>JAWRVZ010000109.1:682500-955000 GCA_037043235.1 Rhodeus uyekii
CAGATAATCCGAACCCTCATATAGCTCGCGGGTTTTGTGTAAAAAATCATTGGCATAACCTGCACCTTTATATAACCCGCACCCATTGATGAACTTTTTTGTGTGAGTTCACATTTCAAATGTTGCTTGCATAACTGTTCAGGCTCGGTACACAGTGCTTGTGAGCGAAATTCACACAAGAAGAAAACAAACACAAGTCAGAATCAGAAGAAAAAGCAGTCTACTGCTGTGCAGCAACACGTCCCTTAAGCAGCGATTCTACAGGTGTTGATCATCGGATGGGATGAGAAGAGAAGAGCCCGCCCTCATGCAGCACAGCCAATCACGTCGTCTTGCATGATTGACAGGTCAGACAGCCTATCAGCGCCAGCTGTCAGAGTGACAGTACAAGCGGCAGACACAACAACCCTCGCAAGAAAGAAAAAACGAAAGAAAATACAGAAGAAAAAAAACGTACGTCCTTAGGGACGTAACAAATATATTGAAATATTATTACGTGTAAAAAAGTTGTGATATAACCCGCACCCCTCCTGTGGGGTTTGTAAAATCTGGTATAACCCGCGGGTTATATGCGGGAAAATACGGTGGTGTTCATGTGATACCTTTTTTTTAAATAATAATTTTGTCTGAATTTTCCAAAGGCACAATAGATGTAAACACTCACACACTTTGAGAGTAAGTCTTATATAATAAACTTCCTAAAGTTGGCTTTGTAGTTAAACATTGACCTGTTTCTGAGATAAATACATCATCCAGTACTTTACCTCTACCAGACAGCATTTTTATCTCCTCTTGGCAGAAATCCTCAAGTTTCTTTCTCAGATGAGAGACGGATTTTTGCACATTATTAAAGGAGATGAGTGAACTAACAGTGATGTTGAGTGAGTCCATCGGCAGGATAGAGAGAGACTGGAAACTCTACAGACACACAAACGACATGAAAAGTAGAAAAACTCACTAAACTGAGACTTTAGGCTCGCATGTAAAAATAGCAGATCGATGGGCCATATCTCAAAACACATTTTTTTTCTTTCTTTGCATGTTTTAAAAATGTAAACCCCTCACACCAGATGCCCTGTGATTATTTCAGCACAGTTGCTAATCAGTGAGATTTTACAAGCTTGTGTAATTGCATGAGATAATTACAGACCACTGTCGCATCTACCAGAGCTCTGGTTACCTGGAGGAACTGGATGTCCTCTGCATGTGAAAGTTGCTCCAGCTCGGCTTCTTTCCCCCTCAGATCGTCGATCTTCTGCTGTAGTTTCTTCACGAATTCTTCAGCTCGACTCACTGCAGCCTTTTCCTGATCTCTTATCAGCTGTGTCACCGCAGAGCGACTTCTCTCAATCGAGTGGATCAGCTCTGTAAAGATCCTCTCACTGTCCTTCACGGCGGTCTGTGCAGAGCTCTGTTAGGACACATATTACCATTAGTCCATTTAAAAGGGTTTTCACACTGCACTTAACCCTTGGATATCAACGTTATAAACCTCGCTTTTAATCCCGGGTAAAGGAAAGTTTCACACTTGTAATTAAAAGGGTTAGTTCACCCAAAAATTTTAATTCTGTCATCATTTAGTCACCCTGATGTCATTTCAAACCCGTGAGACTTTCGTTCATCTTTAGAATACAAATGAAGGTATTTTCGATTTCTCTCCCTCCATTGATCAAGTGCTTTGTGCAAAAGTCAAAACAAAACAATATTAATCTCCAATGTGCGTTTATGAGAGCAGCACAACGTATGCGTGCTGGGTCGACACAAGAGCAGACATTGTTGCATAAATGTGCGTTGGAGATTAATATCTCATCATTAAAGTAGTACTTTTTTGGGGGGGATTTTTGCTGAAAGCACTCATAAATTGAGGTTAAACCACTGGAGGTGCATGGATTACTTTGTCTTCACTTGCTTTCTAGAAGTGTTAGTTGCATTGACTGTCAATGGAGGCAGTGCCGGCCCGAAGGGTTGTGGGGCCCTAGGCGAGATAAAAAAATTGAGCCCACTGGTGTAAAAACAGCGAGAAGAGAGCACAAAAAATACAATTTCAGTATTTAAGTGTATAGATTTTTATTACCTGTAACAAACTCAACATGTAATACATGTGTAAAAATATTTAATCAGATTTAAATAAGTTTGCAAGTACTGCAAAGTATTGTAAAATATTTGATTAAATTGAGAAACACAAATAATTTAAATATTATAAAATAAAGGATACTTAAATAAAATAAAATACAAATAAATTCTATATTAAAAAAAAATAAAATATATATATATATATATATATATAATATATATATAATATATATATAATATATATATATATATATATATATATATATATATATATATATATATATATATATATATAGTTATATGAACTTGACCCGCTGCATCTTGTACTACAACCAGTTGTGGCTGAGCGGTTATGGCAACTATCTATAGATCCATTAGGGTGGCTTTTTCTGCGTAGGTTCGAATCCTGCCGACAATAACAATTGTGCAATTTAATAGACTGTTTTTGGAGGGTTTGGAACGGATTAGCCATTTTACATGTAAAATGTGTTCCAAGATACGAAAAACTCATTATACGAAGTCCACCTCGGAACGGATTAATTTCGTATCTCGAGGTACCACTGTACGTCGATCAAAATAGCAACCAGACTTATGACGTTATATAACTTTAGACTTATTTAAGACACTTTCTCGAGTATATATCGAAAGGAATTTACAAAGATATGTGGCTAAGTGGAATATGTGGAATCTGTACCAGGAATACGTTACGACATTCTAGTTCATTCTAGCCTATTGCGGGAGGTGTTATGCTAAATAGAGTGTGGTGCTGCTGTGTATGTTTCTAATCTTTTTCCCGCTTTTATTTAGACAGTTTTTTTATTATTATTATTATCGTTTTCAGCTATTTGTCATGTATGAATTATTCAGAGATATTCTTTAAAAAAAAAATGTTTTATATTTTGCTCACCGTCATTGTGAATTGTATCGTGTTTAATGGGGTCTGTGCATTACAAAAGTGTCATAATTGACACATAACCACTCATACTATATGTGGACATTTGAAAAAATAAAACTACTAAAAATGCGTGACATCATGTGCGGGTCGCGGGGCCCCCAAATCAAAGAGGGGCCCTAGGCGACCGCCTGTTTTACGGGCCGGCACTGAATGGAGGGACAGAAAGCTCTCAGATTTCATTAAAAACATCTTTTTTATGTTCCAAAGATAAAAGAAAGTCTCTTTGGAACATCTTGAACTTGAATGATCTGAGAGAATGATTGATGCAAGCCCTCAAGATCTAAAATCCGACACAACCCTGCATCTTTGTTGGGAACCAGAAAGTACCGACTGTAGTAGCCTGGCTTTCTCTCTGTTCACTGGTCCCTTTGCTCTGCAGTTCTTGTGAGCTACGCCTGCTCCTGCACCAGTGCTACATCTTCATCAATAGAGCGACCCGCACTCGGATCCTTCAGCCTGGTGTGGCTGTAACACTGCTATGGCCTGACCTGCTGCTTGAGGTGGTCCTGCACAGAGAGTTGGTCTCTTGAGAGATGATGCAGATCCAGGGGAGAGAAAGCCCACGAGCGTCTCTTCAACCTGAGTGTAACCGCACGCCATCACGGGAGGAACGCTTGGAGGCTGCAACCTCGATACCCATGCGAGAAGCAAGAGATTCACTGTCCTATGCCTGAGCCAGAGAAGCGTCAAAGGACGAGATAAAGAAAGAGGAGGGATCCTGAAAGAAAGGGATGGATCCTTCTCTTGCTGCTCACGCAGAGTCACACGCAAGCCCCACGATCACATTGTCTTCAGAGAAAAGAAAGATCACAAAGACACCTGAAGATGCACCTGTACCAGCACGCTGACCAGCACGCATTTTAATGACGTCACCGTTCGCACACTTACATCACAGCCGGTCACACACAAAGCTGATCCCAAAGTGCCAAATAAATGTAGCATTAAGAGTCGCTTTTGGAAGGGAACGTCAGATTATGGATAGCCAGGATTCATTTTCAACCCTGGGTAAAGTATGAGCAATGAGAAACATGATGCGAGATAACCCAGGACTCCATTTACCCGGGGTTTCGATTGACCAGTGTTAACTATTTCAAGTGTGAAAAGCCCAAATTAAGCTCATCAGTTCTTCTTCTCAAAACTCACCTTATGAAACTTCATAGCCTTTCTCAGCTCCAGAATCTCTTTCTCTAAATCCTGAATTTGCTGCTTAATTCCCTCTTTCAAGTGTTTCTGTAGGATAAAGAACCAGTGAAATGTGACAAAAGGTATTGTATAACAAAATTATCTAGTTATGTCTAATGACATAATTTTATGTTGTAGTAATAATAATAACCTTTATTTTCTATAGCGCCTTTAAATGTAAATCTCAAAGCGCTTTACACAAACAAGTAAAACAACAAAGATACACCACATAATATAAAGATTAAAAATAAAGCAACAATAAAGACTAAAAATAAGCACAATGAAAATTTCAGTTATTCAATTAAAAGCTACTCTAAAAAAAATGAGTTTTAAGCTTAGATTTAGAAAATACCAAGAGATTTAACTTGTCGTATCTCAATCGGTAAAGAATTCCAAAGTTTTCGAGCTAGTGAAGAAAAAGCCTGATCTCCCATCAATCTTAAACGAGTTAAAGGAACAGTTAAAAGATCAGTTTCAGAAGACCGAAGGTCACGGTTTGGAGTATAGGGAATTAAAAGCTCAAATATTGAGGTGCCGACCCATGTAAGGCCTTAAGCATCAGAATTTTAAAATCAACCCTAAACTTAACAGGGAGCCAATGCAAAGACTCCAAAACGGGAGTAATATGATCTCTTATTTTAGTTCTTGTAAGGATTCTAGCAGGCGAATTTTGCACTGCCTGCAGTTTGTTTTCGATGGCTTTTGACACCCCAACCAACAAGGCATTACAGTAATCAGTACGGGACAATACGAAAGTATTGATCAGTCTCTCAGCAACAGTAAACGACAACATTGGACACAATCTGGCAATATTTCTGAGATGGATGAACAAAGTTTTAACAGTATTTTGGATATGAGGCTCAAACGTTACATGTGCATCAAAAATTACTCCTAGATTCCTCAATTTTGTTTGAAACTCTAGATTTGAGTTTGCTTGACTGACCCAGCTTTCCGTAGTTGGTGGGGTGAACCAACGAGCATAATCTCAGTCTCGTCACTGTTAAGACAATGAACATTTTCTTTCATCTTAGAGACACATTCAGAAAGAAAATCAACAGGCAGTTTCATTAGGTTTAAAATGAATATAGATCTGAGTATCATCTGCATAAAAATGAAATTTTAGATCAAGTGATCTCAAAAACTGGCCAAGAGGGAATAGTATACAGTTATCCCTCGTTTTATCGCGGTTAATGTGATAAAATTAACTGCCCCCCCCCCCCCCCCATAGGTGAAAATCCGAAGTAGGATCAGCCAATCAGCTCTCATTGGTCGAGCTCGCGTCGGGAACCAATCACGTGTCTTGTCTGAGTGTCGTGGGCGTGTACAAAGCCTCTGAGAGTTTCTCTCTTTGTCTGGCATCCTGGGAAACTTGCGCATTTCTCACGCGCATCACGATAAAACAACGCTGCTTTCCGCAATATGGCTGCCGAAACGGCGGTATTTTTGAATTTTTATTTTTCGATAAATATTTTTGAAAAAAAAAAATCTCTGAGGCCGCGAAACTTGAACCGCGAAGTGGCGAGCGATTACTGTAATCCATTTACAGTATAATATTATACTATTGATGCAGCGGTATACAGTATTTCTTAGTTTTCTGCTTGATATTAGTCTTAGTCTCATGCATTGTAAGTGTATTGCAGCTTGGATAATAATTTTAGCCCATTTATAGTCAGATTAGACGGCGTATTGAATTTAAAGCAGATGTTAACGAGGCTGTGAGAGACAGATGTAAATCTTTACAATGACACGCGCCATATAAAGGTCAGAAATTCACATATGGAGTTTTCTCGACTGATGTTTGTCACGTTTCACTCTTCGGATTCTTGTTAAACAACATTCCCACTGTATTCAATCCCTCACAACCTGCTTTCATTCCTGTCAAAAATGAAGTTGTAGGCTACTGATCAGGTCTGATGTCAGTGTGATGGTCCTCTCCTCAAACCCTCTTCTAATCACCGACAGAATGGAGTCAGTGAATAAAGTCAGTTCATACCTCTCTCTCTGTCCTGTGTGCCGCGACTGTGACCGTGTCATGGTGTTTATGTTCATTCATCATGCACAGAAAACAAATGCACTGCTCATCTGTGCGACAATAAATCTCCAAACGTTTATCATGCTCGTGACAGATCATCTCCTGAAGTTGTCTTGTGGCATCCGTTACTTTGTGTCGCTTTCCTGAACGAAATTCCTCGTGACGATCAAAATGACTTTGACAGTAAGACTCCAAACACACTAGACAGGCCTTGACAGCTTTGTGCTTTCTCCCGGTACAGACGTCACACTCTGCTTCTCCCGGTCCGGCGTAACTCTGAGCAGGAACCACCGTCTGGAGCTTTAGCTTCACCAGCTTATCTAACATTTCAGCCAGCAGCACATTTGTCCCTAACACTGGTCTGGGAGTGAATGGCTGTCTGCACTGGGGACAGCTGTACACCTCCTTCTGCTCATCCCGATCAAAGTAACCTGAAATGCAGCTCATACAGAAGCTGTGTCCACAGGAAAGGGTCACGGGATCCGTCAGGAGATCCAGGCAGATTAAACAGCTGAACTGTTTCTGAGGAAAAGCAGCCTCCGCCATATCACTGCAAGCACACACAGATGAAGGGCGACACACAACAGTTCAATGACTCTTAAGTTTCAGTTTCTCTCAACTGATCATCTGATTTCTTGCTTGTGTGTTGGAGAGGCGTGTGTGTTTTCATTTAAACCAGTTCTGCGACTCAGTTTCAGTCACTCAGTAGAAGATCAGTGTGCTGTTTGACCAAAACGGGAAGGAATGTTACTAAAATAGACAAAGGAGGCTTGTTTAATTGTTATAGATTTAACACACATACTGTGGTGTTTTGGGGAATGTGTTATTGTGATTTACATCTGGATTCCTGTGTTAGAGCCACTGTTTCAGCAGTGTGAGCAGGAGCAATTGTGTTGTCCACTAAATGCCTGTTCAATAAAGTGTTCAGCATGTGTTTTAGATTTTTTTTAAACCCCAAATAAATGAATGAAACTTGTCATCCATGCGAATGTTTCCTCTGTTTGACCAGCAGATGTCCTCAGTGGGTTTGGTTGATATTTGAAGTGTAATATGATAATGAATAATTTGAAGCAGATTTGAACACTTTCTTCCACACACACACATTAAACAGGGCAGAAAATGAAAATGTGGATTGAGCATATGAAGTGACTTAAACAATTAATTCACATAATATTATAAATGAATTATATCACACACGCACACACATATGTATGTGTATATATGTATACGTATATATATATATATATATATATATATATGTTTATGTATATATATGTGTGTCTATAGGTGTGTGTGTGTATATATATATATATATATATATATATACTCTCTCACACACACACACACACACACACACACACACACACACACACACACACACACATATATATATATATATATATATATATGTCAAGAAGAATATTAATAATAATGTCAATCGTCAATGATTTATTTATATATATATATATATATATAAATAAATCAGGAAAATATGTGGTGTTAGCATGGCTTAAAATAATAATTTGACAATCTATGGAAACATCTGCTATATTTAAATTACAATGTATAACTATAAGGAATAGTTATATCAAACTTTCATGCTTTTTGACCACATAAATATCAGAAAATGCACCAAATTGCATATTTTTGCTCCGTTTGGGCCTGAATTGGTGTTTATTCTGGTCAATAACCACACTAAATTAGTCATATATCCCTGATATATCAAAATTGCTCAAAAAACATTCACATACATAAACCTTTTCTCGCACTATTATTTCAGATGTCAGGCTTTAGGAAAAACACCAGCAGCACAACGATAACCAGTAGAAGACAGTACATGAAAATGCACTATTTTATTGTTCATGAATTCTACAGCTTCACGATTTATTGAGTAAACATTCATTACGCCATAAACATTCTGGCCAGTCGTGAACACAGCAAGACTGATAATCACACTGTACATTACAGATCACTAACTCAATCCTACTGGAAGAGAGATGGGACATGGCGAGTGGCTTGCATATAAATAAATAAAATAATCTTACCTAAATATAATATACTGCATTAGATCCTGAGCTATACATATATTCAAGAGATTTGTAACCTATTGAAAGTCATTAGACGGGTTGGATGTAGAGCGATTGATACATTTGCCCTTATTAGGTGAAGGAAACGCAGCACTTCTTTACGTTTATAATGTACACAGGGTCAGGTCCTTTCCTCGTGGGTCCAGTTACTCACAATGACTGTTTGAGAACACTTCCAGTCTTCAGGCTCATTGTCAGCACAATCTGAGAAAGACTTTGCATAAATGCAGAAGAGAGTTTGTTTGCATAGTTGCAGAGAGAGAGAGAGCGCCAGCGCTGGACGGTTTCCTGATGACCGCTGCAGTTGTTACCTGTGTGGACAGACAGACAGACAGACAGCGCTGGGAAACGGGTCGTAAGAGCGACGGCAGTGACGTAAGCGTGTGTGAGTTCCTCACCTCTCTCTGAGAGTCAGTGCAGGGCTGTTGCTGAGGAAGGAGAGCTGCTGCTCCAGGCTGCAGACACGGAAGGCCAGGTAACACGACGACAGGATGAGCAGGATGATCCTACGGGACACAAGTGAACATTGCCTTCAGATCAGAGGAGTGCAGATCATGATCATGTTCAGCTGGACACGAGATGGCAGTGTTGGGAGATTCTCTGTCATTCATATCTCACAGAAACACAGCTATCACATGATCAGAAAGTCTTATTTGCCCAAATAAATAACACTTTATTTCATTTTATACTCATAAATATTATTTCAAAAATAAATTTAGGCTTATGCCAAAGAGATTGATATTTGGAATTTTCAATTGAAAATTATTTAAATGTTGTTGTTTTATTTTAATTATTATTATATTATATATATATATAATGTTACTAGTAGTAGTGGTATTGATTATTAGTAATAATAACAATGCTAATGATGTATTTGTATTAATTTATTATTAATTCAATATATATGGATTTTTTATTATTTTACTATATTATTATTTAATTTGATTATTAGGCAATCATAGGCATATGTATAATTATTATTATTTTAATATATTATTGTGATATTATTTAATTGTAATGTTTTATTATTATTAAATTAGAACAATATTGTTTTATTATTATTATCTATGACAAATAATGATAATAATAAATTACTAATTTATTATTAATTCTCAACTGAAGAGCAGAGGACATGAGAAAGCTTGGTATTTTATTATTTATTAGTTTTATATATTAATTTAATTTATATAATTTAATTATTTTATGATGATAATAATTTATTGATTTATTATTAATAATTCTCAACTGAAGAGCATATTTTACATATTACTATTAATATTTTTAATGAGCATTAATAATAATAATAACTTTCTATATTATATTTTTCATTTTTGCATTATATATTATCATTAAAAATATTTTATATAATTTAAAAATATATTTTTCTTTAATTCTGTTGTTTATATAGTATAGGCACACAAAGATAAATAGTTATAATAACTGTAATGTATTGTTTTATTAAAATATTCTGAAAACTAATCTATTTGTTGAGTCGTTATCATCTGTGGTTCCCATGATTTCATCTTATTCTGTTAAGACTGTTTTTTGAACATTTTTTCATCCAGGAGCAGAAAAGTCCTGGCGTGTGCGCTGGATCCAGTTTACACGCGTGCCGCTTCACTTATCCGGTGAGTTTCTCCTGCTGCTCCACAGAAGCGACTGGAATCCGGCTCGTGAGGATTACCGGAACAGGTGGACTGGCAAGAGCTCGCAAGTTTGTGTGACAAAGTAATGAGAAAATCTCCCCTGCCTCTCGATTTGATCTATTTATAAAGCCTAGAAAAAACGTTGCCTAAAAGAGTGTGATTATATGCGTATATAATATTCCAGATAGTCTGATTTTAACTTAAATACGTTTGACACGATACCCATTTTAAAACTGAAAGTGTGTGTGTGTGTGTGTGTGTGAACTTGTGAGTCTCTGTCTCTGTGTGTGTGTGTGTGTGTGTGTGTGTGCGTGCGTGTGTGCGTGTGCGTGTGTGTGTGTCTGAACCAGTAGAGAGAGGCGCTTGCAACATCAAGGTCATGGGTTTGATTCCCAGGGAAAGTGAATAAATACAAACATAAATGTCAATGTGTTTCTTGAATGCAATGCAAGTCACTGTGGATAAAAGCATCTGACTAATGCGTGAGTGTGAGTGTGTGAATGTGAGTGTGTGTGTGTGTGTGTGCATACGATTGTGAGGCGGTTTCTGGCTGAGCAAGACAAGACAGCATGAATACAGCTGTGAGTAAGAATAAATGCATGGACACAAACTGCGGATGTCCAGCCAAACTCACAGCAGGATGAAGAACTTCAGTAGCTGGTACTCCATCTGGCCCAGTTCTGGTATCGTCTCTGTGAGCAGGATCTTCTTGGGTTCCAGACCTGGATCTGTGAATACATAAATGAATACAGTTCTCATATTAAGGCCCCAATATACTAGTGGCAAAGCTCTTTTTCGTTCTTCACTTAGGGGTAGAAAAGCTTGAAATATGTGACCAGCAGCAGCAGTGATACACTGAACATCTGGATGACGTTTAGATGATTATATAAATATTCCTCTCAATAACACAATAAACACAACAAAAAGGACAGCGGTGAGAGAACAGTCATAGTGATGTTGATGTTTGTACCAGTTCTGCAATTCAGCTCTCCAGAAAAAAGCATGCATACATTTACAAGTCAAAGAAGGCGGAGCCTCCAGGCCACACCCACTTATGACATCATCATCACGGACCAATGGGAGTTCAGAGGAGAAACATTTTCTAGAAAGTTCACTTTGGCAAGCAGTTTCAAACTCCAAACGAACTTCCTTTTGTCCTGATTTTGTTTGAAATACCAGTTCACAGCAGTTCGCTCTTCTTGAAGTATAACGGGGCCCTTAATTTGGCGAAATGCTGGAATTATGTTGAAATAAAATACCTGTAGTATATGTGAACAACCCATGAAGTCCAAAAAAACCTTTTAACAATATGCAAACAAGCATTTAAATTAGTCTCAGGCATAGGCTGATATTTTGATGTTTTATCTCTACACTCTAAAATCTCCTGGGTTTAATCCCGTATTGCATAATGGACCCATGTTTCTGCCAGTCAACCAGCCACTCACGAAAGAGCAGAGATATGACGTCAAAGTGTTCAGCTTGATCCGGAATAAAATCATTTAATGGACACTTTTCATTCCATCCCAGAAACATTTGATCAAATGGGGACATTCACTGCCAGTCTGAGATTAATCTGCTCATCTAATGCGTTTTTACCTGGTTTCACCCTCAGCTCAGCACAAAAAGTGACTTTTACTCTCATCGTTTGATACACAGTTTCCACAGGATTTCATTACATGACATGTTTGTTTCAGAAAGTACCAAAATAAATACACCTCTTCATAATTCAGTTTGTGCAAAATCTCATAAAAAGTCAAGAAAGTCATCAAAGTTGATCCTGCTCGTCTCCTTTCACACCACAAGTTATGGTTGTGTAATGCACACTTTGTTAACCACAATAGTTAGCAATGCCAGTTAGTTATATAGTAATACTCCACTCACCAAAAGTATTATTAGGAACACACACTAATACTGTGTTTGACCCCCTTTCACCTTCAGAACTGCCTTAATTCTACGTGGCATTAATTCAACAAGGTGCTGAAAGCATTCTTTAGAAATGTTGGCCCATATTGATAGGAGCATCTTGCAGTTGATGGAGATTTGTGGGATGCACATCCAGGACACAAAGCTCCCGTTCCAAAACATCCCAAAGATGCTCTATAGGGTTGAGATCTGGTGACTGTGGGGGCATTTTAGTGCAGTGAACTCATTGTCATGTTCAAGAAACCAATTTGAAATGATTCAAGCTTTGTGACATGGTGCATTATCCTGCTGGAAGCATCAGAGGATGGTACATGGTGGTCATAAAGGGATGGACATGGTCAGAAACAATGGTCAGGCAGGTCGTGGCATTTAAACGATGCCCAATTGGCACTAAGGGGCCTAAAGTGTGCCAAGAAAACATACCCACACCATTACACCACCACCACCAGCCTGCACAGTGGTAACAAGGCATGATGGATCCATGTTCTCATTCTGTTTACACCAAATTCTGACTCTACCATCTGAATGTCTCAACAGAAATCGAGACTCATCAGACCAGGCAACATTTTTCCAGTCTTCAACTGTCCAATTTTGGTGATCTCGTGCAAATTGTAGCCTCTTTTTCCTATTTGTAGTGGAGATGAGTGGCACCCGGTGGGGTGTTCTGCTGTTGTAGCCCATCCGCCTCAAGGTTGTGTGTGTTGTGGCTTCACAAATGCTTTGCTGCAAACCTCGGTTGTTACGAGTGGTTATTTCAGTTAAACTTGCTCTTCTATCAGCTTGAATCAGTCGGCCCATGACCTCTGACCTCTAGCATCAACAAGGCATTTTCTCCCACAGGACTGCCGCATACTGGATGCTTTTCCTTTTTCACAGCATTCTTTGTAAACCCTAGAAATGGTTGTGCGTGAAAATCCCAGTAACTGAGCAGATTGTGAAACACTCAGACCGGCCCGTCTGGCAGCAACAACCATGAGTTCAGGAGATTGTCTTGACCAGGACCAACCCCTAAATGCAGTGAAGCAGCTGGCATGTGATTGGTTGATTAGATAATTGCATTAATGAGAAATTGAACAGGTGTTCCTAATAATCCTTTAGGTGAGTGTATATGCTATTGGTGAGTTTGTTGTTTCAAGTCGAGTGTTTGTGTGTTTTGAATAAACTGCACTTGGGTTCTTCAACTCTCCTCGCCTTCAGTGACGGTAATGGGAAATAATCAGATTATCATGTTCATTTATACATGATATTGACATGTTAACCCCAGGTACTTTACAGAACACCACATAACATTGTCCATAGTATCTTTTGTTTGGTCAGTCACTCACCATCTAATGGCTTGTCTGTCTGGAAGGGAGCGTCTACAGCACTCAGGCTGCTGGTGGAGTTTCCCAGTAAGTCGGGTAGTGAGGAAGTCACAGATACCACCGATGGCTTCCTCCTCCATTTCAGCACCGGAGGAAACTCATCTGGTACCGGGAAAACTTCAGGGACCGGGAACTCATCCTACACCAGCAAATAGAAGAAAAATTCACTAAGATTGAATTGCGACCCAATGAAAAAGCATGCATCCTTTTTAAACAAACAATCGTTTACTGCTTGCATTTATTGGGCAGTAACATTGCGAATAACATTCTGTAACTAGAATGTACGTTTCATGAAGAAAATGTGAGTGGTGCTTGCAGTGGTAAAATTCAGCCAGATGCGGCAGTGTCAGACACCATTGCCAGAGAGCCAACCGCCATTTCTGTACAATGTTCTGGTGCTGAGATATAGGTCTGGCTAAACGGTTGCCAGGGTGTTCTGTTTGGTTGCTAAGGAGTGGCTTGGCAGTTGCCAGTGATGTTACTTCAATGGCTGCTTGACAGTATGATTGATATAAACCAACCACAACGCCTCTATGACTTTCAGAACTGAAGATATCTCACTTTGGATTTGGTTGCTAGGTTGCTCGATTACGGTTGCTAGGGCTTGGCTAGGAAGTGTTATAGATAATTGGTAACATTGCGAATAACATTCTGTAATGAGACTAATTTACATAGGAAAAGTGCACAAGACGAACAGCTATTTCAGCACTGAGTTTGCAGGTAGTTAACGGAGGTTTTGCACTGTAATACCACGTGCAAAAGCATGTAATACTTCTTATAAATTGTACTACAGTTATATCTAATGAAACAATACCAACACTGGTACTAATCCTCTTCCTTTTGCTTCCCTTTTCTGCCTACAGAGTAACTACAGATTGCGCAGCTCCAGTTTTTCGCTGTTGGCTAGGCCTTTCAGATCTCCTCTGAGACCCTCCACCTCCCCCAGCTCCACCTGCCTAGATCTGCTACAGGATTTAAGTGTCTATTTATGCAGCAGCAGCAGATCTTACATGCTCACAACAGAGTGTCTGTGCATCCATTAGCAGTATTAGCATCCATACTTAGCTTAGCAGATCTAATCCGCTGAGACCTAATACATTAACATTGCTAAAACTATGCTAAAACTTTTTCGAGAGTTGTCATGATTAAAATGATAATACAACATATATTATATTACAGCTGCATATTACTGCCACATGCACATTACTTTGATAAACTCATCTCAGGCTGACAACAGAATACTGGTAACATTGAAACAAGCATTTTCTATAAAGCCGTTTTGTAGCAATATGCATTATATTGTATTGGAGTGTAAAGCACTTTGATCCATTATGCAAGAATATGTAACGTAAAAGAGCAATCTAGACACTGAAACGTACCAGAGATAAAGAGTTGGGCTCCTCCATGTATTGCTTGAGGCTGAGGATCTTCTTCCCATTGACCTGTGTGACAGAACGCAGCATGACCATCAGGCTAAAGCTGGTGACATAATGTTCCAGCCCACAGGTACTGAGTAACTCTCACCTGTAGATGTGTGCAGATGCGTCTCAACACATCATAGACACTGTCTCTGGACAGTAGAGAGACAAACACGTACTGTGCAAGGAGAGGACACAAACATATCACAACATTATAACACATGGTGGATGTGGCTGGTCAACCAACATACCAAAACGCAGGTGAAACCAGATATTGGTGGTAGTTTGGTTTTGAAACGTGTTAATTGGCTTCAAACTGGTCCAGTGCTGGTAAAAGGTCTTGGACATTAAAAACATAGCTACCTTTTTCCAAAAAACGTTTTTTTTTCATGACCTAAAAGCTGATCAACCATCTAAACCAGCTTGGACTGCAAGCTCATATAAATAATGTTTTCACAGTGATGACAAGAACCAATGTTTTTTTTGGTGGAAAGAACATTTTAATAATAATTTAAATAACTCTTTTCCGCTTTGAAAGAACCTTTAGTGCAATGGAAAGGTTCCATGAAAGTTAAAGATTCTTAATGGAACCATAGATGTCAATAACCTTTATTTTCCATGTTCCAAGACACATTTACCACCTTAAACTGATTTGAGCTGGGTTTGTCAGCAGAGATTAGAGATAGTGGACATATCCAGAGGATTGAGACAATCCACTTTGGTTTGATTTCACAATGTAGCCACATATAATCTACCAGGAAAAGGATCATATTTTTGGGGAACACTAAGAGTGTGTGAAAGCCGATCTCATGAGAGACAGGGGCTTTATGGATTACTTCAAAACAACCTTCAAGTGGAGGCGGAAGAATATTGAAATTATGTGCACATGAACGACCAAATTAATTCTCAGTGATACCCGACTTCAGAAAGTGTGTTGACCTGAAAACTATTTGAAAATATTTTCACAAATGGCAGTGGAAGTTATATTTCAACACGCTTCATGCTTATCAAAGTCAATGTTTCTTTTTTTACGGAATTCTATAGTATTTATTATTTTAAATTATTTATCCATACACGTCATTAATCAAAATAAGTTCCTCTTGCATCGACCTCTCTTCTCTTAAGACCAATAGCAAACCACAACCATCCGATCAATTCCCAATGAACAAAATCCAGCCTTACGTATGTCCTTGTTCGAGAAGCCATTTTACATCGTAATAGAGAGAAAAAACTATCGTAACTTCCAATTCAAGCCGACTTTAATTGATTATTTGGGAGATGCCACGTATAAATAAAGTATGTAGGTTGTGTAAAAGAGATGCAAATATATTCACTTGTTTGTCTATGTGTACAACAGAAAAAGAGATTTAGCCACCATCTTTGTTTATGATTTTGTTACTTCCGAATTTTGATTCCAACTTGAATGCATTGTAGTTGCAACTACAACTTGCCAATCTGGGATTTCAGCAAATGCAGAAATCTTATTTTTCACAGTGGCTGTTCTGTTCAGCTTCTACTGTACAGGAAGTGAACGGCTGCTTTTGAGAACTATAGAATTACAGAATATTCACAGGCATGAATCGTCAAACATCCAATAAAACTGCTCTCACTACTCGTGAACACGGTGCTCAAATCCGCTTTGACAAGTTTGACAGTAATATGAGCTAACTGAAGTTTACCCGAACAGAATCTGATGCCGGTCCACTGACTCTCCCAAAATCACATGAGATGTCAGTGCATTTCCTCTAGAGACTGAATAAAAGACTGCCATCTTTTTCTAGATTGCAATGGGATGGAAGTTGGAGTAAATGTGACTTTTGGCTCATAATTAATTCAGTGTTACTTACGGATGCTTATTTACACTACTGAATAAAAAAAAAAAAAGGGAATTGTGACTTTTAGAGTCTTTTCTTTCTCAAAATTGCGCGTTTATATCAAACAATTCTGAGAGAGAGGAAAAAAAAGTCGTAATCCCTTTTTTGGCAAAACAAGCTTCTGTAGTTCCTTGCCATTTCTTTGTAATTATTTTTTAAATCTACTAACAAGTGAAAATTCAATTCAAAGTCCAATTTTTCTTTAAAAAAAAATGAAAAGCCTTTTTTTACCTCAGAATTGGACACACAAAGCTCAGACTTGTGAGATGTAAAGTCTAATTTACTAGCCATTTCTGAGAATTGTAAACAATTTTCAGCACAAGAATCTCAAGTTTCTCCTCTAGAGTTTCGAGAGCAATCAAATAAATCACAAACTGTGTTGAGAGTCAGCGATCAGAGATTCAATAGGATCTCAAATGTTTCCCATCAAATTCTAGAAGACCATGACATTTGATTCTAGTTATATTTATTACTAAGATGTTTTAGGAGAAACATGAGCCAGAAAAGAGCAACCTCAAAATAATAATTAATGCACAGCACATCATCTGATCACAGATCGGTTCTTTGCATTGCTGAATAATGAGGTTTGTAACCTAACAAGATTCAAAAAAGGTATAAAAGGAGGGAGAACTGCTCAAAGATTCATACTGTGACCTGGAGTCTCAGTGTTGCATCCATTTGCATGTGCAGTGTTTTGCAGCAGAGCAGCATGTGCTGACTAAGCTTTGTATTTCAATCTGCCGGTCGGTGACCTGGAACCCAGTGGAAACGCACCTTCTGACTGCTGTCCGTGGTGATCGCCAAGCCATTAGGAACCAGACCTGCTGTCTTATGTTTCTTCACCAAGCGCACAGACGCAACAGGAATGGCCACCTGAGAGGCGAGAGAAAGTGGCAGAGAAGAAGGACAAAGTTTGCTTACGAATTCTTTTGCGCAGCTTTTTCCCTCTCCCGGATGGAAACTGGACCAGCTACAACTAATTACTAAATAACATTGAGAGCGAAGGAACGATATAACATTACGTTGGACTCAACACAACAAACCACAACATGGCGCGCAGCCAAAAGTGAACAAAACACCATTTGAGTAACTGAAGTCATAATGTCCAGATGCTAAAATCAAACTACCTTTCTGGGTTATCCAGGCATTTGGCTAAAAAAATTCTAATTTAAAAGAAACAACAATAAATGTAGTGGATTAATTTTATTTTTTTCTATCATTATATCCATATGGCATTTGTATTAATAATATCATACTTTTCAAAGGTTTTGTGATATTTTTCAGTTCTACAGTAAGATGTACTTCATATTTCATGGATTTGATACTACCACAATATGCTTGTACATTCATGCATTTATCAGACGCTTTTATCCAAAGCGACTTGCATTGCATTCAAGAAACACATTGACATTCTAATCAGTTCTTGCTTTCCCTGGGAATTGAACCCATGACCTTGATGTTGCAAGTGCTCTACTGTTTGAGCTACAGGAAAGCTTATCATCTTATCTCTATGGCTCATTTGAGTGATGTTGAACTTAAACACCTGATTGACTGGAAAGCTTAACGCTGCTAAAACGCATTGTAAAAAGAAACCTTTGATGCTCTTCACAGTTCTTGCGGGACAAAGATTTATTTTGGCGCTGTTAAAATATTTTAAATGCAGGAATAACCCTGATCACTGTCTCAGTAGGTCTTGGTATGTATTCGTGTCTCAAGCAGAAGAGAGTGGCGCTTGCAACGCCAAGGTCATGGGTTTGATTCCCAGGCAAAGCAAGTAAAAAAAAAAAAAGCTTATTTTGAACTACCTCGTCTTTCTTCATCATCTTTAGACATTAAATGTTACACTGACAAGCAACAATCGTAAAGGTAATTAACTAATCATAAAACAATCTAGTTAATTAACTAGATACAAATATCTTGACAGATACATTCATGCATTTATCAGACGCTTTTATCGACTTGCATTGCATTCAAGAAACACATTGACATTCTAATCAGTTCTTGCTTTCCCTGGGAATCAAACCCATGACCTTGATGTTGCAAGCGCAACTCTCTACTGTTTTAGACACAGGAAAACTCATACAAGAATATACTCAGCTATTTATTGAGGTTATTGAGGGCTAACACAAATGTAAATTTTGGGTTAAGGTCCATTCACACCAAGAACCATGGGCGATCTGACGATTTGAGATCTTCGATCGTGAAGACATGCACAATCTGCTTCTCAAGCGAATCATAGAGATTGTGATACTTTATGTCCTTGTCATAATGTTAAAATACAGCAAGGGTCTGTCACTGTCTCAGTATGTCTTGGTATGTATATGTATCTCAAACAGTATAGCATGGCGCTTGCAACATCAAGGTCATGGGTTCGATTCCCAGGGAAAGCAAGAACTGATTAGAATGTCAATGAGTTTCTTTAATGCAATGCAAGTCGACAGAACTGCAGTGTGTGCTTAGAATAAACAGAAGGATATTGTGGGTTGGACGCTAATATAGTTATCGTTTTTGATGTGCATGGGCAAAATGTGCAGTGTGAACCAAACGACATCGTTTCAATGCTTGAGAGGAAAAATGTCATGCTAGAGCCCTTGTGTAAGCATATCGCCTGCAAATATTAATCAAGTGAACTGAGGGTTTAGAAACGTACAGTGTGAAACGACAGTTTGTGAACACCCGAGATTAATTGTTAAACCTGGGAAACATTACGCTAGACAGACAGCCTTCTGTTTACATTGAGTTAACATTAACATTCAGCTTTCAAAACAAGTGATAAAAAGTTGCAGCATTGTCTACAACGAATGCCACCGTTTCCTGGGAATGAACCTGCAAGACGTGACGCTCACCTTGATGTCTTTACCAAAGAGGTTGGCGTAGAAACACAGCCAGTTTCGAGAGATGTAGAGCCGGCCTTGTAGCAGGATGTCTCGCAGCAGGGCGCAGGAATACACTAAAGGAGGGTCACAAGTGCACTTACACAAGAGAAGCTGATACTTTCCACAGAGAGGTCAAGAACAACATTCAATACTGACGTCTTGTTTCATTTGACGCACTTAAAATGATGATACTAACGTCAGATAGATCGCGACAACAGTGATCAAGCAAAGGATGCAGAACACAATGAGAATCTGGGATTCCTAATATAATTTAATCGTTAATAAAACAATTTACGTGTTAGGATTATAACATTTTTGAAACACAAAAAACGTTATGATGAATAATATTGAATATTTTGGACTATTTCTAGATCAGCAATGAAATAAATTTATATATAATTGTACCCAAAGTGTTTTGTAGAAAAATATTTATTTAATAATGCATTTATTTGATTAAGAAAAGCTAAAAACGCAGTAATTTTATTAAATATTCTTGCAGTGTAAAACAGCTGTTTTCTATGTGAATACATAGTAAAGTGCCATTTATTCCTGTGATTAAAGCTGAATTTATTAGATGATAAACACAGTAAAACAGTGTAATATTATATCAGTGTAAAACAGCTGTTTTCTATGTGAATATATAGTAAAGTGTCATTTATTCCTGTGATTAAAGTTGAATTTATTAGATGATAAATACAGTAAAACAGTGTAATATTATATCAGTGTAAAACAGCTGTTTTCTATGTGAATATATAGTAAAGTGTCATTTATTCCTGTGATTAAAGTTGAATTTATTAGATGATAAATACAGTAAAACAGTGTAATATTATATCAGTGTAAAACAGCTGTTTTCTATGTGAATATATAGTAAAGTGTCATTTATTCCTGTGATTAAAGTTGAATTTATTAGATGATACAGTAAAACAGTGTAATATTATATCAGTGTAAAACAGCTGTTTTCTATGTGAATATATAGTAAAGTGTCATTTATTCCTGTGATTAAAGCTGAATTTATTAGATGATAAATACAGTAAAACAGTGTAATATTATATCAGTGTAAAACAGCTGTTTTCTATGTGAATATATAGTAAAGTGCCATTTATTCCTGTGATTAAAGTTGAATTTATTAGAGGATAAATACAGTAAAACAGTGTAATATTATATCAGTGTAAAACAGCTGTTTTCTATGTGAATATATAGTAAAGTGTCATTTATTCCTGTGATTAAAGCTGAATTTATTAGATGATCAATACAGTAAAACAGTGTAATATTATATCAGTGTAAAACAGCTGTTTTCTATGTGAATATATAGTAAAGTGTCATTTATTCCAGTGATTAAAGCTGAATTTATTAGATGATAAATACAGTAAAACAGTGTAATATTATATCAGTGTAAAACAGCTGTTTTCTATGTGAATATATAGTAAAGTGTCATTTATTCCTGTGATTAAAGCTGAATTTATTAGATGATAAATACAGTAAAACAGTGTAATATTATATCAGTGTAAAACAGCTGTTTTCTATGTGAATATATAGTAAAGTGTCATTTATTCCTGTGATTAAAGCTGAATTTATTAGATGATAAATACAGTAAAACAGTGTAATATTATATCAGTGTAAAACAGCTGTTTTCTATGTGAATATATAGTAAAGTGTCATTTATTCCTGTGATTAAAGCTGAATTTTCAGCATCATTAGTCCAGTCTTCGGTGTCACATGATTCTTCTGATATGAAGATTTGATGATCAAGAAACATTTATGATTATTATCAACATTGAACAGAATTTATCAGAAATATAAAGCTTTTCTAACATTATAGATGTCTTTACTTATACTTTTGATTAATTTAATGCATCCTTGCTGAATAAAAGTATTAATTTCTTCAAATCCTTTAAAATAAAAAATAAAAATTACAGCTGACAAGTAGAAAACTTGTAAAAATGCTTTGATACGTTAAAACATAAAAAATAAAATAATATAAAAAAGTGTTTTGTTATATTAAATATTTTCCTAAAAATAATTATGCTTGTGAATTGTATTATTTAAATATACATAAATACACATATATGTTATAAAAATGCTAAATAAGAAGCATTTGGTAACAATTTACAACATAAGTTAACATTCATTAACATTAATGTATTAACTAACATGAACTTACCATGAATGATACATTTGTTACAGTTTTAATAAATCTTTGCTATTGTCAGTTAATAAAAATACAGATGTTTATCGTTTGTTCATGTTAGTTCACAGTGCTTTAATGTTAACAAATACAACTTTTGATTTTATTAACGTGTTAGTAAATGTTGAAATGAACATTAACAAAGATGAATAAATGCAATAGAAGTGTAGT
This sequence comes from Rhodeus uyekii, assembly GCA_037043235.1. Lineage (NCBI taxonomy): Eukaryota > Metazoa > Chordata > Actinopteri > Cypriniformes > Acheilognathidae > Rhodeus > Rhodeus uyekii. The sequence goes on from JAWRVZ010000109.1 coordinate 704,287, forward strand.
TTATTATTAGTTCATGTTAAATAATGCAGTCTTATTGTAAAGTGTTACCAAGCAGTTTCTGATCTTTGCCCCCTTTTGTATTGAAAGGAATTTTACATAAACCAAACGACTGCAATGTTATTGAGGATCCTAGAGAAGCTCGATTTCACAAGGTCACTTTACACCGAGAGGCAAGATGCCGTAAAGTGAAACGTAACAGAAGGAGAAGCACAACAAATGTACCTTTCATTAGAAGCTCTTCTTTGGGAACGCTCTGGAAAAGCTTGTGGTACTGCGCATTGTACTTGCTGACGGTCTGTGAGGAAGCAGAGGAAAGGGAAATCAGCTGCTTGGCACAGCTCTTCTGCAGCCTGGCTCTTTCTCGTAAGGGATGCGAGCTCTGCACCAAGCTGAGCATGCTGACACGACGCAAACGCTCCACACGAGCCGAGAGGCGTGTGCGTACTGCAGTTACCCTGTCCCTGTGCGCCGTCCCAGGACCCGAGAGCCAGCTCAGCTTCGTCCTCTTCCTACGAGCGTTTCTTCTGACTTCACAAATGTCACGCTCTCTCTCTCGCTTTCTTCACTGCCCCGTCACACGCGCGCAGCAGAAACACCCACTGCACTTTGACGGAAAAACTTGTGGGCTTGTTTCTATCACACTTGTCTTCGCTGGTCTCTCTCACTCTCAGAGCGTTGCAGAGCACACTGATGCACAATCATCATTTGGATGAACTTCATTACATAGATGGGCTGATCCACTCAGGATTGCCCAATGAATGTTCAACCCTGCTTGCAGTGTTTATTATAAATGATTTATCCGTGCACGTCATCCCTTTTTTTATAATTTATGTGCCCTCATAATCTTTAATCAAAATAACTTCCCCTCCTTCTTGCAGTGACATCTCTTCTCTTCTCTGATGACACGAGGGCGGGACAACCTGTCACTCACATGAGATCCACCAATAGCAAACCACAACCATCTAATCAACTCCCTCTGGACAAACCATGTCCCGTCCTACATTTTTGCTTGTTCGAGAAGTGGTTTCACTTGCATATACCCATGTGTTCGTCCTTGTTGTGAGCGCTCGAGACGAGTGTTTGCTCGTTCTTGTGCGCTCTATGTCACGTGAGTGGGTGTGGTTTCGAGTTTTTGCGAGCCGTGCTCTCTCGTCTGTGTGTTATGTTTAGCTTATGTTATGCTTTTCATGTTGTGTTTTATGTCGCGCACAGTTAGAATCTCTGCTGTTCTGTGTCGTCATTGTCTTTTCCTTGTGTCGCTTTTCTTCCCAAGTCGAGTCTAGTCTAGTTTTGTCCAGTCCTGTCCAGCCTAGTCAGTCTAGTTTTTAGTTAGTTTTGTTTTCCCCCTCGGGGCTGTTTATGTTTGAGTTTTGTTTTATTTTTATTTTTCAATAAATTATCATCCAAACTGTGCTTGAGTCTCTGCTCCCTCCACCCAACCTGACAAGTAAGAGATGAGAATGTAAAATGAGTCAAGTAGGACCGTATGCATTGGTGCCGTGACCCGGATGGGAGTGAGGTTTAAGGGGGTGAGTGTAAAGGCACAGATATACTTCAAACAGAATCGAAGAACGGATATGACATGATTTTGAACGAAACAGCTTCAAAACATCTTAGGAAAAGTTTGTACTGCCATTGGTCCGTGCCGATTACGTAATAGGTGTCCGCGGAGCCACATTCTTTCATGTGGAAATCTTTTCTGGTTAATTTCTTCTGTTTCACGGTTGCACATCCGTGAGTGAAAACATGAACACACTAGAGAGCTGCTTTATAGTAAAAATATGAAGTTACACCTCTGATGAAACGAGACATTGACACCATTTTTATTTTTAATACGGTAAAGTTGCTTGATTTTAAGTAATACATTGCATAGTGCTATAGAAGAAAAAAAACGACATGACTTTACTAGAGTGCCGAATTGCAGAGCTCGTGCAAACATATCTGCATTGCAAAGATCAAATACTTTTCTTATGCCTTTTTTTGTTTTATTCTTGCTGTTTTCTCATTTTTGTTGTGTTTATTTTGTTATAGAGAGGAAAGCAGACACCACATATTTACATATTCATCTAAATGTTGCTCTGGATGTTCGTTAATAGTACATCGCTGGTCACCTGTTTCAAACTTAGCTTTACCCCCTAAACTAATAACGAAAAAGAACTTCACCATGAGTATATCAGGGCCTTAACGGAGACAAGATAGTAAGAGCAGAGCATGTAAACCTCACTCCAAAGAGTTATGCTGGCGACTTCAGTATTTGGTGTTCTTGTTTGCGCACCCGCCTCCCATGCCAGAAACACCAGTTTGAATCCCAAATAGGACCATGTTACACCGGGAGGCCTGGAGGCATAGAGTTAATCGCTGTGTGCCAGCATCTCACACTGTGCTCTTCACTCAAACTTCCTGAGTAGCAAAGCTGTGGTCACAGAATCTACTCTAAAATCTATCAATTTAGCAAGACACCGAAATCATTTGTATAAACAGTGAACCAAAAAGTATTTGAACACTAAAGACACAAGTAAAAGATAAGATTTCGGACCAGATGGCATTTCTTTTTAGGAAATATAGCACAGTCCTGTCAAATGTGAGTGAACTTGAGAACTGATTTCATATATTCAATAACAATCACTATGACACCAATTGTAATTGCATAAAGGCCGATTCATTCCTTGAATGCGGTGCAAATATTATTTGGAGTATTTTATGTATTCAAAAAGCAACACTGATTGTACAAAAGAGATTCATCATATCATATATATCATATATGACAGAGTCAAGGTTTAGTTGGTTAGCATTGCTCTGTTAGTCCCTGCCAGCAGATCTTGTAACTTCACCATCTGGGAGCATTTCTCCATTGAAAGCCATTCAAAAATATCTGTGTGTTCTGACAAACAGGATGATTTGGGATTCATGTAAATGTCAAAAGCCTTACAGATCTCTTTGCTAGGTTTATGACAGAATAATATATTATACAAACAGAACCTGGAGACATAGAAAACATGTCTTATCTGATGACACTGTATGTTCAAAAGTAATTTTATATTTTGACATTCAGACATTACTACATATGGATTAAGCGTCCAAATATTTTTCAGGTCACTCTATTTACAGGTTAGACATTACATGATGAAACAGAAGTGAGCAGCATCTGGTACTTACAGATCCACGGTAGCATTTCTTGACGTCCTCATACGACAGATCATCGATCAGATGCACCCTGTAATATAGAGAAAAATCTGTAAGAGATTGAACCTGGATAACCAACATGATTTAGTTTAAATGAGAAACACAGAATCGTGGTAAAAGCACATATAAAGAGAAACTTATATACTTATATATATCCCCCTATGATATGGAGTTTGGCATTTATTCTGTTAAGCGCTACAACAAAACTGAGCAAACACAGCCTTGTTAACCTCAGGGTGAACTCATGACAACTTACAAGCTGATGATCCTCAACCCCTCTAAATGTGCTCATGCTCAGGCCCGAGGCAGAGAGCCGTCCCATAACACCAAGCTTATGACTGTTAGATATTCCAGACAAGAACTCGAGACATTCACGTGACTTTTTAAGTCCCCTTTTCTGTTGACTATGAGTAAAGTTGCACCTATGTCAACTGACTCTCATTAGAGTATTAGTAGAATATTAGAGGACTATTAAGGGTAGAGTTAGGGTTGGTAGAATAAGTCAACATGTACTTTGCAAAGTTATAGTCAGCAAAAAGTCTATTGGGAGAGACTGCAGACTGTCTACTAATAGTGTAATGAGTTGGTTGACATGTAGGTACAGAGGGTGAAAATCAGGACACAATGACACTTTTTGGCTTTCGTTGTTTATTGATGTTAATGGAGGACAGGCTTATGCCAAATTGGCTGATGAATGAAAAGTATTTGCGATGGTATAAGGTCATCTCAAATGGGTACTCAAATGGGTATTCCTCAAGGCTCGGTACTGGGACCGCTACTCTTTACCTTATATATGAGTGATTTGACTGAAAATGATAAAGTACTGAATGCCAAATGCATGCAGATAAATAGTGTCATTTATAGATCAGCAAATACTCTGAGTACGGTCTCCAAATTGTTAACAAATAAAATGACTGAATTGTCTCAGGGATGCAAAATAATGACACTATACGAAAAAAATTTCAAATTTACAATTGCTGATTTTATTATTACGATTGATCAAAATCAAACAGAGAAAGTTGGAGAAAATGTGCAAAACTTTTAGAACAAATTTGAATTAGAGCTTACGGTATATAAAACAATTAAAGCAGCCAAAATGAATATACATAAACACAGTTTTTTACACGTTTTGCTTGACGATTTGAAGTCAGGCTCCTTACCAATAGTGTAACTATATAAAAAGGCTTTAAAAGAAGGCTGAAGATAATGAATTTGAACAAAACATTATAATTTTTAAAAGTGTAAATAGTTAATCTAATTACTGTAATAATGCAACAACAAGAAAGGGGATTTACTATTAGGGGTGCATAAGTCATATTAATACTTCATTTGAATTGTCCACTTGAGTCATTCTACTAACTATAAGTTACTTTCCAACCACATTTCAGCTACCAATGACAACTAAAGACGAAGAAATCTGAAGTGAGATTATGACACCAGCTCTCTTTACTCCACAGCCACAAACAGAGAGAGCTGTGGTGGGAACGTGGCCAAGAGCGCAGCAGAGAGACCTGTGGTACGATGGCACATCTTCCTCTATCTCACTGTGCTGCTGCTGACAGGACAAATGCATCTGTCACGCTTTTATCATCATTCAACATAACAGGGAACCCCGCTTCACCCTCACTCGTGAACAGAAGCATGCTTCTTTTCACACATCATTGTTCCCGAGAAGATAATATTATGTCCCCTTAGGCTGGTATTGTTTCCTCTGCACTTTGCTGCTGAATTCAATAAAAATGAACATCTATTATGGATGATTTTATTCTCCTTTTGTTGCCACTTGAACACAGACACAATGTAGGGCTGAGTGAGTTACCAACATTTGCATGCTTTAATTCAATAAAAACAAATAGAGATACCCAGCAGTATCACAGCAGGCACAAGTATGCTGTGTTTTTTAGAGCAACATGTGATGTGGTTTCCTGTGTGGTGAGACTATGTTCAGAATGGCATTCAACCCATTAAATGTGAAAGAATTTGGTATGCAATGTGTATTCATTTTTTGTATTCAGTAAACCTGGAAGATATATACCATTGGCCAGTGACCTGGAGCAAAACATTTTTTTTAGTTTTTTTGTTTGCAGGGCTGTATACTCATTTTTGTCCAGTAAAAATAAAATTTCAGTACATTTACATAGTTGGCAGACACTTTTATCCAAAGCAACTTGGATTGCATTCAAGAAACATATTGAATCAGTTCTTGCTTTCCCTGGGATCGAACCCATGACCTTGGTGTTGTAAGCACCAATGCTCTACTGATTGAGCTACAAGAAAGTAGAAAATCACTTGCTATTCTTGGAATAGAAAACTCCCTATTTCTATAGAAAAGACTCCTTTAGTTGATTTATGAGAATAAGACTGAATTGTGAGATCAAACTACATTTCCCATCATCCCCTGTAGCTGCGCAAGAATGACAAAATAGGTTCAACATTAGTTTATCATTTACTCTTCATTTACTCTTCTAATCATTTACTCTTCATTTTGTTGCAAGCTGAGCTAGTTGAATCATAAAATTTAGCTTTTTAGAAATATATTTTAATAAATCTTTTAATGTACTGTTGTTAAATGTTTTAATCTTACACAATGATGCAGTCAGCATCATGTAGATTAGCGTTTCACCTAACAAAGTACTATCGACTACTATGTCTATCGATTTTTTTAATTTTTTTATGACGTTTTGTTAGTGTTCCAAATCTGGATCATATCATGAAGTCAGAGTTAAATTAATATTAAAATATCTGATTGGAGATTACGTGATTAGATAATCTTAAATGAGGTGATATAAAAACCAAAATGAAATTCTGTGGGTCCAACACTATACTATAACACAGCTTACAAATAATAAAAAGTGGAAACCTCAAAATAGGGATACGCCACTATATCGGCCAATATGACCAGGGCCGATTATATCCTGCCAATATAAATGAAAAAAAATTTCATGGCCATCTACACCTTTAATAGTTAATATAGACATAATTAATAGTTAAATATAGATATTAAAGCAGGTTCTATTTGACCCTGTGGATCACCCATAGTTCAGGGTTGCCAGATCTGTGTTTTTTACTACAGTAAACATTATTTGTAGAGCCTTCATCTGATGATCACATAGAGATTTGTTATAGTTACTTTGAAATTCTTTCCATTTTATCACAGAATTCAAACAATGACATGACGGATCGCTGTAGCATCTCAGTTCAAGTGCGAGTCTTTTCGTCCACTTTACTAAAAGTTATAGCATGAAAAAACATGCATGAACATCAGAAGTTATGCTGAAAGATGCAGCGCAACTGCTGAAATGAATCATGCGTCATATAATCGCTAAATAAAACAGATTGGGACCGATATGTCACCTTCACCTCAGGAAAGTTGTGTTCAGTTGATTAATTAGCAATAAAACACTGAAGATGAGCTTATTTACTGCTGATTATGAATGTATGTTTGAATAAAGTGTTTATGAAAACTAATGTGCAACTGCACATACAAACCTTTCAGTTTATATCTGAAAATAAATCAAATAATTAAATGCATTTATCAGACGCTTTTATCCAAAGCGACTTGCATTGCATTCGAGAAACGCAGTGACATTTCTTGCTTTCAGTTCTTGCTTTCCCTGGGAATCGAACCCATGACTTTGATGTTGCAAGCGCCGCACTCTACTGTTTGAGAGACAGGAAAGCTATCAGAGGAGAAATGTAGTTTTGATGCATCAATACATTAAAAAGGTGGTGGTGGTGGTGGTGGTGGGGGCGGGGTCTTCATTGCATTATCTTTGAGAGATAAGATTATCACAGGTTTTGCTCTGGTATCATGGCGTTCACAGACTGAATTAGGGACATGTCTCGCATTAATAACCATTCATTCAGCTGCCTCAAACGACTTTAAATAGATGCAATCGCTTCTCTTAGCTCTTTAAGCAATAAAACTGCAGCAGAAATGCTCGTCTGATACCTTTAAAATAGCAGTAAGGTATAAATACAATCGCTGCTGTGTGTTTTGTGCTATCCAGACATGAGTCAGGCGCTCTTATTGTGACTGCAGCGCGTCACGGCGGAGGTGGAGAGTTACCAGACTGCCAGGGTGCCTGTCTGCCCTTGGCTGAGGTTCTGCACAGGCAGGCTGATTAACAGCCAAAACGCATCTACAGCCAGAAAGAGAATATGTCCCAGCGGCAGTGTACGGTCAATAATTCATCTAGAAGCAAGTAAAAGGGGACAAAGATCGTCAAACTTGGATTTTTAAAGAGGAAACACAATACAGCCTCTGTGATAGTGAGATGTTCAGTCACTGAGCAGAGCGGACGACTGTGTGAACACATGATATAGTGCTCAACTAAACCCGTCACAACACACTTCTAATGGAATCTGCCAACATGTGAACATTCCAAAAATGTAGTTCTTAAAACTCCAATAGAACGCTTGTGAAAGAGGAAGCACTTACTTGCATTGAGTTTGCACTTGTAGCTTATGATGATAAAAGAACGTATTTTAAACAGAATGTACTTGTAGGTAATACAACCATAATGAAACAGAAACTGCACATTGTAATAATGTCAAATCTTTACAGAAGAGCTCTTATTTTGAACTGTTGACTAACATACTAAAGCACATGTAAAGTATTTAATTCTAATTTGAACGTTATGTTATTTAATATGGCATTTAAAGTTCATATTTTAGATGTAATAAATTGCAGTCTCATTACAAAAGTGTAATTACAAATATATTTAAATGCATTACATACACGATATCAATTATGGTAACACTTTAGTTTAGGGTCCAATTCCCACTATTAACTAGTTGTGTATTATAATGCATTTTATTAGGATAGTGTCTGTTTATTAGTAATTATTAAGCATATATGATCATATTTTGCATCCATTAATCAATCCAATACCAAAACTTAAAAACTAACTTACTAACTATTAATAAGCAGTAATTAGGAGTTTATTACGGCAAAAGTCATAGTTAATAGTGAGAACTGGAGCCTAACCTAAAGTGTGACCAAATTTTATATCAAAGTATACTTTGTTTACCATAAATGTTATTCAGCAGGGCAAATGAAGAAACTATGAAATTTCATACTAAAATGTGTCAAAACAGTTCATTAATAAATGTTTAAATTAATGTTAATATAAAATAATACATAATAAATAACATATGTTGCTGAATTGCATAACTTTTAAACGTATATTAATTTTTAATATATTAAGTTATACTAATGGCATTTAAGTTTCTGAAAACACTGAAGTATAATCTTTAAAAGTATATGTTTTCTGTAATAATAAGTACTGCATTGAAAAGCATGCTAAAGTTCTCTTCTTTTTCACTTGAATAAAAGAACCTTAAGCATTTTATTACATTATAAATTTGCATAAATGCATGAAACATTTGTATCAGGTTGGATGATTTTTCCATTACTAGCAATATAGTAATAATAGTAGGAGGGTGTGGTTCCAATTTTATTTTATTTTTTTATTGCTGCCACTTACGATTATTGATGCTCAGCTATAACTGGAAAATTAGCAGGGAGTGTAATGCAATTTTTCATCACAGAATAAGATTGCAATAAATTGAGAGTTATTTGTGAACATGCAAAACTAAAATTCATGACTCATCATGATAGGACAGTAATGAACTAATATTTTAATGCTCTGAACAGGATAAAAAAAGGGTGTTTAACACAAAATAATATGCAAATATTTCTTTCTGTTGCATTTTTTAAATAATGAACATTAAAATAGTTTTGTTTAGTGGGAAGGGGAGCAAAAACAGAAGTGTGAGAGTATGTCACTTCCTTGTGAGAGTATGTCACTTCTTTGTAATGACTGTCTGGTTTTAACTAATCTATTTTCCAAATCCCAGCATCTGCTGTAAAGCCCCACAATATCACGAGGAGAACATGCAAACTCCACACGGAAAATCCTCTTTGCTCAAACCCAGGACCTTCTTGCGTGAAGCCAGATGATACGAAGGCGTTGGAAGCAGAGTGTACGTTCACAGTCAAGTCCCAACTTGCCTGAAATGCATGTCATCATCCTTCGAGGTCTCTGACTGATCGTGAGGTGTTAGAAGCCCGACGTCTTCAGCCGGATCCTGATGATCACTCATGGTCTTGGGCCTGCGGTACACACAAACACACACAACAACACGTCACACACACTTCTAAAGAGCAAGCACGCTCATTTAACCTTTTCCCATAGCAAAAGAGCACATGCTATTTCTGCGCTACAATTAGAAATGTGTGATAAATGGGCCAGCGCTGCACGACTGTCATCATCAGCACTGCATGGGTCTCTGGCCTGTTCTTCCCTTGTTATCTTTAATTGGGAAGCTTCATTAGACTCGGGTTTGAGTCATCTCTGTGTGCGCTGACAGACCGGTTCCTGTTTTTGAAGGTCACAGCATTTGATCCGCTGCTGACTGCACCCCAGAGACTTGACGCATGCTGCAGTGTCACACATTCGCAGCTGGTGCGCTGCTCCTCTAAATCGCTTAACTAGCAGTTAGTTATCCTGCTGGCTTTGTGCTAATGCACCTACAGGACAGAAATGAGAGGAGGCCAAAGTGCAAGGTATGCAAACCTGCCGAGTTTTAAAATACAAAGAGAAATACATAGACAAGAGGATTAAACGGCCAGCGTGTGATAATGGAAACGGCATGAGAGTTCCTGAAGTTTCTGAGCTTTAAAGGGTCATATCATACATATTTCATCATTCAATTCTTTCCATCATATATATAAAAAAATTCACTCTCTCTCTATGACCCTTAGAATGAAGCAGGGCATTTTGTGCGGCTGTGCCTTTAAGAAACACCCTCTTCACAGGTGAACTGGAAAAAAAAGCTCTTTGCTCCGCCTTCACACAACAGGTTTGCTGTTTGGTCTATATATATATAGGAGGAAGATTATTTATAAAGCTATATATATATATATATATATATATATATATATATATATATATATATATATATATATATATATATATATATATATATATAGCTTTATAAATAATCTTATTTATAAAGATTATTTATAAAGCTATATATATATATATATATATATATATATATAGCTTTATAAATAATCTTCCTGATCAGTTTCATCTACTCAACATCCCAGATAGAAGAACTTGATGTTGCTACAGAAACTATTAACTCTCTCTTTTCCAGCACTTTAGACACTGTTGCTCCGTTGCGCTTAAAGAAGATAACACACGGGCCCTCAAGAGAGCAGCCAGAAAAATGGAGCGGAGCTGGAAAAAAACTAAGCTAGAGGTTTTTCACATTTCATGGAAAGACAGCTCTATTGCATTCAGAAAGGCCTTAAATCAGCTAGATCTGATTATTTTTCCACCCTCTTAGAAGAAAACAAAAACAACCCTAGGTATTTATTTGATACATTGACTAAATTAACAAGTAATAAAGCCTCAACCCCATATGCTTTAAAACAGCACAGCAGTAATGACTTCATGGACTTCTTTACTTGCAAAATTCATAATATTAGAGAGAAAATTATAATCATGTAACCATCTACTACAATATCACAAAATACAGTAAATTGTAGTGTCCCTTAAGAAAAATTCCACTCCTTCAGTGGAGTCTTCCTCCGGGGAGGAAGAATTATCTAAACTCGTTAAATCATCAAAATCAACAACATGTATGCTAGACCCGATACCAACTAAGCTACTGAAAGAGATGCTTCCAGAGATCATAGATTTTCTTCTTAATATCATTCATTCATCTTTGTCATTAGGATATGTACCAAAAACCTTTAAGCTGACCATAATTAAACCACTTATTAAATAATCACAACTTGATCCTACAGAATTAATTAAATACAGGCCGATATCGAATCTACCTTTTTTTTGTCAAAGATTCTAGAAAAGGCAATATCTTCACAACTACATTCCTTTTCAGAAAGAAACAGCATCTACGAGGATTTCCAGTCAGGATTTAGACCGTATCATAGTACTGAGACTGCTCTCATTAGAGTTACAAATGATTTGCTTTTATCATCCGATCGTGGTTGTATCTCTCTGTTAGTGTTACTAGACCTTAGTGCTGCATTTGATACAATCGTCCACAAAATACTTCTAAATAGACTTGAAAATTGGGTTGGCATTAGTGGAATTGCATTAGCCTGGTTCAAATCATACTTATCTGACCGTTATCAGTTTGTAGCAGTAAATTAAGAGGTGTCATATCGATCACGGATTCAGTATGGAGTTCCTCAAGGTTCAGTGCTAGGACCGTTGCTTTTCACCCTGTACATGCTTCCTTTGGGTTCACGTGCTTATGTGTTCATGTCCTCATGTGTTCATGTTCTTATGTGTTCATGTCCTCATGTGTTCATGTTCTTATGTGTTCATGTCCTCATGTGTTCATGTTCTTATGTGTTCATGTCCTCATGTGTTCACATGCTTATGTGTTCATGTCCTCATGTGTTCATGTTCTTATGTGTTCATGTCCTCATGTGATCACGTGCTTATGTGTTCATGTGCTTATGTGTTCATGTCCTCATGTGTTCCGGTGCTTATGTGTTCATGTGCTTATGTGTTCATGTCCTCATGTGTTCATGTCCTCATGTGTTCATGTTCTTATGTGTTCATGTCCTCATGTGTTCACATGCTTATGTGTTCATGTCCTCATGTGTTCATGTTCTTATGTGTTCATGTCCTCATGTGATCACGTGCTTATTTGTTCATGTCCTCATGTGTTCATGTCCTCATGTGTTCATTTTCTTATGTGTTCATGTCCTCATGTGTTCACATGCTTATGTGTTCATGTCCTCATGTGTTCACATGCTTATGTGTTCATGTTCTTATGTGTTCAGGTGCTTATGTGTTCACGTGCTTATGTGTTCATGTCTTCATGTGTTCACATGCTTATGTGTTCATGTTCTTATGTGTTCATGTCCTCATGTGTTCAGGTGCTTATGTGTTCACGTGCTTATATGTTCATGTGCTTATGTGTTCATGTTCTTATGTGTTCATGTCCTCATGTGTTCATGTTCTTATGTGGTCATGTCCTCATGTGTTCACGTGCTTATGTGTTCATGTCCTCATGTGTTCACATGCTTATGTGTTCATGTCCTTATTTGTTCATGTCCTCATGTGTTCATGTCCTCATGTGTTCATGTTCTTATGTGTTCATGTCCTCATGTGTTCATGTGCTTATGTGTTCATGTCCTCATGTGTTCAGGTGCTTATGTGTTCATGTCCTCATGTGTTCACATGCTTATGTGTTCATGTTCTTATGTGTTCATGTCCTCATGTGTTCAGGTGCTTATGTGTTCACGTGCTTATATGTTCATGTGCTTATGTGTTCATGTTCTTATGTGTTCATGTCCTCATGTGTTCATGTTCTTATGTGGTCATGTCCTCATGTGTTCACGTGCTTATGTGTTCATGTCCTCATGTGTTCACATGCTTATGTGTTCATGTCCTTATTTGTTCATGTCCTCATGTGTTCATGTCCTCATGTGTTCATGTTCTTATGTGTTCATGTCCTCATGTGTTCATGTGCTTATGTGTTCATGTCCTCATGTGTTCAGGTGCTTATGTGTTCATGTCCTCACATGCTTATGTGTTCATGTCCTCATGTGTTCATGTTTTTATGTGTTCATGTCCTCATGTGTTCAGGTGCTTATGTGTTCACGCGCTTATGTGTTTATGTCTTCATGTGATCATGTCCTCATGTGCTTATATGTTCATGTGCTTATGTGTTCATGTCTTCATGTGTTCACGTGCTGATGTCCTCATGTGTTCATGTTCTTATGTGTTCATGTCCTCATGTGTTCAGGTGCTTATGTGTTCATGTCCTCACATGCTTATGTGTTCATGTCCTCATGTGTTCATTATCTTATGTAGTCATGTCCTCATGTGTTCACGTCCTTATGTGTTCATGTCCTCATGTGTTCATGTTCTTATGTGTTCATGTCCTCATGTGTTCATGTCCTTATGTCTTCATGTTCTTATGTGTTCATGTCCTCATGTGTTCATGTTCTTATGTGTTCATGTCCTCATGTGTTCACGTTCTTATGTGTTCACGTTCTTATGTGTTCATGTCCTCATGTGTTCATGTTCTTATGTGTTCATGTCCTCATGTGTTCATGTCCTCATGTGTTCATGTTCTCATGTGTTCATGTTCTTATGTGTTCATGTCCTCATGTGTTCATGTCCTCATGTGTTCATGTTCTTATGTGTTCATGTTCTTATGTGTTCATGTCCTCATGTGTTCATGTTCTTATGTGTTCATGTCCTCATGTGTTCATGTCCTCATGTGTTCATTTTCTTATGTGTTCATGTCCTCATGTGTTCATTTTCTTATGTGTTCATGTCCTCATGTGTTCACGTGCTTATGTGTTCATGTCCTCATGTGTTCATGCTCTTATGTGTTCATGTCCTTGTGTTAATGTTCTTATGTGGTCATGTCCTCATGTGTTCATGTTCTTATGTGTTCATGTCCTCGTGTGTTCATGTTCTTATGTGGTCATGTCCTCATGTGTTCATGTTCTTATGTGTTCATGTCCTCGTGTTAATGTTCTTATGTGGTCATGTCCTCGTGTTCACGTGCTTATTTGTTCATGTCCTCATGTGTTCATGTTCTTATGTGTTCATGTCCTTATGTGTTAATGTCCTCGTGTTAATGTTCTTATGTGGTCATGTCCTCATGTGTTCACGTCCTTATGTGTTCATGTCCTCATGTGTTCATGTCCTCATGTGTTCATGTTCTTATGTGGTCATGTCCTTATGTGTTCATGTCCTTGTGTTAATGTTCTTATGTGTTCATGTCCTCATGTGTTCATGTTCTTATGTGTTCATGTCCTCGTGTTAATGTTCTTATATGGTCATGTCCTCATGTGTTCACGTCCTTATGTGTTCATGTCCTCATGTGTTCATGTTCTTATGTGTTCATGTCCTCATGTGTTCATGTTCTTATGTGGTCATGTCCTCATGTGTTCATGTTCTTATGTGTTCATGTTCTTATGTGTTCATGTCCTCGTGTTAATGTTCTTATGTGGTCATTTCCTCATGTGTTCACGTGCTTATTTGTTCATGTCCTCATGTGTTCATGTTCTTATGTGGTCATGTCCTCATGTGTTCATGTTCTTATGTGTTCATGTCCTTATGTGTTCATGTCCTCGTGTTAATGTTCTTATGTGGTCATGTCCTCATGTGTTCACGTGCTTATTTGTTCATGTTCTTATGTGTTCATGTCCTCATGTGTTCATGTTCTTATGTGTTCATGTCCTCATGTGTTCATGTTCTTATGTGTTCATGTTCTTATGTGTTCATGTCCTCATGTGTTCATGTTCTTATGTGTTCATGTCCTCATGTGTTCATGTTCTTATGTGTTCATGTCCTCATGTGTTCATGTTCTTATGTGTTCATGTCCTCATGTGTTCATGTCCTCATGTGTTCATGTTCTTATGTGTTCATGTCCTTATGTGTTCATGTCCTCATGTGTTCATGTTCTTATGTGTTCATGTCCTCATGTGTTCATGTTCTTATGTGTTCATGTCCTCATGTGTTCATGTTCTTATGTGTTCATGTCCTCATGTGTTCATGTTCTTATGTGTTCATGTTCTTATGTGTTCATGTTCTTATGTGGTCATGTCCTCATGTGTTCACGTCCTTATGTGTTCATGTCCTCATGTGTTCATGTTCTTATGTGTTCATGTCCTCATGTGTTCATGTTCTTATGTGTTCATGTCCTCATGTGTTCATGTTCTTATGTGTTCATGTCCTCATGTGTTCATGTTCTTATGTGTTCATGTCCTTATGTGTTCATGTCCTCATGTGTTCATGTTCTTATGTGTTCATGTCCTTATGTGTTCATGTCCTCATGTGTTCATGTTCTTATGTGTTCATGTCCTCATGTGTTCATGTTCTTATGTGTTCATGTCCTTATGTGTTCATGTCCTCATGTGTTCATGTTCTTATGTGTTCATGTCCTTATGTGTTCATGTCCTCGTGTTAATGTTCTTATGTGTTCATGTCCTCATGTGTTCATGTTCTTATGTGGTCATGTCCTCATGTGTTCACGTCTTTATGTGTTCATGTCCTCATGTGTTCATGTTCTTATGTGGTCATGTCCTCATGTGTTCATGTTCTTATGTGTTCATGTCCTCATGTGTTCATGTTCTTATGTGTTCATGTCCTCATGTGTTCACGTTCTTATGTGTTCATGTTCTTATGTGTTCATGTCCTCATGTGTTCATGTTCTTATGTGGTCATGTCCTCATGTGTTCACGGACTTATTTGTTCATGTCCTCATGTGTTCATGTTCTTATGTGTTCATGTCCTCATGTGTTCATGTCCTCATGTGTTCACATGCTCATGTGTTCATGTCTTCATGTGATCATGTCCTCGTGTGTTCACATGCTTGTGTGGTCATGTCCTCATGTATTCATGTCCTCATGTGTCCATTTTCTTATTTATTCATTTCTTCATGTGTTTGTGCTGACTATGTGTTTATATCCTCATGTGCTCATGTGTTTATGTGTTCTTCTGTCAGCAGCTCCAGCTTCTGAAAGTTTATAACATTACAAACTGTTTGATATCATGTTATGAAACCTTTAATAATGCCAGAGCTGTTTGTCAGCGCCCAGCTTTCTCTCTATATTAGAGCGTATTTACTGGGCAGGATAACTGCTAATCCATTCAGCCAAACCAACTTTAGCCTACAGGCACAGAAGCCTCTCTTAAAGACACAGCACCACTTTTAAAGACACAGCACCAAGTTGGAAACAAGGCATAAAGGCTTGAGAAGCCTCTAAAAAATAAAGGTTCTGACAGTGAACAGTTCTTAAAAGAAAACTTTTTTCTTAACATGAACAACATTTTAATAATCTAAAGATGATATTTGTTCAGCCTTTAGTGCAATGGAAATATTAAAGGTTCTTTATGGAACAATCAATGGCAATAAAGTTTACATTTACATTTCTGCATTTGGCAGACGCTTTTATACAAAGCAAATTAAATTGCATTGATATTCTAATCAGCTCTTGCTTTCCCTGGGAGTCGAACCCATGACCTTGACGTTGCAAGCACCAGGACACAAAATCAATGAACCCTGGTTAACTAATAGCTTCATTCAAACTGTAACCACAAATAAAAGAACAAAAGATAATGCTTGCCTAAAATGAATGCATTTTAAGTTTATAATTAGCCATATAACTGACATAGCTAATGTAGTATTGCGCATATACAACTACTCAAGTACAATAAGCCAAAAAGACACTAAAGCCGTAGAAACTAATATACTAGAACTGCTATAATTTGCTGATGTGAATGGTTTGCACTGCGGGATGACAGGAGGTTTGCTGTATTTGTGTGGAGGCCCTCAGGGCTTGACGGGAATAACAGAGAGGCAGCTGTACCACAGGAGGCTCACGGGCCGATCTCATGTACGTCTGCAGGCGGTCGACACACAAGAGAGCTTTCTGACGGATACTCTGTCAGCCATTCACACGGCATTATCCAAACTGTATTGTGAGGACATGCTAGTTTGCTGGAAAACACCTGTGTGATGTTTATGTCAGTCAGAGTCAAGTTTACACAAGGACAATAATTCTTTGTTTCATTTCGACAAAACCGGAAAATACTTTGAAAAACCTTTTTTTTTCTTCTCCTAACTATACGAAAATATGCGAGGGCAATATGACCAAAATCATACATCACAATAGGAGTCCTTTTTATTGCTGTCAAATCGATTAATCACATCTAATATAAATGTGTGTGTGTATGCATGAGTGTGTGTGTTTATTTCACAATAACAATATATATTTTTGCTTTGAATAAGGCTATGATGGCAACATTTTTGATACTATTGAAATTTCATAATTCTAGTCCCCTTTTTCAATATCACAAAAAAATGTAGCTAATTACAAACATATATAAGAAATCAAACTACAATAGAAGACACAAATGAAATAAACCTGAAAAACTCACTAGAAATAAGAAATACGGCATGACTTGTAAAAGCTAGTTCACTGTGTAAATTAAATATACATTTATTCTTACTAAAGAAACAGACTTTGTTATTTAATTAGCATTAATTACAGAAGTCAGTGGGTTGATGAGGCTGCTGTCACTTTAAGAGCGAATGCAATACACAGATTCACGTGGGTTTTCTTTCCCAAGGATTCACTCAAGACTTTAATGACTGTTTACAAGAACTTTCGCAGCTTATTGTGTTTCAACGCTTTAAAGTCCCTTGTTTTAAAACCACAATGCTTGAAAATGAATGCAAATGATAAGCTTTTGTGACGTTACAGAACAGCAACGTCAAGCGAGCGTAACCGCGATAGAGACGACAGTCCAAAATCTCTTCTCATATAACATGCACTAATAGTAATCATAATTTAAACCAAAACACCCTAGTTGTTGCCTTTACCATTACTACTGTAAAACAATAACAAATTCATGAGCGGTGTTTCATATGTTTTACAGGTGTTTTGGACTCTTGGTAATAAAAGTTGGTTAAAGCCTTTGGGAATTTGGTAAAACCTATGCTTGTTGTGATAAATCCTCCTCATGTACGTCTCACTTGGTGATGTATTATTGTAAAGAATTAGGTGGACTCTCCGCGTGAGTGACCTACATTACCGTCTCAACTCCTCTCGGCTGCTCCACTGCCCTTTCCATTTATAAACATAGAGCGCGTTATACATAGTTCGTATGGAGGGGATGCTGACTAGTTCAAATGTGTTGCGTGTTAAAAATATCACATACAGCCTAAAATAACAATTAATGGCCTTTAAGTGTGTATACAACCAAACCACAATGATTTTTGAAGGGAATAAAAACGAGGTTGTGTGGGAAAGAATATAGTGCGTTCAATGGATTTCACCAATTGTTCAGCTGATGAAACATCTTTCCTAGAAAAAAAGGAATAAAATATACAACGCATCTTCACCATCAGACGTATGTACTTAAGTTATGGTTCAATAAACTGTGATAATATCATGTAATGCAATGCATTGAGCGAAATGGTGGTGGAGATAGTATAACAAAATATAAAAATGTCAAATACATCCATTTATAATAATAATAATAATAATAATAATAATAATAATAATAATGTGTTGATTAAATATACGTTCAATGTATTTCAGTTGATGAAATATCTTTCCAAGAAAAAAAGGAATAAAAAATAAACTTTAACTCCTTATTAAAGTAACAAAAGTGATTTAGTCAAGAGCAGTGAGTGATTTTCTCTTTGTTTTATGTTGTTTCATCAACATTAATGACAGAGGGCAGTGGGTTTATGAGGCTGCTGTCACTTTAAGAGCGAATGCAATATATCAATTCACGTGCGTTTTCTTTCTCAACGGCTTACGCTCACTTAAGACTTTAATGATTGTTAACGATAAAACTTTAAAATATGGGCATTTCGTCATCTTTCAATGGACAAAAACTCCATAAAATTGTTTTGAAAGTTGTGAAAAGTAGTAATCCAGGACCTTTATACGGTCCACGCCATCATAAAGAAAGTACATCTACCCCTCCAAGCCTCGTTTTCATTCGCGTTACATTCAATATGGCGTCTAAACGTACATTCTAGCAATATATCACTAGACGCATGTGCTTAAGTTACAGTTCAATAAAGCAATATTTTAGTCTCCAAAACTTCTGTAACAGTGAAAAAATCAAGTAATGCAACCCATTGCGCAAAATGGAGGTGAAGATGGTATAATAAAATAAATGTCAAAAACATTAATTATAATAATCGGAATAAAAATTCATAAATATCTGCCGAATAAATCACTTGCTTGACGGTTTGCGCAACTTGGCACATTCATATCAAACTTAATTGTTGTGTTGTTATTGCAAAATATGTAGCCTAACATTTTTCCAAGCTAATAAATAGCTTTATCTTTTAAGAATGTTATGCTAATGTTCCCATTACGTTATGAAAATGCTTGGTTATACAAGTTATATTACAATTTACGTTACAAGTATACATTTGTATATATTTGTAAACATTATGGGAACGTTACTTTTGAATGTTCTATTAATGTTCTGATACAAGTAGTAAAAATATAAAACGAACATCAGTTCGTTTCAGAAACTTTTCCATGAACAGTGTGTATAAACAGCATTTTTGGGGTAACATTTTGAGGAGATTCTTGTATGTTGTATTAAAGGTTGTTGGACAAATGTTTGTCCATAACAGAGAGAACCTTGCTAGCAATTTGTGAACATTATTAAAGACCATATAACTTTGACCGAAAGTTATATTAATGTTAAGGACGTACACGTGTACGTGTGTGTGTGTGTGTGTGTGTGACCGTCACTGTATTAGAAACATCATCAGAGTAGCGTTAATTACTAGTATTTTTTATTTTTTGTAATTTGATGCAAAGGTAATATAATACAAAGTATAATGTTATACATGTACATACATTAAAAAATGAAAATATAAAAAAACTTTGCAGTTTTATCGATGATGACCGTTAAAACGCGTCATCGCAGCCTTTGAAAATGTCCGCTGGCACGTACCTGAGGAAATATCCAAACCCGCGCTCGACGTGTCCCATAGAGGTGAGTCAATGCATCCTTACCGGCGCTGTAAAAGTCCGTGTTTATGAACGTAAAGCGTCATAAGTGTGATCGTTATGTAGTCAGTGTGATGTCTTATGAGAGCCGGAGCGTCAGCAGCTTTAGCGACTCGTGGTGTTATTAGGAAGCTCCTGGAACTCTCGCTGGATTTACTCCACGGTTTCAGCGCGCGCGCGCGCGCACGCACACACATACATTTAAACATTCTTACCTATTCACACTTACTTACATGCATGCATACACGCACACACACACATGCATGCATGCATGCTTACACACACATGCATCCATACATACACATACATGCATGTATCCATACATACACACACACGCGCGTACACATAGCCTACATACATGCATCCATAAATATATATACACACGCATCCATACATATACATGCATCCAATATACATACACAGATAGTTACATTCATGCACACACACGCACGCGCGCGCGCGCACACACACACACACACACAGAGAGACTAACTGAATGACATGCTGCAGAATCAGAATTCCCATTTGCTCGTTAAATAAATTATTTTTCCAGTCCAGCCACTTTTGACAAAGGCTGACAAAGTTAATGTCTGTAGACGTCTATAAAAATGCATTTAGGAAAGTGGTCTTTGAAAAGCTTCATGAAACTTTTGCCTACCATCATAATGAAAACATTTCTAAATTTGTTTTAGCTTACTATTATTATACTTAACGGAAGATGATGTTGTTGGTAATATTCTATTTCTACCTTGATTTTAATTTGAGATTTAAAAACAAGATAAGTAATTAGGTCTAAAGATTGTGTAAATTAAGTTAAAACAGACGTGCACAAGCAAATGAATGAAATCCAAAGTGGAATTGTAAAAGACACACAGATCAACAGTCAGTCCAATGCATCGGAGCCTCACCGGTCCCGGTTGCGACAGGTCCTGGTGCCGTGACCATGGGGGCGTCTCGGAGCCTCCGGCCCCTCCGCTGAAGGAGCCTCAGAACTGGCTGCGTATATAGTGCATCCCATGAAATCCCAGATGTCTGATGCAGACTTGCTAAGCAGCGAGAGGAAAAGTGTACTTCCATGCCCTTGCAGGACATCAGAGGAAAAGTCACTGCCTCAGCATCTCCCCTCCCTCCCTCCCATCCGCGATAATCAGATTTTACATTTACAATCCACAAAATCATCCCACGTAATCTCCACTGCTGCATCACGCTGCACATAAAAAGCTCCTTTTGTCATAGTCAAAGCACTTTACACAAGCTGAAAGGCTTAGCGTGCAAATACTCAAACGATTCAAAACAATTACCTTTTCAGACATTTCATTGTTGTCATATGACAGTCTAACGGCATTAGAGCAATAATACGGCATGTGAATTAAAATGCTATGGATTTGGAATTTCATGCATCCAAGATTTTTAACGGCGAAGGATTTGAAGTATTTCCAGCAGTTTATTGAGCCGGTTAGTCTTATAAACTCGGTAGTAGAGTACATGGAAATAGGACTGACATATCATGGGAAGTAATTCTTATATTCATGTATGCTTATGTTTTCTAGCGGATATAAATTGCCTAATCTCTATAAAATGCAGAATTCAAGAACAATTGAAGGACATCATGAAGATTTATTAGTAAAATGTAGGAATGGGATAAATTAATTTAACAAAGAATCACTGACACAGTGGGAATGAGCGTCCTCTAGTGGTAACAAGACCAGTCAGACCCTGTTCACTCCTGGTATTAATATGCGCTTTGTTTGATCGGATCACAAGTGGATGAGGGAAACACATTCCCGTTTACACCTGGTGTTTTAATCCATTTCTTTTGCCCTGATTTTTTTGTTTGTTTCTGCTTTCTCGTACACAAGATCAAGCCGAACGCTG
This sequence comes from Rhodeus uyekii, assembly GCA_037043235.1. Taxonomy (NCBI): domain Eukaryota; kingdom Metazoa; phylum Chordata; class Actinopteri; order Cypriniformes; family Acheilognathidae; genus Rhodeus; species Rhodeus uyekii. Next base: position 725,906 of record JAWRVZ010000109.1, read on the forward strand.
TGAGTGTGTGTTAGAAATCAGGAATGGAGAGAACTTTGTGTTTGGTGTGTTTTTCATCTTCAAACCAAACTTGTGTCTCCAACGACAAAGTTTAAATCCCGTCTGCTAGCACACATCCCATAATGTTCAGTCTTTATGTCAGGAGACGGAGAGAAGACTGTGTTTTGTGGCTGTTTGAACACATTATGAGCGTTTACACTAGGAAAGCAATCCGGTTGAATGTTTTCCACAAACTCTGGAAGTGGGAGAAAGTGAACAAGCTTTTAGAGACGTTTACTCCTGGATTTAGTGTTGTAAACCTAAATGTGTCTCCCTCTTCCACTTGTGGCCTATGATAACTTACCTGAAAACAATCTTCTGGTTGAAGGATAAGAACATTCACCTTCACAGTAAAAGTAAAGAAAACAAACGAAAAACAACAGAAAGTGCCACACAAGGACAGATGTGATTGTCTCATAAAAAGATTTATTTTTTTGCCTAAATGTACAAAGGCAAGTTACAGTATTGTATAAAAAAAGAAATGTGGTAATGTACACTTTACATAAGAGAACAGTCCAAGAAAGAACAGGAGGAATTGGGTGATACAGGCAAAAAAAAAAAAAAAAACAGCCATTAAGAAAAGGAACAAAAATGTAAACATTCTTTAAGTACCGGGGCCTGATACTTGGTGATAAATTGTCTTTTGAGAAACACTTGGGATGAAGCGCAACAGGAAAGGGATGGTAGTGACGTAAAGCATGCAATAGTGCACTGCATCTTCATTCAAATCACAGCGTGCCAACGGAGCACCATTTGAAACGAAACGCACGCGGCAATTTTCACATACTGAGAATCTTTCATGACTGACAAAAACCATGAGGATCAAAAATAATTGTTCAGGTTTGAACTCTTTGACAATTCAGAAAGCTGTTCTGTGCAGCACAAACATCCCAATGTACCCAATATCAAATTACATATCTGGATGTGTAACAGCCCATTTCTCTTAGTATTCAGTGTACCATAGAGCTTTACTGCTTTATTTCCATTGTGACTTCACACATGGGAGGGAGTGAATGAGTCAACGTAATCCTCCGAACACCTGTCTGTCGTCTCGTTCCAACAGAGCCTGATCAAATCTACCTGCTCGTGTGAAAATATGACCCAAAATCAGCAGAAGACGACCAGGAAATTGCCTGAGATCCACCATGAGCTATGACTGGTCGAGATTTTGGATTGAGAGACTCCCAAGAATTATTGTCTAGTGGATGTTAGGAACAAACCCAGCAAGCCAAAACAAAGCTATGGCTGATAAAGCAGAGGACAGTACCGAATAGAAAGAGAAAAACGCACCCAAGAGAGAGATTTCAAAACAACAGAGTAATCAGATGGTTTCTTGATTGCATTTTAAAACAGTCCCTCTGTACATCATATACAGACATCACATAGTGTGCGCAACCAAGAAAGTCGACAGAGTTTGGTGTGAAACCAAAGTTTGCTTTGCCTGAGGAGACACTGTTAAAGTCACATTTCTAGTGCTATAGTAGACCATGCTGGACGACATGAAATACACAGAGCATGATGGGCTATGAAAGCATGTTCGGGTCAAACGCTCACTTGGTTTCATAAAACACGCTGGAGTTATCACAACACTTCCACAATAAGTGTTCAGGGATAGAGCGGCCCCATGCAAGAACGAAACTACTGGGCCTCTGGTGTCACGCACCCCATACCGGCCACCACGTAAGCGTCTCTCTAAAAGGACTTACTATACCTTGTCACATTAACAAACATCCACTTTAAGAACCACAGCGATAAGTCGGAAATTCTCTTAGCGATGAGGTAAGGTAGGCAAGACGGGAATGAGGATATTCGGATTCAAGTTGAAGGATAACCAAGTGAATTCCCTGGAGTAAACGGACCTCAGCCTCAGTGATGTTCTTCTGAAGGAGCGGCGGAACAGTGCTCACTAAAATTATATTTTGCAAAAGAATCTGGAAGTGAAGTATCTCGGGCAGTCATGCTTTTTTAAATGATCTAACTGATACAGGACGTTCACCATGAGAGGCTGGATGGTGGCAATAAAACAGCATGACGGTCGCCGGGACTTACTACACAGTTTAAGCAGAGTGCTATAACTTGCGGGTTGAGGGAGGATAATAAAAAAAATGATAATACTACAAACTAAAAAATTGTTACGCGGAACCATGGAGAGGCGAAGCATGGAAAAAAGAAAAATCTTGAGGGAAAGAGAAAAAAAGAGCAGTCTTGAGGCATGTGGCGATGAGAACCGTTTAGGAACCAAAGGCAGAAAGACAAGAGTTATGAGACAATGCTAGATATTATCTGCAGCGTTCACTGGTGGTATCTAGAGAGCAATTCAAAAACCGTGGGTAAACAGTTTTCCTTTTTCAGTGAGAATGCAAACTAAAATAAAAAAAGGAAACAACTTTAGTTATCTCAGTGTGATAAAACTATGTTCAGTCTTTGTGTTCTTATGTCCCCTCGAGTCCTCGCCTCAGCCTGGCTACAGCCCGCGTCGGGTGAGTACAATGACAGTCCTTGCTTTTCGATCATTCCTCACCAGTTCACAGGCAGAGTTCAGTGGCCAGCTGGGCTTTGAGCAGGGCGGGATGGCTTTGAACCTGGTCTCAGTCTGTTGTGGGGTACGAGGTACAGATACTAGGAAAACATCAATCTGCCACACATTCCGGCAGAAAAACTAAAAATATAGAAACACCATTCAACTGATGTCTAAATGAACTCCATATACTTCCTCATGTGATCCAGTCACATGATTATTTGTAAAGAAGGGCGAGACAATCAGGTTTCCCTAAAGAAAGAGAACAACCACTGGTTAGAATACGTTAAAATCTATGGTTTGGCTTTCAAACGAAATATAAATGTTTGATATTCATTTTTAAATATGCCTAATTCAATGCACTCTCCCAATTTCCCTGATGTTATTACATGTCTTTCCACCAGAGGTCAGCATAGGCTTCATTTGTCGAAACGGAACAGGAGTGTTAGCATTGCTGCTGTGCTAAAAACATTAGCCTCAATCTTGAGGTCCTTAAATAATGCTGCTATGAAACAGATGGACGGTCTACAGAACCTTTAGTGAAGAGCCTCTCTGTAAACTTGGGTATTAAATACAAGATTTGACATGATGGGCATCCGTGTGCTTCTGTCATAACTGACTGATTTATGCGATTTTCTCTCTGTTTGGCCACAATCCAGAATTTCTGCTGACTTTCCTTGATCTTTGTTTCCTCTTACCATTCTCACCTCCGTGCTGGTGGGTACAGGGAAGGGGCTGAGGCTTGCTGACTGGCAACAATCGCTGACGATGAAAGGCCTGCAAGTAAGGAACATCCAGTAAAGATGTTGTTTACGCTATTTCCTTGTGGTATTGGCACAGTTTTATCAGCAGAAATATTTAGTTGTTTTCCCCCTCAAAACACAACAGATCAGCCATTTGAAATCGCATTAAGAAATGCCTGGTTTACATTAAACCCCCCCCCCCCCTTCCCTCAAATATATAAAAAAACTAATTCTGATTAGTGTGGCACAGAAAATAATCTATAATAATGTCATGACATAAAATGCATATGACATTCTGTGTAAAACAGGATTTTTCAGTCTTTTCAGTCAGATTTTGGGGTTACATCTACATTTATCCGACACTTTTATCCAAAGGGACTTGCATTGCATTCAAGAAACACATTGACATTCTAATCAGTTCTTGCTTTCCCTGGGAAAATAAATGCTTTGGACAGACTGTGTGAGCTTCATCCACAACAGTCTCAAAATAATCAGAATATTCATATTTAATTTCACAAGTTAATGAATACTGCTAACCTGTGGCATAAGACAGATCATACTGCCCGGCTACCAGGGGATAGCCTAGATGATGGTGGTGGTGGTGGGGCGGCATTATGCGTTGAGAGGGAGATGATCGAGGCCGATCCATTTCTCTCTCCCTCTCTCTTTCCCGCTCTCGTTCGCTCACCCCTCGCTCCCTTTCATGGGAGGGCTTGTCGGCAACTGTGGGCGATTTGCTCTTGTACTGGTTGGCATGTTGGTGTAGTATGTCCAAGGCTTTGGACTCTGAAGCCGACTTGTTGCTGACCGTGGGGCTGGAGCGAGATTTCTCTGCTTCCTCTCCACTGCCCATTTTACTGCCATACGGGGAAAAAGGGTATCCCGCTGGCAGATAGGACCCTAAAAATTTGTATACCACACAGTGTTTCTACTTTATGGAAGTGCCTTTACACATTTTAACACACATAAAAACCCAAAACACATTTTATGCAAGTCTATGAATGCCAACTCTTTAACCAACACAAGTTGACTTTACGTTTCATTGTGTTATAAAATGTCAAAACCAATTTATAAAGCAGCGCAAGTGTGTGTTGCATTCTTAACATTACCACAAGGGGATCAGGTCATATACAAGAGATTCTTGCTGAACACGTTAAATTGTTGTCATGTCTAAAGCTAGGAACCTGAATGATAATGCATCTGATTTGAAAGTAACTCAGTTGCCACCTTGAATACTGAAGTTTGTTAAAGACATAATGCAATGCAAGAATACTGCACAATCAAGAATACTTTGCACCGTTCTGTACTTGCATATAGTATGTTGTTGGCCAAACCATACAAATCAATCATTAAACTCCAATGTTATTACCTGGGTAGTTCTGCATCATGACAGAGGACATGCCTCTGTATCCAGGATGGCTGGGATCGTAGGTTTGTCCAAAAGGATATCCATGCATGTAATGCAGGTAGGGTTGGTGCTGTGCCAATGGGGAGCTGAAAGGTATGTGGGCATTGGGCCGGGGATCTTTCCCTCCGCCTCGATGGTCCTCAGTGCTGGGAGGACATGAAACATCAGTTCCATCTTTACTATCTTCTTTGGAGCTGCTGTCTTTCAGTCTAGACCTCTCATCTTTGCCCTTTCTGTCTCGCTCCTCATCTGGTGGTCTCTGACTGTCAGGGTACTGTAAAGAGAAAGAATTACAGTTATTGATTTGAAAGGTAATGAAATTAGTTCACCCTTATGCAATCTTTGATTTTATTAGTTTGATTTAAATTCTCATAACAGTACTCAAAGACAAAATCTTGCGTTTGCATTAGAACTTCTTTTTTTCCTTTTCAGAATCCCTGGTCTCTAAATAACATGAAGGTGAGTAAAATAAGACAGATTTTTCATTTGTGGTTGAATTATCCCTCTAGCTTGCAAACAGTGCAGTTGATCTGTTCAAGAATCATGTTTGGCTCACCTGTCGGTACCACATGGCTTGCTCCATACCCAGCCTGGCAGACTCGACACTTGCCTTTGAGTCATCCTTTCCATGATGGCCAGCTTCACTGAGCTTCATTTTAAGCCCCTCAGCCTGCTGTGGCTGCAGCTTGACCTCCTCCCCTTTAGGGATAATGACTGACTTGACAGATTCGGAGGAAGTGTCTCTCTGCTTGCCACTGGACTGTGGCTTTCCCAGGTCAGAAAGGCTGGGGGCTTTTGTTAGGCTTGGAGGAACAGGGCCCTTCTGTTTCCAGTCCTCCTTCAGAGAGGCTTCCCTCTCCTTTATACCTGAATCAGGCTTTTTCTCAGCAGACCTGTGCTGCTCGGATATGAGTCTCTGCCTTTCCTCATACTGCTGCCTGTAGGTTGGATTAGTGTTCATGAGGTGGTTGTGATAAACCTGGTCTGGATATCCATATGGGGGAACGTAGTATTGGTTGTAGTAGAGTGGCTGCATGTACATATTGGAGCGCTGCTGAATGACCGAGGCTTGCTGCTGTTGGTGTGGCTGACTTGCAGCGACCTCAGCTTTGCGCTCATCCTGAACGTCCACCTTCGCCTTCTCCTCTGGCAATTCTTGTTCATCTTCCTTCTTCAGTTTCACAGCTTGCCCATCTGGTAAAGGCCCACCAGCAGTGGAGCCACCGGGGCTAGTGTGGGTGTAACTGGGAGAGTAGTAGTTGTCATAGCTAGCATAATACGAAGATTCCTTAGAGGATGCCTGAGAGGGAAAGAGAGCCTTTTTCGCAACGTCCCTTCCTGACTGATCTTCCGCCTTAACTTTGACCCCTTCCACTTTGCCTTCCCCATCCTCTCCAGCATCAGATATGTCAGAGTATGCAGGACTGTTTGTTTTTACAGAGGAACTATCAGCTCCATTCTGGGTGACAACGTGAAGAGGAGTGAGAGGCTGTCCACTGCTATCCACACGACTGGCCACCCCAATGGATGGACTGGGAGCATTATCAGTGAAGCTGTATATTTTATCTGCCTCTGCCTTTATGCTAGCTAGGCGGCTTTGATGAGGGTCAGAGGATCCATTGAGATGACCCTCACTTCTGCTCCCTGGATCAGAGGATTCAGAGTATGGACTTTTACCCTCTTCAGTTTTCCCACTTTTAGCTGGGAGCTTGGGACTGTCTGCATCCTTGGCCAAATCTTTCTTTTTCTTGTCCTTTTTCTTTTTGTCCTTGGAGCTGCTCAAGGCTGGATTAATTGGTGATGAGTCCCCAGCTACACCTAACTTAGACTGCATGCCTTTCAGCTGGGGACTCTTGGGGATGCCCTGCAAAATGTTGGCTATCCCAGGGGGATGGTTGGGGCTCCCACCACTGAATGATGTTGGCTGCAGAGAGTACAACTGCTGAGATGGAGCCATGGGCCTGGAAGATTTCATGTTCTTCTGGGACAGCTTTTCAGACTTGACATTGCTGTTAGGCTTTTTGGACTTTCTCTCCTCTATGCCGTCATTGCTTGCCTCATCAGCAGTGACGCAAGGCCCATCCTCACAAACCTCCATAGGTGTGCCACAAACTTCTGCTTCAACATCAGCATTCTTTTTCTTTGTCTTAGAGCTAAACTTTCCAGGAGAGGGAGATGGACTTTGTGCATCAAAGCCTCTTCCTTTAGGCGTGACAGACCGTGCTGGGGAGAGAGATCCTTTCTGTGTAATTGAAGCTCCATTGCAACTTCCTGGCTCTGGGTGGAGAGAGGATTCTTCCCCATACTCGCTGTCTCCATCCATATCTAGTTTTATATCATCGTCATTATGAGCACGGGCCTGATGATACTTCAAGCCATTGATGTGCTTGTACTTCTTGTTGCAATTTGGATGTGGGCAGTCAATCAGTACAGGTGAGGGGCAGGTTCGGTCTAATGGAGGAGGAAGGGACTCCGTTTTGATAATAGGAATTGGGAGCGCAGAAGAGGTCATTCCACCATTTGAATTTGTGCGCATACGCTTGTTGCCTTTTGAATCCTCAGAGCTGGAGTTGGGCTCCATGTCTGACGTAGGCTTGCTCTTGCGCTTACTGGCTGAGGAGGGACTGGCTTTAATGTCCTCTGTGTTGCTGTTGGGCGGAGTCCTACGCTCAGAAGAGTTTTGGCTTCCACGCCGACCCTTGCTGTTGGAACTTGCTCTTGTTTTGTTGTTGTTGCTCCCCTTATTATCAGATGAGTTGCTGTTCTCATTGACTGGGGTGTTGCTGTTGGGTCGCATTCTTTTACCTCGGCCACGTCCATTTCTCATTTCTAGGTCACTAGTTGGAGATTCGCAGAACCTTAAAAAAAAAAACGTTACTTATAAGACCTTCACAATGAACTTAATACTAATTAGCCATCATGAGAATCACTAAATTAAATGCTGTCAATGGATAAATGAGACCAAAACTTAAAATATTGGAAAAAAAAAAATTAGACATCAAGACCTCAAAAACATGCTAGTGATACTTACATTTCTGCAGGTAAAATACTAAATAGTTTAACATTTAGATTTATATTTCAAATATTTAACACTTTACCAGTTAATACATTTAAAATCTACTAAAAAGCTTTTAATAACAAAGTTACTACTACAAATACAACTAATAAAAAAATGGATTTGGATCCTCAAATTCTAACAAAGAACACACATTCAGAATCTTGCATTAAAACAGAGGTGGGATTCTATTCTTATCACCTGCTTGGTGATGTGTGTTCTTAATGGTGTGCCTCATCCCTAAGGGTTATGATGTGTTACACCTGGCTTACTGCTAGTCTAGAGGGAGTCGGAGCAAGTGAACTGGGAGGAACTGAGGGAGGCTGACAGAGACCAGAGAACAGGATTCTGGAGAAGAACACTTGATTTTCTTGTTTTAAAAAGTTAAAATATTTCACATACCTTGGAGGGGCCCAGTCATGGCGTGTACAATCCAAAAGTGTTCCGACATATGTTTTGTTCCTCCAGGTAACATTGACCACCAGCATACCTGCAAAAAATAAAGATGACCCTTAATATAATGAGAATATCTCTGTAATCTTAGAGGCTCAATGAGACCGTAATCCTGTGGAGTTATAATTCTAATTCTCCTCTACCTCATACACAACATTCCACACACAGTCCTGGGAGAAGACACAATTCCCATTTAAATAGTTCAAATGGAGGTTTGGAGGCTCTCAAATCAGTCCTGCCATTTTTCCTGTGCACTTGATGATTTTACCAGTTAAAAGCTGTAAGGAGCAGAGTGTGACACTTCTAGAAGGAAAATGGTTTGATGGTGTCCTCCATATGACTTTGCAGTACTGAGAGCTGCCTCTGCAAATGGTTTAGCAATTGTGTGAAAACAGCTGAAGCAAATGAAAATGTTTTTGTCTGGCAGTGATCCAGAGGCTGCGCTTCAGAAGCTTGGACAGGTAAGTGCTGGATATTTCTGTGATTTTACACTACTAAAATAGCAGGCAAAATCAATAGTAGATTACAATTAAATACTTGTAATACCTCATGAGAGGCAGTACAATGTTGTGTAACCTTGAAATGGCTTTAGTCAGACTAATAAATGTATTTCAGATAAGACTCTTTTATGGTAAGTAAAGTATGCTATTTTGTACACTGAACATTTTTAAAGTAAATTATTTTGAATGTTTTATTTTGTGGAATATTGCTTTATTCAAGGTGGAGCATCTTTTTAGTCAAAACCTTGTCTTGTTTTTCACCATCATAAACATTATAGTATGAGCTTCTGAATGTGAGAGCTGAATTCATGACCGTTCCTTTGAAAAATGTCAGTGGAGGTCAGTCGAAGAGCACATTAGCGGGGCCCCTTCCTATTTCACTTGCAGTCATTAGTGGTTCTCTGGCCACCTGTCTGAACCCAGACTAAATGAGGCTAAATGGCCAGCATTTCACCTCTGATGCTCTTCAGAATTCAGAGTGGAACAAACAGACGCCTGGCATGTGCGCTCTTTCTCTCCATTAAAAACAGCTCTATTGGATTTTAAAGGATACACCGGCTCTGTACAGATTTACTAGTGGGGATTTAAATCCATAAACTGTGCACATGTAATATTTAAAATGCAAAACAATACATATACAATAAAAAAAAACTATCTCAGCTCACACACACAAAACGTCAACAACAACAAAAAACCTATCTTAAAATAAAAAATTGCTTTTTAACAGGTCCAGTATCCTGGTCACGCTGGTTTAGAAGGAGACTAGCTTAAACCAGCTAAGACAGCAAACCAACCTTAGGATTAAGTTTTAAGAGATAAAACAATTACACAATAACATGTCATGATGAAAATGTATATTTTTTAAGTCGGACATTGTTACTTAATCCTAGTGTTTAAAAACAAACAAAATGGGAGTAGCCATTCAATATGTCCACCCAAAATCTCCATTTCACCAGGAAACACATAAGCACAGAAAAGAAAACACCTGTCCAGACATTTCATGAGTTCTTTAATCGAGCAATAGTCTGAAATCATCAGGAGGTTGATTTGATTGATTGTTTAACCATTGACCTCATGATGAAATCCTAGAAGTGACAAGTGTGCAAATGAAAACAGAAAAGGTAATATCACAATCATCTGTGTTTTGCTTAAATCAACAGTCAATTCTGGCCATAAAATAGCAATGGCTTATTGAGATGGCCCTGGAAAGAGGGTTGAATCAGGATACTGGCATACAAGCCTTGCTGTTTGGCACGGTTGTGTCTGCTGGCACTGAGCCCTTCATAGTCTGTGGGTGAGGGCTTTCTGGGCTCTACTTCAAGAGCAATAAACTTTCAGAAGATTTAGGGCTGACATTTGGAGGCATCAGCATGCACAGCTTGTGAGAGTGGATGCCACACCAACACGACCCTGGTCTGCTTCCAGCGTCCTGCAGAGGGGATGTGTGTCAGAGTGATGCCTAGAAATATTGCACCAATCTGCCTCTGACTGTTTCATCATGAACTGAGAGCTGTCTGCCCTTAACCTCCTGCCATTCTGGGATTCACTCACTGGGCCGAAACATGAGCAAGTCAATATGTCCGTCCACAAATAAAAGGTTGCAGTGCACTAGATAAGATTTCCACACTGGGACTTGTCTGAAATAAAGCACGGCACTGTTGATTCGAGGAAGTCAGGAGAGGACACTGCAACTCAGCAACAACTTGATCTGCCATAAGTCATGGAAGATGGATGCTCTGTTATAAAGCCCAGCAAGCTACCAAGGAAACATTTGTTATTTTACTAGTTACATTCCTGACACAAATACCGCTGTAAATTATGCTTCCCTACAAGATACCTTGTTTTTAACGCCGCATGGTAACAAGGCAACGTAACGCCGCATGCATCCATAGTGTAAGGCAGAGCCAACAAAAGTAGTGGACTGACAACCACTGTAATGACACCAATTAATTATGTAATTGCAATTACGTCCGACATCGTGTACCGTACGAGAAAGAACTGGAATTCACTTTGCGACCATTAAATAAAGTATGTTCTATAACAGTTGTGTTGCTTCACTCTTATTTATAAATCGTCTCCCATGACCTTATGGCATAGTAAAGTGTCCATCTAATGCACACTTCAGAATGTATTTCAATACTATCTATTCAGACATACTACTCTTTTGGCATACTGTTATTCGCAAACTATGTAGTAGGGAAGCATCACATTTTCCCGCATATAACCCGCACCTTCATATAGCCCGCAGGGTTTGGGGTGTTTGTGTAAAAAAAATAAAAATATTTTGTTGGCATAACCCGCACCATTATATAACCCGCACCCATAGATTTATTAACTTTTTTTGTGTAAGTTCACATTTTGAATGTTGCTCGCATGATGTCAATTATCATAATTGTTCAGGCTCGGTACACAGCGCTTGTGCGCAAAATTCAAACAATAAGAAAACAAACACAAGTCAGAGTCAGAATCAGAAGAAAAAGCAGTGTCTCCCGCTGTGCAGCAGCACGTCCCTTAAGAAGCGATTCTACAGGTGTTTCTACTTTTTTATTCTACAGCCCGCCCTCATGGCAGCACAGCCAATCACGTCTTCTTGCATGATTGACAGGTCAGTCTATCAGCGCCAGCTGTCAGAATGACAGTACAGAATGACATAGCCCGCACCCTTATATAATCCTCACCACCACCCTATTTCTATTAGTTAAATCCTTTCTTTACTTTTCCATAGAGTAAGGATGAATATGATCTGCCAGATAGAGCATGTTATCAGAATGTTTTGAGAGTCTTTGTTGATAGTTGGAGCCTGAACCGAGTTCAGCCTTGGAGAAGCTGTGTATCTGTGTGTGTGTTAATATAGTCGGCATTGGTGAGGTGATTAACTGGCACCATCAGGAGAAGGAATAACTTGTTGTTCTGGACAATCTGACACCAAGAAACGCATTTCTGTCACGTGGAAGGTCAATAACCCATCAACCATGTGATCAACAAAGATATGCTTCAGACTGTCTGCTCTTGTGTGGAAAATTACTTGTTTATCTTTCTTAGCCAATCAGAATCATTTAACCGTCATCCTTGACGTAGTTAGTATATAATAATAATGTTATTGTAAGTGGGGCGGCCTACGAACTCCTTGTGAGACTTGAAGCGTCTGCTGACCTCAGCGTCTGCAAACTAAACTTCAGTATAGTTTCTTCTACTGACTGCACTTCTGACTCCTGCTCTTCATTCAACATATCTGCTCCTCGGGTCTTAACTGCAAATTCCCCTACAATGCATGCTAGTTTCCTTGACAGAGGAATAAAATGTTTTCATTACTACTGGAGCAAACGCCAGTTTGCTAAGTTTCAAATGATTATTTAACAGCAAACAAACTATGCATAAGCAACAGCCGTTCTACCACACTCGGTATCTGGAGTGGAATAGTGAATAAGTGTATTTGGGATAATTTTGAATACAGCCCTGGCCCTTAAGAGCCACTTTCCTGCAGTTTAGGGCCAACCCTGATCAAACTCACCTGCCTGTAGCTTTCTAGTAATCCCAAAGACCTTGATTAGCTTGTTCATGTGTGTTTGATTAGGGTTAGAGCTAAACCCTGCAGGAAAGTGGATCTTGAGTTGCCAACAGAGGCGCCTTATGGTATGTTCAATTAGAATGCACTCAAATGTCACAGCAAAGTCCTAATTATGAGTTGGAAACAGCATCTGTATTAATTTGATAGGATAAATTTGACGAATGAATGAAATCATTTTCTTTTTCCATTTACAATAAAACTAAGCATGTGCAAAATACCATAGTATTGTACCATACAATTCAATTTACAGCACACCTTCATAAACTGTATTCATCATTTTGTAAAAAATACTTTTATGCACAAAAAAGGTACATTGACATCCGCAACAGATGACAATTACGGTTTAACAACAAGTGAATACAAGGACTTGAATGCACTAACGGAGATCTACTATACTGAAAAAGTCATATATCCGTCTTTAACGAACCCCAGAACCTTCATCGTCAAATGTGTTTAATCTAGACTTTACAGCAAGGCATTAAAGATTCGCAACCAAAGTAAACTTACACTGGCAGTGTTAGGACTTAGGAAGTTATCCTTGCGAGAAGTGTGGGTGGACTGTCTGCAACGTCTTTAAGAGAGCGCAGCACAGCAGAAAGACATCTCAAAGTGTGTGAGAGATGTGTTCCCTGTCACGGGATCTTGCTGCTCTACTTTCCACCCACTCAAAGTGTCGCCATGATACAGATCTGCCCAACGCCCGATGAGAAAAATAACACATCAAAAGAAGAGATGCACACTAGTGGACCCATCTCTCGCATCCCGAAGAGAGAGAGAGTCTATAACACCTTCACAACAATGGCTCCCTCTCTAAAGTCAAAGAGCAGATGATTGGAGCCCTGTGTTTGGGACCCGTCCTGCAAAACACATCCAAGCTGATGCTGTGGAAGTGTGGCACTGGTTGGGAAGGGCTGTCAATGGCCACACAAACGGTCTTGTTTTTCTCTCCCTCTTGACCCTTCAACTGCGTCCTCTCTCCATGTCAAAGACACACACACACACAAGAGTGGACACAGAGGAGCAGGGTGAATCAGACACACTGTGCCCATGGCAAGAGGAATAGAAAACACTTAGACAGCCAATGCGCTCTGAATGTTGATGAAGCAGCCCTTTATGTGGCGGCGCTGGGAGGATGGCAGCAGGCAGAATGTGGGCGGCACGTATTCCACTGCCTACCCATAGCCTAGATATGCTCTCGTTTAGGGATTCGAAGGAGTTTTTTCCTTTTCATTCTCAACATTTCCGCAGTGGGCTATGATTAGAAGGGATGTAATAAAAGAAAGAAAAGAAAAAAAGCCTTCAGATTCTGGACAAATCTAGTTAGAATAAATTAAATTGCAAGCGTGAGGTGCCATGCACAGCTTTGGCTGAGAAGCAAAAAAAAGAACAAGAAATCACTACGAGGCAGGTGGTTTCGAAATAAGACGTATAGATAGATGTACTTTATTGATCCCTACGGAGAAATTCGGGAAGAGACAAATATGTAAATTAGGACGGGAACAAATGCTTATTTTGGTATGTGTAATGTAAGGATCACTCTCATAATTACTCTTGAAATCTAACAGAACGAGACATTTTAGAGGCTTATTTATTCTTCATATTATGAGCTTCCATATATACTTTCGATGTCGATCATCAGTAAATCAATAAATTGCCATACATTTCCTCTGTCAAATGAGACCATGCACTCATTTATATCTTGCTCAGATATAAGCCATTACTTGTAAGTGTGTCACTTAGACGTGAAGTCATTAAAAATGCCTTCAGGGTGTAAGAGATTAATTTGCATCTCATATTGTAATTATTCTATTATTTGAAATTTGCAACATTGTTCTTATATTTATATTTTATTTAATGAGCCTGTCATTCCTTTATCTTTTTGTTACCTTGTATTTTGATCGTCCATCCTTAAATCAACCCATCTTATTCCAAACATGCTAAACTGTTCTCTAGACTGGGGATTGTTTTTGTATCCCCATGACTGTTTTATTCATCTCAGTTGTTGTTCTGAAGAACCACTGTAATTTTCTGCCAGTGTTTTTTTTGTCTTCTATCAGTAACCTTTGCTGGACGCTGACAAAAATATTTAAGCATCTACTTATGCGAGTAGAATCTTGGCTCAGACAAATTAAACTCGCGCAAAGATATATTTAGATTTTATATTTTTTCGCGCATATTTTAAGATATGGAGAGCATCAGCTTTAGTTTCTGCTCTGACAGACACAAGATCAAGCCGAACGCTGTGAGTGTGTGTTAGAAATCAGGAATGGAGAGAACTTTGTGTTTGGTGTTTTTCATCTTCAAACCAAACTTGTGTCTCCAGCGACAAAATTTAAATCCCGTCTGGCTAACGCACATCCCATAATGTTCAGTCATTAGGTCAGGAGACGGAGAGAAAATGGTGTTTTGTGGCTGTTTGAACACATTATGAGTGTTTACACTAGGAAAGCAATCCGGTTGAATGCTTCCCACAAACTCTGGAAGTGGGAGAAAGTGAACAAGCTCGTTTACTCCTGGATTTACTGTCGTTAATCGACCTAATCGCTTCTGAACACCAGGTGTAAACAGAAATGTGTCTCCCTCGTCCACTCATGATCGATCCCTCTAATACAGGGGTCTCAAACTCAAATTACCCGGGGGCCGCAGGAGGCAGAGTTTGGGTGAGGCAGGGCCGCATCAAGAATTTCACACACAAAAAAAAAAATTCTCAAACGTCATTATTGACAGTTCTTTAACTTCAATGGGTTCTTCTGAGCATGAACTGTCCTGAATATAAACAGAGTATTGAAGAACATGAACGGTTCTTCTGAATATGACTTGTCTTGCCTACTTCTTGCTGCCAGAGACCTGCAGATCTTCCTCTCACACAGCTGAGACACATTTGGATTGAGAGAGGAAACAGTTGAGACTCAGTATAGCTTGAAGATGATCGTCAGTAAGTAGACCTGTACTTGGACTTACTGAAGTTCAAGGTTGAGGAAAAAGTTACAAATTTTTTCGAGATACTAAGTCATTATTATGATAAACTTTCATTATTTTGAGATAAGTCAATATTATAAGAAACGTTCTCATTATTTCGAGATATTAAGTCATTATTATGAAACTTTCTCATTTTGTCCAGATACTAAGTCATTATTGTGAGAAACTGTCTCATTTTTTCGAGAAACAAAGTCATTATTTTGAGAAACCCTCTCATTATTATGACTTAATATTTTTTTTCTCAACTGTGGCTGAAACGGGTTTCCATACTTTCCTGATAACATGAACATCGTAACATTTGTATATGGTAGAAAATACCGAGATAGGCGACTGCTACCGGGCTGATAATTATTAGCTGGGACTGTGGGACACCTTTAATAAATGTATTATAATACAAACAATGGGATGCAGCCACGGAGGCGATATTTACTGGATTTTATTTTCTATATTATAACACCGATCTCCCGCAAATCAGCCCATTTCAAATTATGGAAAAACAAATACAATCCGCATGACGCTAAATCCAACGCCGATAACAGTAACATTCACTTCGTCCAGCTCAAAGTCAAACATGCTCAATTTCAATCACAATAAGAAGTAATAATTCTATGACGGCTTTGACAAATGTGATGTTACACGGGCAGCTGTTTCTCTGTCTGCCTCAAGCCCGGCCGATGCCCCGCCCCCAGGAGTCATTTACTCCACTGTGATTGGCCCCCGGGAGTCATATACTCCACTGTGATTGGCCCCCGGGAGTCATGTACTCCACTGTGATTGGCCCCCGGGAGTCATATACTCCACTGTGATTGGCCCCCGGGAGTCATATACTCCACTGTGATTGGCCCCCGGGAGTCATGTACTCCACTGTGATTGGCCCCCGGGAGTCATGTACTCCACTGTGATTGGCCCCCGGGAGTCATATACTCCACTGTGATTGGTTGGCTTGTACAGCTCCAGCTCGCACGAAAAAGGAACCTTTCACACACACACACACACAACGCGGTAAAGCGCTATTCATTCAAAACTCGCGGGCCGCACTTGCATGAAACTTTCACATTGTCCCGCGGGCCACAAAATATCGTTTCGCGGGCCGCATGTTTGAGACCCCTGCTCTAATAGCATGATAATAGGGTATGTGGGGTTCTATAAACCTTTGACATCATTTTTGTAATGCTGGCATGTTTTGATCTCCTTTTTAACTGCTTAAACGTTGAGCCAACAAAGTTAAAAGCGTGTAAGCATACAAAATATGATTGGATCGCTTTTATCATTCCACTTGAAACAAAGATACTTTGTTGATACAATGAGCATCCACTAATCACTGGATTTCCCTAGTTCTCCAGAATTTTTAGTAAACAAGATATGCCTGAGAAGTAGTACAGTTTTATGGGTTATATCTGTGAAATAATAAGAAATTTCCAAGTTTCTTTACAACCAATCACAGTATTTAAATACCCTTTTTCTGCTATTGTTCAAATTATATAATCCATTTGAGATATTCTGGCCTTTAAACACTAATAAATCAGTAACAAAAACAACACAGACCAAGTTAGCCGCATCCCACGCCAGTCAGACCGCCTCTTGCTCTTATCGTGGGCGGCTCTTGGCTAGAGTAAGATACAACTAGACGATCAAAGCTCGTTGGGACAAACTGTGATGTTGGCTTGACAGAGCTGTATGAGAGTTTTAAAAGCTTTAAATTTAGTGGAACGGAAAAAGAAAGATAGAAAGAAATTGTTAGCATGAATTAACATGTTTTTAACACATTGCCAATAATGGTGTAGCACATTTCTATCATGAAATAACATGATGCTAACAAGTTTTCTCACAAGTTTTACTATATTGCTAACATGAATTATGTTGTAAACAAAATTGTTGCTAACATTTTAGAACAGTGTTAACATGAACTGGCAAATTGCTAGAATAATTTATCATGGGAACATGGGTTAACATGTATTAGCATGTCGCTTACATGCTTTAGCATGTTCTTAACAGGCTTTAACATGCTTCTAGAATGAATTAGCATTTTGCTAACATAATTAAATGTTCTTAACATGAGTTAACCCAAATTAACATGTTGCTAACATGTTTTAAACCATTTCAAACATGAATTAACATGTTGCTAGCACATTTTAACATGGGTTAACATTAGCTAAAATGTTTTAACACGTTTCTAACAATAACATGATGCTAGCATGTTTTAACATGGGTTAACATGAATTAGCATGTCGCTTACATGCTTTAGCATGTTCTTAACAGGCTTTACCATGCTTCTAGAATGAATTAGCATTTTGCTAACATAATTAAATGTTCTTAACATGAGTTAACCCAAATTAACATGTTGCTAACATGTTTTAAACCATTTCATAACATGTTGCTAGCACATTTTAACATGGGTTAACATGTTTTAACACGTTTCTAACCTGTTGTTAACATGGGTTTACATGTCGCTTACATGCTTCTAGCATGAATTAGCATGTCCTAGGATAGTCATTGAGCTTTGCAGCTTATTGTCTTATTGTACAAAAGTTTTGACCCCCTCAATCAAAGTCTATGTGACCTTTCTTAGATTTAATCGTCTGTTCGGGCCTAAAGTCGGATGACTTGGAAAAGATTCAACACACCAGGTCAGAACGTTCTAAAGATCCGTTCAATCAACAAAATCCTAATCAAGACTTGCAATAGTCCCACATGGCCTTTCTACAGTAGGTTTTCTTACCGTCCTCAGTTTCTTGCCACACGATGCCCTCCAGGTTGACGCTGGTGCCGGGCTCACAGGGTCCCAGGCACTCCGGCTCCGTGGACAGAGCCACGTCAGATGTGTTGACCGCCACCGAGCGCGTGCGCACCATAAGCTGCTCGCAAGGTGAGGCGATGTCACTGTTTCCCATAGAGGCGAGGAGGTGAAGCGGCGGAGGAGCCGGGGTGGAGACTGGAGACTCCATCTGAAGAAAAACAGCCAGAGAGAGACAAAACAAGAAAGATAAGCCCTGGTGGATCTCAGACAGGAAATACATGACACATGGTAGACGATTGTCTGAAGGCTGTTCGAGAGAGGGCCTTGTCCTGCACCCTGCTGGACGGTGGCCCTCATTAAGAGAAGCTTTGAGCTGCTTAAGCCTCACCGCAGGGGAACGGGGCCCACACAGCATGCTCACTGACACCACATCCTCTCACGCCGCGAACACAGCCTTGTTTGCTCAATTAAGGTACAGCTGTGTGTTCAGGTGCTCGAATTGACCCGACCTGTATTCAGGGGTCGTTCTGGACGCCAGCCGGGTAAACGGACAGATATAGACAGGTTGAAGGAATATAATGTTCATATGGACAGGGCATTGTGATGATAATTTCTACAGTAGAGTCTACAGTTTCTGAGTTCATTATTATTTCTATTATTACTCAAACTCCCTGTTCACTCCTGGTGTTAAAATGCGTTTTGGTCGGTCGGATCACAAGTGGACGAGGGAGACGCATTCCTGTTTACACCTGGCGTTTAAAAATAATAAACAATATAAACTCACGCAATTTACATATGACGACAGAAAACACGGAGAGCATCAGCTTTAGTTTCTGCTCTGACAGACACAAGATCACGCCGAACACTGTGAGTGTGTGTTAGAAATCAGGAATGGAGAGAACTTTGTGTTTGGTGTTTTTCATCTTCAAACCAAACTTGTGTCTCCAAAGTTTAAATCCCATAATGTTCAGTCATTATGTCAGGAGACGGAGAGAAGACGCTGTTTTGTGGCTGTTTGAACACATTATGAGTGTTTACACTAGGAAAGCAATCCGGCTGAATGTGTTTTCCACAAACTCTGGAAGTGGCCGAGGGCTCTAGACTGATTCTGCGACTAACTTTGAGATGGTCGCACATGATTTGTTCGCACGTCATCGGTTATTATGATGGCTCGTCGGCTTGCCCTTTCCACCAGTGCCCTCGCCCTTCACGCTTTGTTTTTTAAAGTAATCAGCTATTGACCTTCACTTTTAGTCAACGTCATTCCTACATTTCCTGAATCCCTAATCCGTGCGTTCCAACGTGACTGATAACAAGGACTTGAAGCACCAGCTGCTGGTGAAACAACGGCGTTATACTATTATACTGTAACCGTCTACTACGAGAGAATAGCCGATATTACGTGACTATTAGATATTAGATTAGACAGATACGTCCTTATGATGGCTGTTCCGAGTTTACGAACTTCGTGTCAACTTGTCATACTTCAATATATGTTTACAAAACATGAAACTCAATGGTTTGATTTAGGGCTTATATTGGCTTATATTGGCTCGGTCTGTGTAAAACATATTAAACTAAAAGAAAGCTTATATATCATATTTTCAGGCTAGTTTACTTCAGATTTTTTTTTTTAAATACACCATACTTTCATACAATCTGATTACTTGAGTTTAAATGCATAAATCTAAATAAGTTTTTCTTTTCTGATATACTCCAGTTCATGTTAAAACAAACCGGACATGCTTATTATGAGCATTTTGAGCACTTATTATGGGAAATCATGTTTTGTCCACACGTGATCTGATCAACCAAAAATGCATCTTAACACCAGCTGAAAACAAGGCCTAAAATATTTGGGAACAATCATTACTTTTGCAATTCTATTTCGTGCCACTCAAAAAATACACTGTTTGCCTTTAATATAAGATCGACATAATAATATATTTATAATAATATTCAAGTCAGCGGGTGAACTGTAAACATTGACTTTCTAAACTCTTAATTGACCATTTAATGACCAAAACAAAGGAGAAAAAATACAAACATATATTTTTTAACTTGCTATACATTTTAATTAGTCATAAAAAGCTATATTTTGTAATATACATTTACTCCTAAAAAAGTGGACTTTGGTGGAATAAAAAAGAAACAGGAAAAAAAACACAAAAAGATGACTAAATATATTAATTAATATATTAACCAGAAATCATCAATGTAAGCGCATGAGTCCCACCACTGAGTAAACATTGTAATATATATGTATATATATTTAGTTGTTTACTTTAGAAATACTGAAGTCAAGGTCCAAAATGAGCCCTCGCTAAGCAGAAAATGAGAGGCTATCATGAGAAAATCTGTGAATAAAACATTGCATGACTTAAGCCGAATTATTCACACTGCCTACAAGAGAGAATATCTGTGGTCACATGAATATTCCTCACATGAAGTCATCAAAGAGAAAATATAAGAGGGAAAATATTGCATAGCGTAAAGCAAAAACTGATCAGCACTGCAGTGGGTCACGAATGTAAATGTTCATTTGGGAAACGCAGTCGCACCCACACTTCAGAAGTTTGGGGTCAGATTTTGTTGTTGTGGTTGTTTTTGAAAGATATAGATCAGTTTTTTATTCAGCAAGGACACATTATATGGACGTAAATTGATTAAACATGACAGTAAAAAAACTCTTTTTTTAAATAATAAATACTGTTATTTTTAACTTTCTATTAATCAAACACTGTAAAAAGTTTCCACAAAAATTAAGCAGCGCAACTTTTCAAAGTATATAATAATGATAAATGTTTCTTGAGCAGCAAATCAGCATATTAGAATGATTTCTGAAGGATCGTGTGACACTGGAGATCAAGCCGAGTATTTTCTCCTTAAAACTGCAGTACAAAACATTTTACTAACATGTTTTAACACATTGCTAGCATGAATTAACACGTTTTAGTACATTGCTTACATTATGTTGCTAATAAAATTGTTGCTAACAGTTTAGAACAGGGGTGGGCAGAATTAGCAGATTTCCAGCATGATTTAACATTTTGATAACATGTTTTAACACATTGCTAGCATGAATTAACAGGTTTTAGTACATTGCTAACATGAATTATGTCGCTAATAAAATTGTTGCTAACAGTTTAGAACAGGGGTGGGCAGAATTAGCAGATTGCTAGCATGATTTAACATTTTGCTAATCTGTTTTTATCACGGGTTTACATGAATTAGCAGATTGCTAACATGATTTAACATTTTGCTAACATGTTTTATCATGGGTTTACATGAATTAGACAATTGCTAGCATGATTTAGCATTTTGCTAATATGTTTCAACATGAATTAACACATTGCTAGCATGATTTAACATTTTGATAATATTTTAACAAGGGTTTACATGAATTAGCACATTGCTAGCATGATTTAACATTTTGCTAACCTGTTTTAAGGGTTTACATGAATTAGCAGATTGCTAGCATGATTTAGCATTTTGCTAACCTGTTTTAACAAGGGTTTACATGAATTAGCACATTGCTAGCATGATTTAGCATTTTGTTAATATGTTTCAACATGAATTAACACATTTCAAGCATGATTTAACATTTTGATAATATTTTAACAAGGGTTTACATGAATTAGCACATTGCTAGCATGATTTAACATTTTGCTAACCTGTTTTAACGTGGGTTTACATGAATTAGCACATTGCTAGCATGATTTAGCATTTTGCTAATGTTTCAACATGAATTAACACATTGCTAGCATGATTTAACATTTTGATAATATTTTAACAAGGGTTTACATGAATTAACACATTGCTTGCATGATTTAGCATTTTGCTAACATATTTTAACAAGGGTTTACATGAATTATCACATTGCTAGCATGATTTAGCATTTTGCTAACCTGTTTTAACAAGGGTTTACATGAATTAGCACATTGCTAGCATGATTTAACATTTTGCTAACCTGTTTTAAGGGTTTACATGAATTAGCAGATTGCTAGCATGATTTAGCATTTTGCTAACATATTTTAACAAGGGTTTACATGAATTAGCACATTGCTAGCATGATTTAACATTTTGCTAACCTGTTTTAAGGGTTTACATGAATTAGCACATTGCTAGCATGATTTAGCATTTTGCTAACCTGTTTTAACAAGGGTTTACATGAATTAGCACATTGCTAGCATGATTTAGCATTTTGCTAATATGTTTCAACATGAATTAACACATTTCTAACATGATTTAACATTTTGATAATATTTTAACAAGGGTTTACATGAATTAGCACATTGCTAGCATGATTTAACATTTTGCTAACCTGTTTTAACGTGGGTTTAATGAATTAACACATTGCTAGCATGATTTAACATTTTATTAACATGTTTTAACACATTGCTAGCATGAATTAACAGGTTTTAGTACATTGCCCGCAACATCTCTTAAAAACAACACAGTGTCTTCCTGACCGCAAACTTCTGCATATTGGTGTATTTTCTAAATATAAGACCTTGATACAAAAAGTAGCCTACTTAGAAATAGGAGACGATTTCAGTTCATGCTAAAAAGGTTCACAGCCCCTGATGGATTCTCGTGACAAAGAGGAAGGTCATGTGGGGAAAATACTTAAGCATGTCTGAATTGAGCCTAATGGCCTGTTATCACTTGTGATTGAGATAATAACAGGTTGAGAAGCTCCATGACCGTTTTAACCTCCTGCATGAAACATCACACCAGTGAGAGAAGCTCCTGTCATCTCAACCGCCCGCTGATTTATGATTATGCGTGACTCGCCAGTGGTAGCTGGTGCGCTGACACAACAGACGAGCAAACATCCAGCTGTCAGCTCTCCCAGAAAACACACAGACAAGCTCAAACACACTACAGGCCGTTCAAACATACTTACAGCCCTAATATCCACCGAACCACATTCATCAGGCAATTACCTCACCGGATCTGGATGCACTCGGCTGTACGCCAAAGAGCGCAATCAAGACTTTTAATAGTGACAAATAATCAGAGCGCATCTGCTGATACTGACACATGAGCCTTTAGAAGAAGAAGGGGAAAAAGACAAGAACCTCCAAGTGTATTGCCAGCAGACCCTTGGCAACGGTCATATGCATACAAAGAAGGGTAGGAAAAATGAATGCCTTCCAATTAAATATCAAAATTCCAGATCTTCAACCTCATCTTTTCCTGAGACGAGAATTCAATGCGATTTCTAAATCTTGTCCAAACGTCAATCAAATTGGTTAAGCACAGATGCTTGCAATACTCCAACATAGCCTTAAACAAAACAGAAGAGACATGAGGAAAATCCCTGAAACTCTTCAAATGATGATAAAGAGCCTATTCTTCAGCCTCAGACGGCACACCCACGCTCGGATCATTGGTGGATCCAATAATGCGTGGAACCTGGAATACACTTTCCCAATGTTTTAATCTGACTGTTAGTTAACGACAAACAGTGTCTTTTATCAGTCCACTTGGAGACATTCGTGTTTGCAATGCGCACTTCTGCCAAAGTTACCATGTTCCAGTAGGTAGCATTCAATCTTTGAAGGATAGTCCCTAAAGAGTTTAATTAGGTGGCACTTTTAACAATAAAAGATATGGGTTTCAAATAAAACAAAGCAAACTGTGGCTGGTAGCATCAGGGTTTGGTGTTGAAATGGGTGGAAATAAACCGCAGTGTGAGGAAGACTTTCTGAATTTAGCTCAATATCTGACTAGAGATCAGAACTTATTCTCTGCATACGCATTACCTGAACTCTGTAAGAAGTAGGTAGTGACTGACTGGGTTTATATATATATATATATATATATATATATATATATATATATATATATATATATATATATATATATATATATATATATATATATATATATAAAAATGAAAGCATTTAAGATGGGAAAATTTAATTGAAGAAATTGCGTAAAAAAAGAAATTACACAACAACGACTTGACTTTCACTACAAAATACCAGTAGTATGAATTTACCAATTTACCAAGCGTTTATTGACTAAACAGGTAGGAGTATTTACCAGTAATTCCAAAATCGGTTGATTAATGGCCCAATATGACTACTAAACAGCTTTAATACAATTATTACAATTCATGAAGCATGAATGGCTGATATTAAAACTTTATACTATTTTGTGTTACATTAAAATGAAAATCTAGAGTGAATTTAGGCATTACAACAGTGTTGTTTTTGGGGTGGCAATGGAAGTTATTTTTTCCCTTGGTTGGAACCGACCGACAACATCTTTTTTCAGCATCTCTTGCATAAGGCGTTCAAGTTTAAAAGATTTCACAAAATGTTTAAAAATGTCTTAAAACGGTTTAAACTTTGCGTTCCACTGACCTTGTGAATCGGCATATAATTGAATCATATAACCATATAATTGAAGTGTTACCTCTTTTTAGGTTTGCATGATATATCGTATATATGTCCGACATATGTTCATTTTCTTACCATTTTAACATTTCTGCATTTGTCAGAATTCATTTTCTTTTATCCAAAGCGACTTGCATTGCATTCAAGAAACACATTGACCAGTTCTTGCTTTCCCTGGGAATCAAACCCATGACCTTGATGTTGCAAGCGCCACTCTCTGCTGTTTGAGCTTAGTTACAGTTTTCAGCCCGATTAGAAAATTTGCCAGATACATTAAAGCCGATAAATAATATATTATTTTCTTCATCAGAGAAATTTCAGACACGACTGTTCATCATGATGGATTTGAATTACTTGAAATATGATTGCAATCACTTAAAAAAAAAAGACAATACAGTTCAGAGCAACACGTGCATCACAAATCCGTCATATCAACTACATACAATTATAACAAGAACATCATATATATGCTTGTCACATGGCTTTTAATGGTGAGACTTTTGTTTTTGTAATCAGGCTCTCAAAAATTATAGCAAAATTTGGATTTAGATTTATCGACCAATATCGGTTATCGGCAACAAAATGTTCATATTTGTGCATTCCCACTTTTCTTCAGCATTTTCTTCCACAGTTTTGGAGTGTAATGCAATTTCACTTTAATTTCCTTTGAGACTGACTGGCTGTTGTCGTGTTTATTTCTGCTGTGTGATAAACTGGTGGGATAATTCATATAGAGTGAAAATGCTTAACGTTATTGACAAATTGTACCGATATCTTGATGTGATCTTGTTTATCGTCTAGTCGCACAGAAAAGGTAATCCGTCCGTCTATCAAGCTAGCTTTTTAAAGAGGTTATCAGACTTCATAAAACCCTTACAACGGGAGCAACAGCCCACATCAGCCACTTTCACATATCAGCGGATGAACTACGAGAGTGGATGAACACTCAGTCCTTAAGAATGCAGAAGCCATGCATGCGTAAGAGTTCAAAGCTCAACTCCATTTCACTCGCAGAGAAAGCAATAACTTCACTAAGCCAGGGAAAAGGCGAAGCGGCCACAGGAGATGAGACGAATCTTCACAGCCGTCGCCAGATGAAACGGCTTAATCTTCAGCCGTCTGTGGAGATGCAGTAAACAAAAAGAGAATCATCCTGAGGTCTCTCACTGACATCTTTACAAACAATGAGAAAAGATTAGATCACCACCTTTCCGAGTAAAAGAAAACAGTGTTTCTACATTCCTGTTATTGGCTTGATATCCAGCATATCATATCCTACCTCGAGCCTCAAGAGCAGGGAACCGAGATGCATCAAAACCACAACAGCAGAGATTTATTCTTGGCTAATTAAAAAACAATCATCACCACTCCCCAGCATCCAGTTCACTCATGCGTAGCCTTCCGTTAGAGCTGCATACAAGGAAGTGATTTTTATAAATGATAAACACATTTTCCGCATGCAGAGGAAGATTTGCAGCAGAAGGCTTGCGGAGCCTGATGTCTGACTGTTGCTGAGAGGACGGGATTGTGCTTTTGCCAGGAGACATCCGTAGAAAAACTAACAGAGGAGGGATAAAACAATTGCCTTTTACGACTCCTAACAGAAGACGTCAAGAATCAATCTGAGAAGGATAGCAGTGCCTGAGGGTGAAATGTTGAGATGGAATCGATGGAAGGTAATAATCAGGCAATCAGCACAGATGCATGATGGGCTGCGTGACGTGCTTGACCAGTCAATCTCAACTGGAAACCACTGCAGCTTGGATAATATCTCAAGAGGTTTTCCCATCTTGCTTGATTACTAGTTTGAAACACCCCCTAATAAAAATCCAAACGTTTACATTGATGCATTTGGCTGATGCTTTTATTCCATTGCATTCAAGGAACACATCAATGTTATAATCAGTTCTTGCTTTCCTTGGGAATCGAACCCATGACCTTGGCGTTGCAAGCGGCACTCTCTCCTGTTTGAGCTACAGGTAAACATGCATCCATGCAAGAATGAAAGTTGCTCATCGAAGGCAAAGAATCAGATACAGTAAAACCCCGGTTTACGAGCGACTTGGTATACTAGCAAATCGGTGTACGAGCATTGTATCAGTGTATGAGAAAAATTTTCCCTCACCCACGCGCATTTTTGTGTGGAAAAGTCCTAACGCTCAGCATCGTCGCGCACATTTTTACAGGAAATATCCTAAACAGCCTCTCATAACACAGTCACGCGGTTCCAACCCCTTTATCACCCCTTCACTCGTTCATTCTCTCAGCGTTGCTTGGTTTGGCTGCATCATTCACCACAGTGATACTTTTATAAGCGATTTACAGCGGTTTTACCTCGTGTTGTTAACATTAATTAATTGTGATCACTATTGTACACGTAGTGAAATATATACGTACAGTACCACTAGCAGTAACTGTCATGGTTCATGAATTAATTGTCTCCTAGTTCTACCTGTGTGTGTGTGTGTGTGTGTGTGTGTGTGTGTGAGAGAGCACTGACACACCTGATTCTCATATCATCTGCCTATTTAGTTCCCTTCTCTCCACTCTTGTCTTGTCGAGTCCTTCGTTCGCGGCTCCCACGCTCGTTCGTGGCCTCTGGATTATCACTTTGTTTGTTTTCTGCACTATTATAATAAATTCACTCATTTGCACTTGAATCCTTTCTTTCCGCGCTACCCCTCCTCCCTCCTCTCGTCTCCTCCACTGCTGAAAGCTGAAGTGCATTACAGTAAATTGTCAAGTATTTTTATAGTTTGATTGTCAATTAAAAATTAGTATTTATATGAGATCTTAAAGGTTATAATTTTAACTGCAATTAATAGGGTAAAACCAAAATTATTTAAAATGGGCATTTGTGGTCATGTAGAACGAATTAATTGATTTTTAGTGCATTCTTATGGGGAAAATTGTTTTGGTGTACAAGCATTTTGGTTTACGAGCTCGCTCTTGGAACGAATTAAATTCGTAAACCGAGGTATTACTGTATATGTTTTCATGTACAAACAGCATACATACGGTGATAAAAATATTAAGTATTATATTCAAAAAGACAACTTTTGTTTCCAAAGTAATTGGCTTT
Organism: Rhodeus uyekii; assembly: GCA_037043235.1. Taxonomy (NCBI): domain Eukaryota; kingdom Metazoa; phylum Chordata; class Actinopteri; order Cypriniformes; family Acheilognathidae; genus Rhodeus; species Rhodeus uyekii. Next base: position 753,398 of record JAWRVZ010000109.1, read on the forward strand.
GATATCGTCAGTATATATAAAAAAATGAGGATCTCAATGTTCGTTCAAGTTCAAATTGCACCAATTTTCAATGGTCAAAACCCAAATGTGGGTAACTTTTCAAACAGATCATACTTATGGTTTTAAAGAGGAATGTCTGAAGAATAAATAATACTGAAACTAGAAATGCATCTCGTTTCCCTCCATCAAAACAAATGCATACAACACATTTTCACACATGCTAACAAGTCATACAAACAAAATATTTCAAATGTTTTGCAGTCGCCTAGTTTGGAAAAACAAACTTTTAAACTTGCGGAACGTAGTTTCAAACTCTGAGTTTAAATTGATAATACTTGACACATGTGAAAAATAAGAGACACAGACGAGCTCCAGCAAAATAAGTGCAAGATCCAAGTTGCCTTAAACATGAGACGTGCTTCATATCAAGCGCTTCAAACTGAATCATAAACCTACATGCCTTGTCCTGCTGTCACTGAATGCGTTTGAGACGCGTTAGACTCAACACAGGGTGAAGTCAGGGTGATTTTTTTACCATTGAGATTGGAAAAAGCAACTACAACTTTTCATTTCACATACGGGATTATCCTGACAGCGAGCGAGTCTCTTTTTATCTTCGCAGACTTCAACAAACGAGGGTCATTCGCTTCAAATAGACGGAGGGAATTAGACTCATAGCTCAATAATTCTAACCTTACTAGAAGATATCTTACATCCAAAAGTGTGAGCACTTCAAATATTTTCCCTCATTTGCAACAGCACAGTCTATTTAAAGACATAGCTTGTTCAGTAAATCAAAAACTGATTTAATTCTCCTGCTGTGCTGAAAACACACCGACTATTGACTTTAAAACCAAGGTTTGTACTGAATTATAAACCCCTGCACTGATTTTAAATCTTGAAATAAGGCAATACATCTTATTTTTCCCTTCTAAGATAAATGAACAAGCCTAGAACTAAAATCAAAAGATTATTTTGCATGTTTTGAGAAAATATAACTTAGAAATAAATGGCCAATTCTGGTGATTTCTTTAAATGAATGATGTTTTTAAAGTGAATGGTATATTTTGTCTCAGTTCATCCTGAAATCAGAAATTTCAAAATATATTTTCTTATTTTTAGAGCACAATCATTAATATTTTTATAAAACAATGTGTGTACATTCTGTTGCAAAGATTTTTTAATATTATGCTCCAATGCTCCCAATTATGCTTTATATCAACATGCTTGATTTGACCATTTTTGCATTGGTTTCAAGATATTTGTTTTGCTTGAATCTAGCTATAATATCTAAATGTGCTTGGATTTCTCTAGTTTAAGAACATTTTAAAGAGGTTTTTTGTCTTGTCTTAAGATGTTCTAATCATGTTTAATTTTCTCATTCCATTGGCAGATCATTTTGTTGCATTTGAGTTTTCCCCCCATTAATTTACGTTTATTTTCCTTATTTTTGCAGTGCAGTGTTACCCTGATTATGCTTTATTGGGTGGGAACCAAAGGTGACCATCTAGACCAGGGGTGGGCAAACTTTGTCTCGCGGGCCACATTGGTTTCTAAAATTTGACAAAGGGGCCGGGCCAGAATAGAAGGATAGTGTGTTTGTGTGAACTAATATAAATGAAATGTAAAAACCATTACATGAAAAGATTTGGCCTTTAATATGAACCAAAACATCAGGGTTCATTGATAAATTGTTTTCCAAATGTATTAATTTAACACAGTAGATAAACTCCCATTCAATTTCAGTAGGAACAGTGTTGTTGATCTCCTTTTTTGCAAGTGCATCAAAGTCTGGAGTTAGTTTAATTGTGTCGATTCTCAGGAAAGATCCGAACTCCTCCCCTTCACATCATTTCTGAAACTTTACGGGATAACCGCGCGATGCAGCTCTGGCTGACAGACAATTTAATTGCCGTTAGTGCAGCCATTTAAATAAATTAACGATCATAACTGAACTCTGCCCGGCCAGACAAGGGCGAGCACGATGGTTATTTTAATGTCCTTATTCCAACTTTCAGGCAACAGAGGTTTTGATAGTAACCGGAGAAGTTCCCTTTCGATAGCGGTGTTCAATCCCCTTAAGAGCGATGCAGATCAGCTGAAAACACGGGGAATCAAACACCAATCACAGCGAAGAGGCACACAGTTCATCCAATGGCGACGCCGCCAGGTGTGCTCGCTCCTGATAGGTGCAGATGAACCAATGAAACTAATCGCTGAAGGCTACCAAGATTTGCATACCAGAAAGCCTTAGAAATAGGTGTCGGCTAGTTCACTCGGCTCTGTGACGGGATTTGAAGATGTTTATGACGCTGAATGTCTGTTCACACACATAGTTGAGCCAAATAACGTCAGCATCTTCTGTACTGACTCTGAGTCGGTACATTTGCCGTCAGAGCCGTAGCCGTCCGGTTTTTTTGGAGACTGCTAGCGTAGTTGGCATGTTTTGTGGTAAAATGACGGCTGATGTTGTATTCTTTAAAAACCGCTAAAGTTTCTTGGCATATCAGATATAAATGGGACGTCAGCGAAACACATACTAATTGTCTACTTTTCTTCGGTCCGCTCGTTTTTACTGAAGAGCTCAAAGTGCTAAACACTCAAACAAAGCTCAATGTCTTTGGAGTGTGACATCTGTTGGGGAAACACTGACATTACAGGGGAAAGTCAAATGAAGGAGGTTTAATTATAATAAAATTTAAATCAATAATATAACTTCTACAAGGTCGGCGGGCCGGATTAAAAAGCCCAACGGGCCGCATATGGCCCGCGGGCCGTAGTTTGCCCACCCCTGATCTAGACAGACACAGCCCAAACCTAAGTCTAATATCAAACCGACTCTAGTGTGAAACTGCGCCGCACAAACTAAACACACAAGCACATGAAGAAAGACTGTTCAACCCAAGCAGGGCTGGATTCGACTGCTCTGCTCTGATAGCAGCTGGACTGTGGCTCCGAGGCAATAATCTGTCAGCTTTACTTAACTGCTTCTGCGCTTTTCAAGATAACAGATGACCTACACTGATCAACTGAGCTTAGGCTTATTTCAAGCACTGAAAACATTATGTTGTCCATCAGTATGCCTACATATGTCCTTTTTGTTCTCTGAATTTGATGGAGCGATAAAAGCCATTAATCTTCAAGGCTGTTGGTTTAAAAACAGACATGGTTGGGCTGTTCCAAGGAAGTGATGGGAATGGACAAATGGTATTATTACGTCTGTGATCATTTGAATTAGTCCTGGGATAAAAGGGATATAAACACTGACGTCTACGGTAGAGATCAAAACTCAGATCGAGTAAATCGCCTTTGAAAGCAACTTGACGCTTTAAACAACAATTGCACCGATTCCATGGTTATGCCATTTGTATGAATCATTCACGAGAGGATTGTTCATCCAGTAATGAATCAAGTCTTTATTTATTTAGTGAGAACATGGATCTATCATGCCTTGTTACAACTCTGCAGGCTGGTGGTGGTGGTGTAATGGTGTGAGGATGTTTTCTTGGCATTTATCAGAAGCTTTTCTCCAAAGCGACTTGCATTGCATTCAAGAAACACATTGACATTCTAATCCGTTCTTGCGTTCCCTGGGGATCAAACCCATGACCTTGGCGTTGCAAGCACAGCTCTCTACTGTTTGAGCGACAGGAAAGCCTTTATGAGGGAGTCACTGAATCATTCACTCAACCCGTAATTTTAATAATTAAAGTTAATTAAACATTTTTAATAAACTGCAGGAATTAGCATTTTATCAGTTTAGTTGTTTCATTTTAGTTGTTTCATTCCTCAATGTAGGTGAAATTTTTTAAATGAGGAGATAAGTTTGGCTGCACTGCTCAGTGATGTGCAAAACACTCTTAAAAACAAAGATGGATTGTGAAAGTCGTGATACAATATTTTTTGCCGTATTGCCCTGCCACATGACCAAACTGCACAGAAATCTTTAAACAAAGACTTGTCGTTTTTCTCACGTTAGCATATCTGTAAAACATCAAACCTCCCTGCAAGCATCTTAAAACGGTGGGAAGAAAAACAACAACAATATAATTCAACGGCGTGGCGGTTCAGTCAAATTCAATGACAACGCTGACGCAACAATCAACGTCATTTGTTTGACGAAACGATCTGAATACCACAAAATTAGGCTGAAATAAAACAACACAACCTGGTTAGTGGACTGGCGTCTGCACAGCAGGTGCTTTGAGCGCCGTCGGTCGTGTCTAACCCTCCCCCCATCCTGCCTCGTTTGGCCTCCTCCATGCAGCTGGTTGCCTTGGGCTCATGCCCAGTATTGTTTACAGGCCTGTGGGAGGCTGGAGGGGAAGAGGGAAGGCCCCGGAGCCGAGCGAGAGTGGCGACCTGCATTCCTCAAAGCTGCTGCTGGAGAAAATGGACGCCTGAGAGCATTTACTGAAGCTGCGAAAAGAAAGGATTCACAGAAGCGTCGAAGATGTTGAATTCACTATTAACACTTGTGTTTATTGAAAAAGCAAGCGAACATGACTCAAGGGGCGTTCACACTGACAGGGATTAAATCCCCAGAGGTTAACAAGTTGTCTGTGTCAGTTTTTGGCTGGCAGTGATGACAGTAATGCTGGGTTGCTGCATTGCCATGTACTGTTTAAAAGAGAATGTGCACTTTGACAGAAATGCGGAGAAGAGTTAACAGAGATTGCTTGCAGGTATGGCTGACATGAGAGCGTCAAAATAAAGGGGATCTTAAAACTGTAACTTTTAAGAAGCTGTACACAGGCATATGACACTACTAGGTTAACTACATTTTAACGAGCTTGACAGCAGAGGCTTTTAAAAGAGTGCGTGTTTCGTTTTGACAATCTGCAATGAACAGTAATATCTTGAGATACGAGCATCCTCGTTCTCAAGATACGAGCAAGTCTTAGCATAGTCGAGCATAGGTGTGTCAGTCTTAGCATAGTCGATTCATACGCATCTCCCGTGAGTCTTCAGTATTGTGTCTCCCCCCCTGTTATTTCTTATGGGAAAAATGATTTGAGATACGAGCAACTCGAGTTACGAGCTCGTCCTGGAACGAATTAGGATTGTATCTCAAGGCATTACTGTATTTAAACAGCGCAATGTCTTCTTACTAGATCACAAACTAAAACAGTGCATTACCGCCATCTGTGGTTATATTACGCCTCTTGCGGACGATGATTACATAAAGGACGGATGGGTTGATATTTCGCATGAGTTGACTCGTAAATGTTACACTATTGTATGTAATCTATGCAAACCAAAAGGACTTAAAATCACAAACGTAAGGACACGTATATGTGAGTACCGTATTTTTCGCCATATAAGACGCTCCGGAACATAAGACGCACCCAATTTTAAAGGAGAAAAAAAAGATTCTGAACCAAATACTGTTGTAAAATATTTTATATCAACAGTATAAAGTTAACAGCAGTTTAAGAACAATTTTATGCAACCATGTAACATATTAAGAACCATCTTTACTCTCATTAACAGTCAGTAAACAGTGAAAGCAACAAAAATAAGGCTGTGATGTTTTTATTCAAACCCCAATAATTCCTCTTCTTCGCTGCTATCAGAAATGAGGAAGGACGGATCCACGCAGTCATTGTCATAACTTTCTTCCTCACTGGTGTCAAATAAGACGTTACTAAAAGTCGTTGTTTACTTCATTGTGTTTAAACCTTGTGTATGGTGTGTCTAACAGTTTGTTGCTTATGTCTTATGGTTGCTAAGTGTATTATTATTTACCGTTCCTTTTATCTTTGGTTATTCACTTTGTGTGTAAACCGGGAAGTGGGTAACAGATGACTGTGGCGAGGGGGGCGTGGTTCAGCCAGGTCTGCAGCGGGAGAGAGAGTCGGGAGACGAGCCACAGGTGTTTGTCAATTTGCACTTGATCTACTTACGGTGTGTAAGTAGATCAAGTGCAAATTGACAAACACCTGTGTCTCATTGCAGTAACTGGCGGGAAGAGACCAGATATAAACAGCCGGGAAGTGAGAGATGGGGAGAGACACCCGGGTCACCACGGAAGCAGAGAACGCGAGGCTCATGAGTGCAACAGAGAGAAGTGAAACAGAGAGTGAAGAGTGAGCGCCGAACGCGCATGTTTTGGTTGTTCTGTTTTTGTTCAAGTCTGAGGAAATAAAAGAGCCCGTGATTCTCAGCACGCTGACCCTGCCTCCTCCTTTCTCCCTCTTTCTTCCGGGTTTCGGCAGCAGTGTGGTAATGTTCTTTAGTCACAGAGAAAGGAGGAGGCAGGTGCGTCTTATGCGGCGAAAAATATGGTAATAGCCATTTTAAACTGATTAATTATCCTGCTTTATTGCACTCTATATTACATGTCTATTTCTGTTTTAATTGCAATGATAAATCAGTGTTTGTCATTAATTACATGGACTAATCTGTCATAATAAACCTAAAAAATAAAAATCACTATAGTTGTTTTGCACCACTGCTTTGGTAAATCATCTTGTCAATCGAACAGAAAATGAATTTGCGATACAGCTTAGTGTGCTTATCACGCGGCAATGGCTACTGATTATTTAAATGGATAGGCTATATAACCTAGTTGGTTTGAGATCGAAGCACAGCGTTCACACAAGCAACTCATGATTAACATGTTTGACTGCTCCTGTATAGTCGACTTAAATGCCCTGCTGTGCCGCTTTCAGCATAACGGCGACTAGTTGCTGATCGTGGCCTATAGAGGCGCAACAGGACAAGAAATCTCTGAAGTCTCTGTTTACGCTCCGTTTCCAGCAGTTAAAATGACAAATGAATGCATTCTCTGAGAGATTCACAATATATGTTTGATTATCCCGTCTGGATGCTCAGAACTGATCGGGTGAATGCATGATTTAAACAGATTATTGTATTCTATAAAACAATAAGATACACACTTGTATTGCATTAGGCTGTTTTAAACACCAAATCTTTTAATTAAAACATTCTTCATTAACGATCATTCAGGTATTTGTAATATGTAAAAAAAAAAAAATAACTAGTAGTAAAAAGTAGTTTCAACGTAGCTAGCTACTTTTTGATAGTTTGTAACTTGTAGTGCAGCAAACTACTTTTTCAGAAGAATAGTGTTACCATATCTTACCTAGGTATTGCCTTATGAGTATCTTTTAGCTTGTGAAACTAGAGATTCAGAGTAGCTTCAGCAACCCTAAATAAATATATATATATATATATATATATATATATATATATACACAGGGTTGCTGAAGCTACAATATATATTCATGTATGCGTGTGTCTATATATATATATATATATAAATAAAAATTTTACACTGTTGCATCAATACATTATATATTTAGCCGATCACACTGAAAAATGTAACCGATCTGTTAAATGTAACCGTTCCTGTTAAACTTTACATTCAATATCTTGGTTCATCCACAAGTGATCTGCATCTAATAGTGTCAGAAATAACAGATATTTCAATATGTATAGACACTCTAACATTCTAATACTCGTTTTCCGCAGTATCGATACACTAATTCCCGCGGTGCCCTTTCACTCTCTTTTCTCTCCACTCTCCCTCTCGTCTCATTCGCTCTGGTTGTGCTTGTATTGCACATCATTTTACTTACTCGCAGATTTTTTCACACCAAAAGCGCATATACACACGGATAAAGCTGCCTCTCAAACCGCTCGAGACATCCAACCGCTCTTTTTTCGTGGCTTATTGCTCTTTAACATATTCAGATTAATACAGTTGGTTTTAAAGGTAAATAATTGAGAGAAATGGCATGTTGTGTAACAGTAGGTATATTTAATCTGTGCATAAACTCTTAAAGTGACAGTCGTCTAATAAACCTGCAGTAAAAGAGAGAAAATCACTCTGCTCTTCACTGAATAACTTTGGCATTCATCTATCATTTTTACAAGACTATCAGTGCTATTTTTTATTTGATCGCTCTCATTTCTTACATTTTAGACCGACCGAAAAAACCTAAACCATTTATTTAATTTGCCTCTTTATTCTACTGCATTTGCTTGTGCCCGTTTGGAATTTATGTGTTTAATAGTCTCTTTTCTGTAAATTTAATTCAACAACTTAAATAATGGCTTTCTGTTCTCTGTATAAGTCATCATAACAAAATAAACAATTACGAGATATTCACAAATCATCTAATTGGCTGTATATATATGGCCATTTTTGCACAGCAACCAGAGATGCATTTTGATTTTGTCGAAAATCATTGTTTCATAATAGGCTATTGATTGAATGAGAAAGCAAAATACCAAAGTGTTCACATAAGGAACAAGCAAAGCGAATCACTCGATCATATGGTTCCAGGGCAGTTTTACATTTCAACACCGACGGGGTCTCTGGGTCTCCGTTTGAAAACCTCTCTGAACCATTCGCATGATGCATTAATGCACACAAATACAAATATTGATACGAAGAGCTGAAGAAGAGCTGCTGAGAGCTCATTCTAGCGGTCTGATGATGTACCTTTCAGGACTGTTCGAATAACAAACGTCGCACACGTACTTGAATTAGGAGCGTTCCTGTCAGCTAGTGATCAATCGGCTTGTTTGTTCGAGACTCAGGAGATCCAGCTAATTTCACGTTGCTTTGAGTGCTCTGTCAAACCACATCTTGCTTGCTTTTCCTAAATGCAAAAAAGGGTGGCTGGAAGACCACAAAAAAAAGATCCAGATGTCAAGCCGAGCACTAATAGTATGTAAGAGATTAGCGAGTGATGAAGAGTAAAACAGACGAGGGGGAAGGGGTAGAAAAGCAAATTCTTTCCCCTCCTCCATCATACCACCTCCTGGTGTGACTAGCCATTCACTAACAACAGTATCTATTACAATAATAATCCACATTCTTGTCAAGGTCACCCTCTCTGGAAAAGGCTGGGCTGAGAGGAAATCCAGATAAGCAGCTCAGAAGCACTCGCTTCGTCATGCAAAGCGCAACACGACGCCAGAATAAACATCCAGCGCTCCAGAACTTTGGCCCACAATCCTGGAGAAAAACAAGTCTATTAATAAGACATTTTCCCAAATGTCCATTGCTATGATCCGACTTTGTTAGTTTTATGCAGTTCATGTCAGAAAGGTCTTAAAGCCTTTTATGCATAGAGTGCACCGTTTTACCCAACTATGACAATCCGTCATAAAAATATGAATGACGCTGCATGACGACTATGATAATCCAAATAAAAATCAAACCATTTCCAATAGTTAAAGTGAACATTATCAAAGTTTTCAAAATCTATGCCACATTAATTTCCACCACACCATTGGTTTGCAATGTTTGTGTTCTTCAAAGTAAAAATGGCAACCATGCAAGTGTGGGGAAACAACTGGTTTAGGATGCTAAAAAAATGAGCCAAAAACAGTCAAATCGAGGTGATTTGAGATTTTCAGAAAACAAACAAGAAAGATCAGATGAGTGACTGAACTAAGACTAAAAATAGTGCAATTACGACAGGTTTATCTTATAAAGTTCTACCCAAAAGCATGTTTTACATACCCTGGTTGTAACTGGCTAGCAGGACCAGTTGTTTTTCATGCTGCTAGATTTCCCTGGAGAACCACAAGCCAGCTATTTATGGAAGTAATGCATTCACTGCTTCCTCTAAACAGAGGAAAGACTCAATGTGGGTGGCACTCGTCTAACAGATACAACGTATACACAGAGCCAGGGGACGAACGGCTTTTCACAATTCCCTGAACTCAGAGCTGAACTTCATGAACAAATGAAAGCCGCAAGACACGCGTAACGCAAAACAGCTGGAGTTGAAGAGATTAGTGTTTTCCTGCAACACCTTCGCTGGGATTGCGCTCTCTAGGCAATGGCTTTCACATAATGGTTTGTTGAAGGGTGACTTGAAATTTGATGAAGGACACTAAAGCTGAAACAACATTTCTTTAGAAGAAAGCCTCTCCGATAACAACAGCAAACCTGAATTCAGCGGATTTACGGTTATAAGTTCAACATTCATTTAGCTGTAATAATGCACTGTAGCTACAGAATAGACTTTTCAACATGCATTTTTAAAGTTGAACTACTTTTAACAAGACGTGATGAAATACCCCAAAAATGTTAGTTGTGCACGTACAAACAGGAAGAAAAAAAAAGAAACAACATGGACAGTGTTTTTTATGTTTACCTGCTCTATGTTTCCATTCACCTATTTTTTGCACATTACTGTAACTCTCTGTACGTTGGTTTATCTCAATCTACACCGTCTCGGTTACAGATGGTTCAAAATAATAATATACAAAGAAAAGGCGTGATATTTCCCGGTCCACGCTTCACTACATTGGCTCCCAATAAAATTCAGAATTGACTTTAAAATTCTTCTTTTCGGGTATTTGAGCATTTTGGCATTTGGCGGCAGATTATATTTGTGATCATACACAGCCTTTAGTTTATTAGGATCTTGCCACCAGTTCCCGTTGCAAAACAAGAGGCGATTGAGCTTTTCTCTGTAGTCGCCCTAAAGCTTCTTCCTCTGGACATTGGGCCTTCCTCGTCACTAAATGCTTTTAAAGCTAGCTTAAAAACTTACTTTTATTCTCCAGCTTTTGAGTGATGCGGAGTATGAATTTGTTTTGTTTTTATTAGTCGTTTTCTGTGCTATACATGTGTATATATACATTATTACTTTGCTCTTAAATGTCTGGTTTATTTTTAATGGTTCAACTACCGTTGTTTTAAATGTGTGCTATATAAATACACTTGACATTTTGGGATATCACACACAAAAACAAAGAAAAACTCAGATGACTTTCACACTCAATTGAAACGGATACATATTTTACCTGATAAGGCGACATGCATAAACTATGATGGAAATAAAAACATTTTTTAAAAGTGTATTCAGCGGTTCAGTATATATCCCAGAACCGTCTCACAACCACTGCGTTCTTAAAATAATAAGCATTTGCCTCTGAAAGCGAGATAACATGTTTGACCATGTTTATTGCATTTCGCACAAGTCATTTATTATATATGAAAAAGGCTTCTCCTATTGCACAAACTTCCATTTTTCGTAATGATATTTGCCACCCGTTTATTTGGAAGTTACAATTTTGATCTCTTCAACTCGCTTGATGGAAACAACGCTTTATTTGCAAATGTTTTATGCAATGTTATAATTTTGTGCTCAAGTTAAATTTCCAACTTTGCATGGAACAGGCCTTGAAATTCGTTGCGAAAAGGGCACTGCCAAGTTGCCTTAGAAATTATAGAAATTTAAAGGATACCAAGGCATTTTTTGTTGTCTAATAAGGGCACAAAAGCAATATTGAAAACGTCACAAAGGCATTAAGGCAATTTACGTTTTATGTACATTAGCATAATGTTTGCTACTTTTTATGTTGTCCGTTTCATACTCTTAAATGAATTTTCTGTGATATTGATGTTACACCCTATAGAATGACAAACATAATTATCTTTGATGATTTAACACTTTTCTTGTGATTGGTACAGAGTTGAATAGTTAACATACTACGAGTAACAGCTCTTTTTAAAGGAAGATTTATTGTTAAAAGTAACTTTTCTGAACATAACTTCATATCATAACTGAACATAACTTTCAGCAGTAACAATACAACATTACACTGTATACAAGAAATACAGTACAAAGCCTAGCTTACATAATAAATAACAGTTTACATTTACATTTATGCATTTGCATATGCATTCAAAGAACACATTGAATCAGTTTTGCATCCAAATATATCAGGAATATGGAAACATGGATTCATGCCGAATGAGAGATTTAGGCTACTTGAGCCCAACGCCGGTTACTTTCAGTTCGGTTTAAATTCGCTTGGGATTATTTAGAGCTGCGTATAGCCTATTGTTCATTCTTGTTCTGATTTGTTGTGGAAATAGGGGAACTAAAATAGTCTATTGCTAAGTGTATAGTCTAAATATGCCTAAATTATACATAACATATAGCCTCATAATAGGGATTTGAAGAGATAACTGGTTTAATTTTATTAATTTTATAGAGCAGTGGTCGCCAGCCCGTTGATCGCGATCGACTGGTCGACCTTTATCACCATCCCGGAAACTGCAACCAATTTCATGTATTAAACAGCATGTCATGTAACGAAGTCCGAAAATGAATGAACGAATTCAAAAAAGGAATTGATTGACAGATTGAGTGATTGAATGTTTATCAGCCCTACAGTAAAAAACACATGATATGAGAAGAAACTCCAGCCATTAACGAGTGCAGAAACTTTACATTTCTTTGAATGAAACGTTACTACACATTCTAGTGTATTTTCTACTGACGTTTGGAGACAGATGCATTGCATTATGGGCTAAAAAAACATTGCCATGTCAAAGCATAACATACATTTGTCTCGAGTGAATCCTTAACTCTGGGCTAGGGCCACTACTATATTAGGATACACATTCACCAAGTACTTTTCACATGGTTTCTATATGCCATTCAAATGAGATGTTGGCTATAGACTACACAGCCGGTTCTGTTAATATCCCTGTCATGTCAACAGCTATATAAAAACACTTAGGAATTTATTTTAGTTGAAGTATCAATGCCAAAGCACTTCTATTGTACTGGTTAACACAATCATGAAAGCCTGATACGATAGTACATTTGACAATGAAAGAAAAACTGCTCCAATGTCATGCATTCAAGAGCATGTGACCTCCAGAAGTTGCACTCAATTCACAGCATACCGTGGGAATGTGACTGTGTGTGTGTGCGGTTTTCTAGACTCTTCCCCATCCTACGAGTAGAGTATCACTTCAATTAACAACTGCGATTCTGCATATCCATTCCAATAACGGAAAAACAAGTAAATTTTGTGTAGGGGAAATACAGTTAAGACCTGAGGAGCAGATATGTTGAATGAAGAGCAGGAGTCAGAAGTGCATCAATAGAAGGCATTTTAGTGAAGTTTAGTTTGCAGTTTCATCAGCAGAAGCTTCAAGTCTCACAAGGAGTTCGTAGGCCGCCCCACATACAACAACATTATTACAGCAATTATACTCTAACAGAGGGTGCTAACTACGTCAATGATGACGGTTAAATGATTCTGATTGGCTAAGAAAGAAAGATAAACAAAACCAGTAATTTTCCACACAAGAGCAGACAGTCTGAAGCATATCACATGGTTGACGGGTTCGTGACGTGGCTTGTCGAGAACAACAAGTCATTCCGTCTCCTGATGGTGCCAGTTATTCACCTCACCAATACACACCATATTAACACACACACACAAATACACAGCTTCTCCAAGGCTGAACTCGGCTCAGGCTCCAACTATAAACCAAAACATTCTGATAACTCGTTCTCCTTCTAAAATTGAAGGACCGTCACGTATTCCATGGGTCGTGATGACCTCTAAGACCCTAGCATAGGCAAATACAATACAGATATCAGAAGAATATTAGAGCAATTACACAATAATATGGTTGTTTATAAATGTAAATCATTTAGAATCATTTAATAAGAAAAATAAGTATTCAAGATATTGATTAATGATTTAATACTGATGTCAATCATTCTAAGAGAAATAAGAGAAGGAAAAGAAAAAGAAAATATATATATATATATATATATATATATATATATATATATATATATATATATATATATATATATATATATATATATAATGTAAATAGAAGAGACAAGAGATTTTGATTATCCGCTTTCACTACATTTACATGCAACCAAATAATCAAATTCACAATGTAAAAATCAGCTAGCTAGTCACAAACCCACATTTCCCAAAACCACACAGCAAATTTGTTTCTCAACCGTGTTGGTTTACTGCAGATAGTGGAGTGATAACTTCTTTTAATGAATCCGTTTGAGTGCTAATTAATGCTACAAAATGACCGATATGGCATCTGAAGACTAGTTCTTGTTGTTCTCCGTTATTTAATTTACACAGGCTCGTACTAGAGCACATGCGCACTTCATTTCTCCGCTGTAAAGCTCTTGACAAGCCGAAAGACCTAAATGACATTTGTATCAAAATAGAATATATAGATTGGACTGAAGCCCAGCTTGCTTATTTTGCTCAAGATAATGATTTATTGATCTTGCAAACAAGAAACTCAGCTTCTAAGCACAGGTCGAGAGCCATCGGTCAAAACACACAAGGTGTTTGCGAAGGCTTGTTGGAACTATGGTTTCGGGAAATATAGACTTATTGAACTTATTTAACTATTGTCAGCAACAACAGAACTTGAGAACATCGTTTTAGTGGGAGAGACTGAATGTGCTACATATTTGATTAAAAAAAAAAAGTCTTTTTTTTAGACAAAAAACGCCAATTGTCTGTTTCGGTTCAGAATAGATGCAATGCAAATGTTAACGAACATGTGACTGCAAAGTATTAGATACATTCAGAGCTTTCAGATTGATGAACATTAACATGACGCTTCGTACAGTTATCATTTGAGAAAACAGTTTTGTTGCAACAACCGGCTTTTCATAAAAGCGCTTTAAAATGCTTCATTCAAGCCATGTGGAAAATATACCCAAAATCTATGCAATTTCATTGGAAATTCAAGTTAAATCAAAACTACCATTTGCTGAATATATACGATCAGCATACTTTAAACAAAAAAAAAAATGTATTTTTAAAAGCCTAGCATATTGTAATGACGATAAGTAGCTTGCATTCATTAGAAAGCCCACTTTTAGTCTCAAAACAAGGAATTCTCCTAATCAATAAGAGCAGTTATTGGCATGAGCTCAACGGATCAACTATAATAAAGCACCAGAGATCAATATTCCTATCAGCATCATCTGTACTATCATTGCTCTATCGGATCAAACCCTTTTAAGGGCCCCGATCTGCATGTGAAATTCAATACACACAAGCGAACGCATTTAAAGAGACAGTTCACCCAAACAAGATATCATTATTTCTATGCATATTTTGTCTTCCATGGAACAAGGAGATGTTTTGCAGAATCTCTTCCATAGCCGTTTTAGTTTTCCTCTCGCAGAAAAAAGGAAAAGATAAGTTAAACATCAATAATGAAAGCTGAGAAGGTCGCAGGAGGAGGATGCAATTAACGCTGAAAACATTGTGCAGACTTACACTTTTAAAGACCAAGAGGAAGGGCAAGTGATTCATTAATAACTGCAGTAATCAGTGTAACCTTGAGTGCAGAAACTCACACGATATCAGGAGAAACACACTGACGCATCATCAATCGCCGCGGTCAGATTCAACACTGAGTGACTGACCAGCTCACATTACTACAATAATACTCTAATCTCTCCTCATTGGATTACATATTCATTGACTATGATGAAGCTCTCAGTTTGGGTTTAAAACCTCAATACTGATATTCATAATACTTGAAAAATATTCAATACCCTTTTCAATAGCACTGAGGAAAACTGCCATAGATATCATTTTATATTATTCCAATTCATTTTTATCCAAATTTCAAAAAGCACATGAATTATCTTATAGACACGAGTAATACCTTTAGATATGAGCATCCCGACATATGAGTATTCTGAGAGCAAGCAATGTTGCTTTGAGATACGAGTAAATATTTGAGATGCGAGCAGCTTACAGACGCTAGAGGTGTTGTTATTCGCACTAACAAGGGAGTTTTTTTTAGAGGGCCGGAACAGATTCATTTTTTTCCTGTTTTTCTTATGGGAAAAATGATTTGAGATACAAGCAATTCAAGTTACGAGCTCGTCCTGGAACGGATGATGCTCGTATCTCAAGGCATGACTCTATTTGGGTTTTTACAATGGGGTGATTTTGATTCAATGGCTGCAAAAGGAAGCTTGATTTAAAAACTTTGAATATTTTAACATATCTAAAGTCTATATTTTTGACAACCCTAAATACCACAACTGTTGGAGTCGAGGAAAAAAACAAAACACATAAACTGCGTGTCAGTCTCAAGTTCTTTAATTAGACCATCATTTACTCAACCTCATGATGTCCAAAATCTGGGTTTGTTTATTGTACAGCAAAAGTACGTAGTAGTTCGGTTTAATCGATTAATTGTATCTAACATAGGCGTTTGTAAATAATCAGTTGTGTGCATGCATACATTGTTTTATTTTAGATACGAGTAATCACGATTAATTGATTTGACAGCAATGGTACTCATGCAAATTCAGTCAAGAAACCAAAATCTCATGAGTCATATACCAGTGAAACTACTAAACTGAACACACTTCTTATAAATATTAACATATGAAGAACGAACAAAAAACACAAGTGCAGCCTTCTTAGTAGTTCTTAGTAAACACTGCATTGTTTTTCCAAAGTAATTACTCAAGCAAACAAAAATGAAGAGCAGTGATGGCGTATCTTTTTGTCAATATTGTTGTTTGATTGACATTGAATTACATGATTAATGATGAGATAATAGTGGCAGATCGGATTCACAAGATTCAATAGTTTGATAACAGTGTTTTATTAACATTAACAGTATAATCACTCTATCACTCACTCTCAGTATGCAAGTACCAAATTACAACCGACACTGTAGTATCAAATTAGTGGCAAAAAATTAACAGGAATTTATAATTCCCCAAAAGTTGCATCGATTACATTTATGGAACAGTATTTTTCCTCTAGAAGCACTATGGAAACGAGCAGCCTGAAGATTCTGCTAAATAACTCCTCCTGTGTTCCATGTGTTTGGAATGAAATGAAGACGAGAACATTTGTTTTTAATCCTTTCAAAAACATCCATATTTAAAGCTGTGTTGTAAAACTCAACTCTCCAACAGCTATTGAATTTAAGTGTAACAATTTATCTGTAGGTGCTCACAGTAACACGTCTTAACAGCAGATCCGATGTTTTGTAGGATTATGTGGATAAACTCAGCACTGAAAGCTGAGAAAAGGGTGGCACACAGAGGTCAGGTCATGGCTGACATTGATTGAAACATGCGAGTATGGACGTACGAGACTTTCATCGCACACGTGCACTTTGCACCCCTGAAGAAGCAAAACATATTGCACAGCACGTTCTCTCGACATAAAACACCCATAGCGTTGCATGATGTAATGAGTCTCTGAGACTAGTGCTGCTGAACCGCTCCATTCATTCCGGCTCCCGTGACAAGAAGCTGTGAAACAAACGCCGGATAAATGCGAGAAATGGAAAACATTTGAACAAAACCGCACAATTCAGCACACAGCAAAGAGAAATTAAAGCCAAAGGTTTTCTTTTTAAACAGATGTTGTTTTCATTTAAAAATAGACATTATGATTCTCCCACAACTCAGAAAAGACAACTAAACCAATCAACATGTCATTTTTTATAGAGATTGACAAAATGTGTATTGATGTCTATATAAGAAACATTTAAGATAAGAAACTTGAATTACTTTTTTTTTTTTGGTTGAGTGAATGATTCAATGACTCACTCATAAAGACTTGATTCATTACTGGATGATTCAGTGTTTCTGAACAAATCTCTTGAGTGAATGATTCAATGATTCACTCATAAAGACTTGATTCATTACTGGATGATTCAGTGTTTCTGAACGAATCTCTTGAGTGAATGATTCAATGATTCACTCATAAAGACTTGATTCATTACTGGATGATTCAGTGTTTCTGAACGAATCTCTTGAGTGAATGATTCAATGACTCACTCATAAAGAATCGTTTCATTACTGGATGATTCAGTGTTTCTGAACGAATCTCTTGAGTGAATGATTCAATGACTCACTCATAAAGAATCGTTTCATTACTGGATGATGCAGTGTTTCTGAATAAATCTCTTGAGTGAATGATTCAATGACAAACACAATTTTAACAGTCATGTGTCTCCACCTACTGGTGTAACGATATAATTCATACAATCTTTATTTGAAGCGTCAAGTTACTTTTATAGATGAAAACCGCTCTCTGACAAGTCTGATCACAGTGATCGTTCAGATCTGTGTTCTGAATCAGAGTCGAATCGCTGTCATTAAGGAATCAGATCAAGCAGGTCTTTGAATCAAGATCACGATCTTGTAACAACGAACCGAGCAGCTCAGAATATACCAAATTACATCATTAGCACTGAATTATCAAGACACTTATCACTCTGAAATTTCTCAGACGCACGACTTTCACGCAAGACTCAATGCTAACATGCACAGATTTGTAAATTGCGAAGTGAAGCAGTGCTGGATTGTCTCCCGCACAAAGAAATCCTAAATCATTCTGTTGCTGAAATCTTTAACAATACCCTCTAATCTTCTTAAAAGGATCTTTCCAGTGACACTAACCTCATTAGAGCACGAGTAACTCGACACACAATGCCAGAGCACAAAGATGTAAAACACGCCACAAGACTAAGCAACCTTGAATGGCAGCTCTTTACACATCCGGCAGCACATGAATGAGATCTTGTGATTTTCTTGATCAAACAATAACGCTCCACTTTTCATACCAGCCCCAAAGGGCTTCAAGTATTGTGCTTGTCAGAATGAAAGAAGCGCCATTATGAAGAGATTCATGATGGTCCGATGCCCAGCCTCACAACACTGGCGTACTTTATGAAGCAGCTGGTTTCGCTAAAGGACAAGGCGAAATAATTTCATCTCAGCAAAACAATGTCTTGCACATGCTATGGATTATGCAAAGTTTTCTACAAAAATTACAGCCAATCGCTGCGAGTTGCCACCCTCATTCTGGAGGGAGAGAGAGAGAGAGAGAGAGAGAGAGAGAGAGAGAGAGAGAGAGAGAGAGAGAGAGAGAGAGAGAGAGAGACCACATGCCATAAACTGACTCCACCGCATCCCAGTTCATAATATCCACCCTAATCAGTCGGGCAGAATAGGATTAGCGCGTCTCAAACAATGCGCTGTGTGCCAGAAGATTCCAGGATGATGAAGTGTTTGCAGTGGCTTTTCCAAAGTGTGCTTCAGTCCAACACGGTTCACAACCCCTTGGAGTTTGCAGCATTTCTCTTTTAAGTGACGAATGCAAGGCTGAAGCTGCAACAGTTTTAATAAGGACGAAAATTGAAAAAGCTTGCAACGCAAAGGTCATGGGTTCGATTCCCAGGGAAAGCAAGAACTGATTTGAATGACTATGGCAAGTTTTAGCTTTAATTTACAGTACTTTTGTGCGAGAGCTGTACAAGAACACATTAAAAGATCACAATCTCGTGATATTATTCTTAAATGACGATGATTCTACTCTGTCTGTCAAACTTTCGAAATGTGCGATTACAGAAAACATAAAAATACGCATTGCTGCTGTGCTGGCAAAAGCAGTTTTCATGTTTAAATGTGAAACATTCACAAACAGTATTTTCAAACACGCTGTGTCATTATTTCTGTCTTACAATAATTCATATTATTACAGAAGTCCTGGGATAAAAGTGCATATCTCTGACATAAACACTGATGTTTACAGTAGAGATCAGAATAGAGGAAATCATCTTTTGTAACACCAGTAATGAAACAAGTCTTTAAGAGTGAGTCATTGAATCATTCAAGAGATTCATTCAGAAACACTGAATCATCCAGTAATGAAACGAGTCTTTAAGAGTGAGTCATTGAATCATTCAATAGATTCGTTCAGAAACACTGAAATATCCAGTAATGAAACGAGTCTTTAAGAGTGAGTCATTGAATCATTCAATAGATTCGTTCAGAAACACTGAAACATCCAGTAATGAAACGAGTCTTTAAGAGTGAGTCATTGAATCATTCAATAGATTCGTTCAGAAACACTGAATCATCCAGTAATGAAACGAGTCTTTAAGAGTGAGTCATTGAATCATTCAATAGATTCGTTCAGAAACACTGAAACATCCAGTAATGAAACGAGTCTTTAAGAGTGAGTCATTGAATCATTCAATAGATTCGTTCAGAAACACTGAATCATCCAGTAATGAAACGAGTCTTTAAGAGTGAGTCATTGAATCATTCAATAGATTCGTTCAGAAACACTGAAACATCCAGTAATGAAACGAGTCTTTAAGAGTGAGTCATTGAATCATTCAATAGATTCGTTCAGAAACACTGAATCATCCAGTAATGAAACGAGTCTTTAAGAGTGAGTCATTGAATCATTCAAGAGATTCGTTCAGAAACACTGAATCATCCGGTAATAAAACGAGTCTTAATGAATGAGTCACTGAATCATTCACTCAATCATTCAACCTGACTTTTTCAAAAATAAATCGAAATATTTTTAAATAGACTGCCACCATTAGAATTGTCAGAACTTACACAACTTTTCCTCAGAATTACAATGTTTACTTTAAACGAAAAAAATGTGTGATTCTCAATTGATCCAAAATTGATCAGTGGTTTCTGAATAAAAGCCTAAATTAGATCTGTACGATATAAATATAGAGGGACTGTGTTTCTTCAGAGGATATTTTTGAACCAACCCTTCAAATTGATTAAAAACATATTGCTCATCATGCTGGTAATGTGACCCGATTAATATTTCCCATTTCCAGTAGAGCAAGTAAGCGATTTGCGAAGAAGCGGTGATTTCTTCACCAGCCTCAGTGGAACCGGCAGCGCTGACAAGCTCCTTAGTGTGCAGGAAGTTAAAGACTTCATCCACTTACAAAGCAACCCTCCTCCCCCTCTTTCATTTAGCCAGGACATTTGCTCCCCCTTCTCTTTCCTCTGGCCCTCGAGTGGCCCTTTTTTCCCTCCGCAGATCTGAGCAAAACACCATCCAACCCCTCGCAAAGCAAGACTTCACCGCTGGCATTTAACACATGATCTCTCCAAACTCCGTTTGGAAGCACTGCGGCAACTTGAGGCATTCAACAGTTCTCTCTCATTTATTCATTCCTTCCCTCATTTATCGGTCTCTGTTTGTTTATCCCCCTCTGTTCTGCCCTCTAGCTTTCTCTCTGCTCACATTGAGAGGTGAAATGAGGCATGCTGGAAATTTGCTGGCTGACAATGGAGGACAGCTGCTCTCGCTGCTCATGCCTTTCATGAGCTGAATTAGCCGTGCGAGCTCGCCGCGCTCCTCCCCCCATCCTCACTGCTGGCTTTAACACCCATCCAGACATACTCGCAGTTGCCATGCACAAAGCTAAGGGAAGCACACCGCGAAGCGCCTTTGTTTCTCCAATCTGCCATTGCTCTAATTGCTCATATTTTGCCACCTTGTATTTTTTCATCAATTCCTTCCTCTCGCATGCAGCATCATAAGATACAATTATTTCAATCAAATATCAATGTTGCACCATCCGACACGATCACCGATATTTAAAAATAGTGGTCAACCAGATGGATTTTGTAGACACTAATAACGAAGATCATGAAAAAAGCAATCAATAGTTTATAAAATATATTACATTTCCATTTCTGCATTTATCAGACGCTTTTATCCAAAGCGACTTGCATTGCATTCAAGAAACACATTCTAATATATTCTAATCAGTTCTTGCTTTCCTGGGAATCGAACCCATGACCTTGGTGTTGCAAGCGCCACTCTCTACTGATTGAGATGCAGGGATGTGATGGCAGAGAAATTTCCCCACCGGTTAATGGACATGCGACAATGGTGCTAATACCAATAAATAGGCGCTTTTAAACCAAATCTACCGCCACCGTCTTGTCCGATGATCGTCGACTCCTCACTCTTGTGACTAAAGAGATCTGCCGACTCTTGTTTGGCTCGCGCTGAATTGAGAGGAGACATTCAGTCTGTTCTCTAACGAAACTAAATTATTTTTATAACTATTAAAAAAAGGCAGGTTTTTTAACCTTTAAGGTTTTCTAAAAAAATGACCAGTGTTGTGGCTGAACCCAGTAACACTGACTATCGCATCAGGCCTAATAAAGTATAACTAGAGAATAAAGTTTGTCAAGACAAACTTTGAAGTAACGGCTTCAAGTTAAAGTTTTAAATTCTAGTTTACTTATATTATGGATGGATGGACAATTGAGTTTAAATGAGTCGGACGGACGTATGGATGGACATTAAATGGGATGGATAGACAGATAGATATATATTAAATGGGATGGATGGATGGATAGACAGATAGATAGATATTAAATGGGATGGATGGATGGACAGATAGATAGATATAAAATGGGATGGATGGATGGATAAACAGATATATAGATATTAAATGGGATGGATGGACAGATAGATATTAAATGGGATGGATGGATGGACAGACAGATAGATAGATATTAAATGGGATGGATGGACAGATAGATATTAAATGGGATGGATGGATGGATAGACAGATAGATAGATATTAAATGGGATGGATAGACAGATAGATAGATATTAAATCGGATGGATGGATGGACAGATAGATAGATATAAAATGGGATGGATGGATGGATAAACAGATATATAGATATTAAATGGGATGGATGGACAGATAGATATTAAATGGGATGGATGGATGGACAGACAGATAGATAGATATTAAATGGGATGGATGGACAGATAGATATTAAATGGGATGGATGGATGGATAGACAGATAGATAGATATTAAATGGGATGGATGGACAGATAGATATTAAATGGGATGGATGGATGGATAGACAGATAGATAGATATTAAATGGGATGGATGGATGGACAGATAGATAGATATAAAATGGGATGGATGGATGGATGGATAGACAGATAGATAGATATTAAATGGGATGGATGGATAGACAGATAGATAGATATTAAATGGGATGGATTGATGGATAGACAGATAGATATTAAATGGGATGGATGGATGGATAGACAGATAGATAGATATTAAATGGGATGGATGGATGGACAGATAGATAGATATTAAATGGGATGGATGGATGGACAGACAGACAGATAGATATTAAATGGGATGGATGGATAGACAGATATTAAATGGGATGGATGGATGGACAGATAGATAGATATTAAATGGGATGGATGGATGGACAGACAGACAGATAGATATTAAATGGGATGGATGGATGGATAGACAGATAGATAGATAGATATTAAATGGGATGGATGGATGGACAGATAGATAGATATTAAATGGGATGGATGGATAGACAGATATTAAATGGGATGGATGGATGGATAGACAGATAGATAGATATTAAATGGGATGGATAGACAGATAGATAGATATTAAATGGGATGGATGGATGGACAGACAGACAGATATTAAATGGGATGGATGGATAGACAGATATTAAATGGGATGGATGGATGGATAGACAGATAGATAGATATTAAATGGGATGGATGGACAGATAGATAGATATTAAATGGGATGGATGGACAGATAGACAGATATTAAATGGGATGGATGGATGGACAGACAGACAGATAGATATTAAATGGGATGGATGGATAGACAGATATTAAATGGGATGGATGGATGGATAGACAGATATATAGATATTAAATGGGATGGATGGACAGATAGATATTAAATGGGATGGATGGATGGACAGACAGATAGATAGATATTAAATGGGATGGATGGATAGACATATTAAATGGGATGGATGGATGGATAGACAGATAGATAGATATTAAATGGGATGGATGGACAGATAGATAGATATTAAATGGGATGGATGGATGGACAGACAGACAGATAGATATTAAATGGGATGGATGGACAGATAGATAGATATTAAATGGGATGGATGGATGGACAGACAGATAGATAGATATTAAATGGGATGGATGGACAGATAGATAGATATTAAATGGGATGGATGGATGGACAGACAGATAGATAGATATTAAATGGGATGGATGGACAGATAGATAGATATTAAATGGGATGGATGGATGGACAGACAGACAGATAGATATTAAATGGGATGGATGGATGGACAGACAGACAGATAGATATTAAATGGGATGGATGGACAGATAGATAGATATTAAATGGGATGGATGGACAGATAGATAGATATTAAATGGGATGGATGGACAGACAGATAGATATTAAATGGGATGGATGGACAGATAGATAGATATTAAATGGGATGGATGGACAGATAGATAGATATTAAATGGGATGGATGGACAGATAGATAGATATTAAATGGGATGGATGGACAGATAGATAGATATTAAATGGGATGGATGGACAGATAGATAGATATTAAATGGGATGGATGGACAGATAGATAGATATTAAATGGGATGGATGGACAGATAGATAGATATTAAATGGGATGGAAGTAAATGATTCAGATAAATGGATTAATAGACTAGAATCATTTTCCTACAAGAATCCAAAATACCATATTGTTCTGAAAAGGTTTTTATGAGGGAAATACACATGAAAAGATGCGGTTGTCTTATATTCGGGGTAAACAATAAAGAGCGTAAAACATGTGCAAAACGAGTGCTGACCGCCAGCACCGATAAACACAGTCATCAAACAACTCTCATTAACAGCCAGAGATACGGTGTGTGTCAGAGAGTAACGTTAGAAGACCGAGAGCCAAAAAAAAGACTTCAAAATGCTAACAGACAGCAGTTATAAAAGCAACCGCTTGAAGAAACTGACAGGAAAGTGTGTCGGTATATAGTCGAAAAAGAAGAGGGCACCGACTCATCACTGAGGACCATCACTTCTTATTTCAGACACACTTACCTGTCAATATCCTCGAAGCGGCGCAACGGATCACTTCTCTCTTTACTGCACTGAGGAAAAAACATTCATATCCCCCTGATCAGACAGGTAATGCGGATCAAACGGGGTTTTTGACAAGCTAGCATTAAAAAAAGGCCAGAAAACAATCATAGTGAAATCCACTAAATGAGAACTTCAGGATATTGTTTCTGGCAGCTATGCTATTGTTGTTGGTACATTTGACCAGTATTTACCATGCTTTAAATACAAAAATGAAACATATGAAGTATTTTCTTTAAAAGACAAGAGTTGGTCTTCAAAAAGGGTCATGGTCTTATATTCTGAACAACACGATGCATTAAATCCCAATGTGCAATTAGGCAAATCACAATATTAACTGCAACAAAAGTGCTCATTGTGAATTGTATCGCTGCAAGTTTTAAATCTTTTAATTGCACGATAGTTACTTGAGCCAATCAAGGAAAAATCTCTTTTGTACTGATGTTTCTTCGAAGATTGCGCACTATGGAAACATGGGGAAAGTACAGGATGTGTCTGATTTACAACATTTGCTCTTTAGCAATCTGAAATTATGGTTAGTAGAGATTTATAGTCACACTATGCTACTGAAAAGACAAAACAGCTTAGGGAGTGACCTTAAAATAGGCTTTAAAACCACCTCCAGAAAACACAGGGAGGCTCTTCATGCCGACTGGAATTCAATGTTGGCAAATCTATGTAACAAAGCACAACATAATCCGAAATGAATATGACAATCCGCATTTGTTCTTTCAGTCGAACGGCATGTGCTTGTAAAGAAAAAAAGTTACAACATTGGGTTTTTACCTCATCATTGCTTCCACAGATAAAAGCCAATGCACAAATACATCACGTATCCGCTTGGATTTGAGGCTTTTATTGGAATTTCCTTCCCAATTTTAATGATCCCCAGAAGCACAGAAGCCGTTTTGTTCTGATTAAACGATTGTATAAATGCAGATAAATGGCCCTCTCCCAACCCTTCCCCCACAGCAAGTTTAGGCCAGTGGGTTCGAGAGGTCAGAGCTTTTCCCTCCCCTCCCAAACACATCTTTAGCTCCTGGGATTACCAGCCAAAACTGCCCTCTATTCAAAGATTGAAACGATAGGAAGAACTTAGTAATGTAATAATGTTAGCATAATACTGTAAAGATTGCTTGATTGCACAAAACACTTCAGATTCTCACTATTAACTATTGCATTTGCCCCAAAATCCTCATTACTGCTTATTAGTCGTTAGTAAGTTAGTAGTTAAGTTTAGGTGTTGAGTTGATTAATGGATGTGGAATATGATCATGCATTAATACGTGCTTTATAAGTGCTAATAAACAGACAATATCCTAGTAAAATGCATCATAATAAACAACTATTGGACCCTAAACTAAAGTGTTACCAAATCGTCTAAAAAGATTTTTCAACCAATTTTTGGTTGAAACACCATGATTAGCTTATTTGGGTAATGCAAATTCGAATCTGGTCCTCTCTCTACTTTCCGACCAAAAAAAGAAAAGAAAATGACAATCAAAAAGCACAGGATGCGAAGAATCCGCAGAGGAAACAACTCGCTTGCACTCAGGTAGTTTATGTCATTAATATTGCCTCAAGTCATCAAAACTTCAACAGCACAATCTGCAGGAGCCGTTAAACAAGCGGGTCATCCGCGCTTACCTTCTCATTTTTCATCTTCTTCAGAGCTCTGCATTCCCCGTCGAGCTCCTCCGGCTCGGATTTAATAGCTAACGGAGAGACAATTCCAACAGTTTCCAGAGCGTTATTCCCAAGTTGCTCTGTCACGGCCATGTCCGCGCTCTGCGCATTGTCAAAGGGAGCGTTGCGCGTGCTTCCAAACGCCTGAGCGTTCGCAACGATCTCCTTCTCAATTGCCACGACTGCAACTGCTGCGCTTTCGCTTTTGTCTTTCTTGTTTTTCCCACTCGATACTTCCTTTTCCTTCTTGCTGTTCGACATGCCGCGCGAGGCCTTGGTGCCCTTCTCGACGCCCTTGCCTGAACTACCGGTAACCTCCCCTTGGGTCCGTCCCTGATGCTCCTTTTTCGCTCCGTCCGCAGCTGGAGACTTGCCGCTATTGTCTTTCGAATTTTTGTTGCGTTTGGATTTGGATTTGCTCTCTTTGCCCTGAGGGGCGCTCACAGGGCTAACAAACTTGATATTGTCTGGCAGAGCCGCTACTGCGCTGGGTGGAGCTGCCATTCCCCCTCCGTCCTTGGTGCCAGACATCTCGAGTTTGTCTTTCTCTAGGTCAGCGTCAAGGTCGATAATCAGATTTCCAACCCCGATATCCCACTCATCACCGCTGTCGTAAGTGTCCACCGCATTCGAGTCCACACCTTTCCCGCCTGCAGTGCCACCACTTAGGGACATTTTAGTGCCAGCGGCCCAGGTTTGTCACAGTAACGTCTGATTTCTCAGACTGCCAGGGTGTGGGAAGAAGGAGAACAGTAGCCTCAACGTATTGATGTCAACTTCCCATTCGCCCACATTTTGCCCTAGAGGAGACACATATAAAGAGGGATTATCTGTCTTGAAATTGTACTCTGAAAATGAAACGGTGAGGGATGAATATGCAGCAATAAACAAGGACTTGGCTTCCCACACAAGAGCGAACACATAAAACACAAGCAGTAACTTTGAATTGTTCGCCAACAGCTTTCCCAAACCTTCTTTACAAACTGAATACAAAGAAAAGCAGGGGATTTATAGCAAACCAATCAATCTCTTCCGTGTTCATTTGAGAAACTCAACAGAAAGGCATGTTTTCTTGCCATTATTTTGTGGTACACATTTATCTCTCATCACATGCAATTCACAGGAGAACCCAACCATAAACCTAATCTTAACCCACGACTGGGCCACGTATTACGGCTGCTCGATTATAGCAAACATCACGATCGCGATTATTTTGGTCAATATTGAAATCAAGATTAACACGATTATTGGTATCAAAGTCTTAATTCATGAGTACTTTTCAATACCAGTAACAGTTCACAATTAATTATAGACTATGTTAATACTAGGTCTTTAAATCAGTTTCAGAAGTCAAGAAAACAGTCAGCAATAACCAAGGAATTACAAACAAGATGGGCAAATAAATACAACAGGGTAAAACACACATCAGAAAGTCGTACAAACAGAGATTATTATCCAGATTATTAATTGCCTATAACAGAAATTGAAAGTAATCAAACACTGCAGTCTTGGACATTAAATATGGATGAATCCCTATTAAAGCTACTCATTCAAGAGCAGTGAGGGATTTTCTCTTAGTCTTTTGTGGTTGATTAACATTAATGACACAGACTGAAGCAGTAAATTTGGGCTGATGTCACTTTAAGAGCTGCACGGATTAGTGACGCACCGATAAAAAGATTCTGGCCAATACGATAATTCCTTCATGCTTTTTTAAATGCGTAACACCTTTTAATATAAGGCACGTCCTGCGGTTCACAACTCACTTATTTGGCTGATTTGATTAAGCGCACAATAATCATTTTACCTCGATCACCATGTTTTCATAATTCTTGGAAGTCAAAATTGAAAATCAATCATGATTGATCGCAAACCCTTCCATGTATGTTCCTTATATCACCCTGTACTTTCTTGGGTCAGTCCAGTGTACGTGAATGTACTGTCAAATTAACCATAACTTCTTAATTTCTGTCACTGTGGCCTTTGGCGATTCAGCGAAGGAAAAGCGATAAACAACACACTTGCATAAGAGTTTAGAAAGAAGTTGGTACTCAATCCATTCATCCAGATCCAAATATGCAGAGCGCTGTTACTAAAGGTAAATAAACTACTAACTTAAACATTAAAATGGATAATTATTTGTTGATTGTGATGACGGTTAACTTTTTACACAAGACAATATTACATCTCAATATATTTTATTCATTAGTCAAGTGAAAGAGACTTAGAACTAATCATTTGTTCAATCATGTTCATTAAGAGGAGTTGAAGTCGATCGAATCACAAGCAGACGAGGGAAACACATTCCCGTTTACACCTGGTGTTTTTAGAGGTCGACTGATAGTGGCATTTACCGATAACGATGAGTAGTTTGTCTCATGCTGGCCGATAATCAATTAATCAAATGATAGTTTTTAAAATGGATACTGAATGAAAACAAACATAACACAAACAATAGAGCAGAACTTTATTACAAAAATTGAGAAACCGTACTGGACCATGCAAATGTACCGAACTGTTTAAACTGCATATAATTTATACCTTGTTCATGATTTCTGTTAGTTCATAGTGTATTTACTCTTGTTAAGAGATACAAGTTTAAAATGTAACGTTTAAAAAATCCATTAGTAAATGTATAAATTAACAATGAACAATAAACAATACTTTCATTAACCTTAAAGTCAAATCTTATTTTAAATGTTCATAAATGCAAACTTTATGCAAACTAAATGCATAAATGTTCAGATCTTTAAACATCTACACAAAGTAGAGTATTGAAAGACGCATATAAAATTCAATTGCATGTAAATTCACACTTTATTTGCTTTATTTTAGAACACTTGATTATCTAATCAATATAGTAAAATATGTTATAGTACCGATAGAAAGAACTGAAATCGAATGCATTTCTGGTTTGTTAACGTTTCTTTCGTCTGCATGAACACATCAGTTTGCTTTCTCATATGAGCTTTAGATACGCAACTTCTTTTTCACTCTTTTAACCGCATGAGGTTATACGAATGTGAAACGTGCTTCTGTTCTCCACTAATGCAGCATCTAGTCAACAAATCAATTACTTTATAATGATATGAAAACATGTACTGTATAACACAATTTCATTGTCTTTGTTCAATCTGAACCTGAAGTGTCAAAACAAACTCCACGAGGCGTCAAGAGTTTTTATTTGGCCTCTAGAAGCCAAAAACCGATTGTTCCAGCCATTGGTGCAGATTAATCGCCTACTTGTGATCCGATCGACCAAAACATATCCTAATACCAGATGTAAACGGAGCAGAAGATTACTGAGTGACATTTCCTTCTTTTGCCAGTTGCAATATCTGCCAACAGTAATTTAAGCACAAAATAAACAGTTTTATCACGTCTCATTTCTTGGACTTAAATATTACTGTGTATATATTAGCATTTTACAGCCAACAGCTACTCTGCATCGCCATTTACATTTACATTCATGCATTTATCAGACGCTTTTATCCAAAGTAACTTGCACTGCATTCAAGAAGCACATTGATATTCTAATCAGTTCTTGCTTTCCCTAGGAATCGAACCCATGACCTTGATGTTGCAAGCGCCGCTCTCTACTATTTGAGCGACAGGAAAGCCCATAATGGAAAACCAGTTATCACTTGACCACTGCTTCAGTTGTTAAATGTCAGCAATAACAGGATACATACGAAGCACAATGTTACACTCTGAGCACAGTTTAGATAACAATGGTAACATTTTTGCAAAGGCACTCACTGATCTGGGAAATTGTGAGCGTTTTAACCTATATTAGGTTGGTTAAGCGCACGGGTCTAATGATATTGAGCTGCATTCAAAGACTGATGTCTGTACACTAATTAAGACAGCCGTTCTTTTCACAGGTCATCTCTGCTTCGCGAGGGTTCGGCCAAATAAACGAACACAAGTCAAAGGAGCTTGCACTTTGACTTCTGACAGTATAAATAATTAACACTGGCGTCTGCAGCATTTGTCCTGCGATGCCACGGGTTCAGAGCTGCAAACAAGCGCTGGAAATTAACTGGAGAAACCGTTTGCTCACGCTAGATCTGCAAGCGTCTGATTAACTCATGTTACTCTATCCATATTTGAAATGCTTCAGCAAGCTTAACCACAGATCAGTTCAGCGAGCAGAGAGCTTTGTTCAATAAGCTGGAGCTTATATTAGCCTTTCATTTACTTCCATATAGGTTTTCACAAGTGTCTGATCATCACAAAAGCCAAACAGAGGCACTGAATGTGAGCGGAATCATTTCAGACACTGTAATTCCCAAATCAAGCATCTCGCTCGAATCGATTGTCTCGAGCTTCAATGCCAAATATGTTGAGCAGATCAATTGCGAAATAGATACTAACAATAATTATGTTTTATCTCAATCCTCAAATTACATATATACACGCAAAAGTGTTGATTTCATTCCCCTAAACAATGAAAAATATATGTATGCATGAAAAAAGAAAAACTGTTATTATTAACACAATACTAAATGTCTAACATTAGTCAAATGTCAACAGACATAATGAAATGATTTAAAAAGAAAACTGTAGCTGGGCTCGACAGTAAGGATTGTGCGACTGTAACTCACGACAGTTTTACGCAAGTTGCATCCCAAAAGTTTGTCATTAACACGTTTTAAGCCTTGCCGATTTAAATATTCAAGAGCAAGAAGATGCGAAGGAGAACTCAAACCACACATTCACAGAAAGCTGATTCTGTTTTTTAAGATTAAGCAAAAAGGTTCTGCGTCTAGAAGAAATCCTCTTGAATCTACCATTACAGAAACTTCCTAAACCCTAGATTTGATAACGTTCTCCCTCCTAAGTGAAATGCCCATCGGATAGGATTGTAAGTTGGGATGTTGCTGTAATACAGAGCTGAAGATGATGACACTGAAAATAAAGATTTGTTTTCTGCTTAAACCGAGTCATTGGATTGATTCCCTGTAGCAATGATTCAGAGATGATAACAACCCACCAAGAACAAGACCCAAAGCTCGCATTGATTGTGCGCTTCATCTGAGAGCATAATCGCACGTCTAAACACTGCAGCTGTTCTGGAACAAACAGTCAAAGGGTCAAAGTCACTTCTGAGCATCTGTAGCAAACCTGTGCACTGCTACAATACAAATATTTTGCAAACGTATGATATGCATCTTGATATTTATCAGCAGTAAAAGGACTAAAAATGGCTACGGGAACTATCGTATTGAGCAAAGAGTCATTGATGCCAAGAAACGGCAAGAAGTGGCTGAATTCATTATATTATGAAAGAATCAGGTTCTACTGACATAAGCGGTTACTTTCCTGTGTGTCTAACAGTAGAGAGCGGTGCTTGCAACATCAAGGTCATGGGTTCGATTCCCAGGGAAAGCAAGAACTGATTAGAATGTCAATGTGTTTCTTGAATGCAATGATAAATGCATGAATGTATTATAACGCCTTTAGGAAACTTACTGCTAAATAAACCGTGCAATAAAAGCATCACTATGTTGACATTTTATATAGTTAATAAAACATCAAATAAAGAAATCAGCTCCATTGACGCCACAAGCAGATCCAGAATAACATTGGTCTGCATTAGAAAGATAAAGCACATATCAAACACGCTGTGCATAACAGTAAATTCATAATGAGCGTATGCATCTTTCCAAGCGTTCCCAAACATTAGAGAGAGAGCGAGAGCAATGCATCTCTATTCCAGCTGTGCGCTGGATCTATCGATTTCCCTGGACTATCCGGACGCGGGATCAGAGAACTCTCAATATCAAAGCTCGGAGTCCTGCGCTATACGGACTCACAACTTCAGTTCTTCTAAACCCAGCTGTCTAGACCAAAGCAGAGCAATGCTTGTGTTAGAGTAAACATTCAGCCCTGGCCTGAAGACAAAACTACACTCTATACAAGAGAGAAAAACTCGGAGACACAGGAAATAGAGTCGCTCTCCGGCGGACTGCCAACTCATCTCCACATTACTGATGAAAGCATATTGAAAGCAGATGATGTGAAATGTCACATATTTGCCTGCATTTAGTGTCAAGCCACCATTCATAATATTGCAATATTTATTTGTACACAGTGTCATAGAATTTTTTGCAATACCTTTGAGTAGCAAAGCATTTCCAACACCATTCCCTCCAGATTTTATAATGGGGTTTTTCAAAAAAGATCTGTGTTACACAAATACACACACCTCAAACAATCTAATTATTTCTTAGGAACATACAACCTTTTTTTTTTAAATAAACATTGACATTTTTTTGATACGAGCGTGTGCAAGTGGATATGTTGTAGAACAAAATATCCAAGTATCACAACTTATATTTCCCACAGATCAAAGCTGGACGATTCTGGGTAAATTCATCATCAGTGAATTTATTTCCATTTCATGATAATCCTATGATCCTGCACAGACAACTAAAAACAGCGTAATTTAATATATGTTCCGATAAAATGTTAATCACTGCAGTCCATTAGAAAAGTTTAATTAATCTGAATTAATTATTTTAAAAAAGGATTGAGTGAATGATTCAATGACTCCCTCATAAAGACTTGCTTCATTACTGGATGATTCAGTGTTTCTGAATGAATCTATTGAGTGAATGATTCAATGATTCACTAATAAAGACTCGCTTCATAACTGGATGATTCAGTGTTTCTGAACAAATCTCTTGAATGATTCAATGACTCACTTATACTGGTTTCATTACTGGATGATTCAGTGTTTCTGAATGAATCTCTTGAGTGAATGATTCAATGATTCACTCATAAAGACTTGATTCATAACTGTATGATTCAGTGCTTCTGAATGAATCTTGTGAGTGAATGATTCAATCACTCACACATAAAGACTCGCTTCATAACTGGATGATTCAGTGTTTCTGAACGAATCTCTTGAATGATTCAATGACTCACTTATAAATGGTTTCATTACTGGATGATTCAGGGTTTCTGTATGAATCTCTTGAGTGAATGATTCAATGACAAACACACTTTTAACAGCCACGTGTCTCCACCTACTGGTTTAATGATGTAATTGATACAATCTTTATTTGAAGTGTCAATTTTTTAAGGTTATTCTGATCTCTACCATTTATATCAGAGCTATACACTTTTATCCCAAGACTTACGTGATAATATGAATATTTGAACATAAATAATGAAACTATGTGCGGTTTCATCCCTGAATGTTCCAGTGTGATTCGTTGTGATTTAGGAATAAGATCATGCGAGTGCTTGAACAGACCGCAATCTTTTAACGGTTAATCGTGTAGTTTGACCACAGACCTTCTTTTACCCATAAAACCCCATCATAAAAACAACTTCAGGAAAATCTCAAGGGAATGAGATTCAAGTTAACTTAAAGTTAGTCTTCCTGGTTTTGAGATGATCACATTTTATACAGAACACAAGGGTTCTCGACTTCTCGAGTTTTAAAGAACCCAATACGCCAAAAAGGAGAGGATAAAAGGATATAAAGGCAGAAATTGCCTGATTCTTTCATGTTTAACAGGATATTCACATTTTTTACAGTGATAAAGTATGTTTATGAGCTGCTTCATACATAAAATATAATGAAAATAACAAATTAATGAGAACAAAATGAATAAATTAAAACAAAATCCATTAAACGATCCCATGACAGCAACTCATAGAAGGACCTTTTTTTTTTTCAAAGATGATGTACGACCAATAAAACGAGCCATATCACGCGTTATGTCGCTTTAACATGACCCTTTACCTAAAGGAGGAAATTGTAAACGAAATGCTAAATGTGAAACCCAAGCTCCGACTCATTAAACGAGGAAACATCTTCAGCTTATCGTGAGGATGTCATGCTGCAACTCTTCAAATAACCTTCTTTCTAAGATCAAACAAAGACGTTATTTTCCATATGCTATTTATTACGGTTTCCCCTGCTAGTCTTTATGTGAGGACACTTGATATCTGGGCTAATTCTTCAAACAATACAACAGGGCAAAAGCATCTCGGATTCAACAGCTTTCCCGAGCGGAATAAACCGAGATCATATTCACTTAACGATGTATTTACATGGACAAGGCATGTAAATGTAGAGAATACCACGGTGTAAATATGATCTGCAACAACGTCAAGGAAACTATAAGGCTTAAATAATAAGGCTTATATGGAGCAAATGAAACACGTTTCCATTTAGCCTTTGCCATTTATCGTAAAAATACTACAATTAGCTTTTGAGACCGTTTCCCTTCACAAGTAACTCACACCGATCACTTAAAGATGATTATCCATGTTATAAAGATATGCAGGATACATACATCATATATATTTTGTAATGCTCTTTAATATTTGGCTGCTACATTAAAGCTGATAAATAATGAACTATTTCCTTCAGTTGAGACGCTTCAGATGCGACTGTTCATCATTAAATTGGTTTTAATATGATCAGAATCACTTCAAAAAAGGAAAATATGGAGCAGAGCAACATGTGCAGAGCAATGGATAATAATGGCAAGACTTCTGTTTTTATAATCAGGCTCTCAAGAACTACATCAAAATTTGGATTTATATTTATCAGCCGATATATTGATTATGGGTTTTTAATTATGAAGAGTTCTCAGTATCCGCACATCCCTAATCTCTACTCAACCAGCACTGGTTAAACTGATGCAATCATTGAAAAGAGAGATAATGAGAGAAATATGCCATTAACTGTTAATAGCACAGCATTGTCATATCTCTTATAAGTGAAGATATTTGAAAGAGCAGCGGTGGGAAAACATCCAAACCCCATCATGTAATCATGGAGGCATGTGTCAAATCCTCGCTAATAACAGGAGCCGCTGCCGGTGCGACCGATGACGCTTGTGGAGTGACTTCTGCGATTCAATCTGCTGATACACACACACACAAATCTCACAGAACTGCAACTCAAGCACAAACAAACCACAGGCGTTGCGAGTGTTGATGGATTTGCAACCTGTTTGTCGATTAATCGAGTGAGTCGAGACTCGATTCTTCGCACCTTCGGAAGGAAATGACTCTCTTAAGATGTTCAAAGCATGTGTGAGCCATGACAACCGAGCTAAGAGGTTAAACACCTCCAGTGTCAATCTGCACCAATAAACACCACCACCCCCTACACACACACACACACAGACACGTATTTGTGTGTGTATATATATATATAAAAATCACAATCACACACATATACATATCACACATACATACATATAAAATCACATACATCTCACACACACATATACATACATATAACACACACATATATATCACATAAATACTTTATCATACACACATATATACCACACACACATATATACATATAATACACACAATATCAGAATCACACACACACAGTTTCAAAATCAGAATCACACACACACAATCTCTCTCTCTCTCTCACTCACTCACACACACACACACACACACACACACACACACACACACACACACACACACACACACACACACACACACACACACACACACAAAAGAAATGCATTAATCCCAGCGTCACTCACCCCACACGCGAACCCCTATCCAGAGAATTCTTATGTACATTCCATAGAGGGAGATGGAAAGGCCTCTGGATTTACGCTCGGAATTCCAAGGATGATCCCGCAGCAGTTCCCAACACATCCAGCAACTAGAGAAAGGGAAGGCCAGCAGCCATCACACTCCTAAAGATCCGCTCACACACGCTCACACTGCCCCGAAACTGCCCAGCTCAAAGCTCGCTTCAAATGCGTCTTCCTCGAACTCCAACGCGATAAATCCCACATCTCGACACGAGCATTTTTCACGTATATTCATTCATTTTCCCCGTGAGTTGAGTCCCAGATCCCTCGCTGCTTTCAGTGAGGGAGATACAATGTAACTAAAGGGCAGGAGGAGGAAGCGCCATGAAATCCAGGAGAGAAATCCGGGTGGATTGAACCGGACACGCGCAGTGCGCGGTAAGACCCGGAGACTGGATCAGCGGTTCTGCTCTCTTCCTGACACTTTCTGTTTGTGTTTGTGTGTGAGTGAGTGTGCGTAAGTGTGAGTGAGTAAGTGTGTGTTCTTGAGTCTAACACGTTTGTGTCTTTTCCTTTGATTTTCTTGTCTTGGTTTAACATATTCTGAACCCTTTATGTTATTTTTATATGAAATGAAACTCATTTTACAAATTCAAACTAAATGAAGTTAAAAGCAAATCTACCCCCGCAAAAAAAAAATTATCCTTTTTTTCATTCATTCAGTTCATTCTTCAGTTTTGGATGATTAGTTCAAACAGACAATGGTTTTTACTGTCAAACTAAAAACAATCACACTTTAGTTTTTCCTGCTTGACTTTTGATCATGAGAATTCATATTAAATGTTGTTCTTCCATGAAATTTTGCAGTTTAGCATACAATGAAAGTGGAAAGTGACCAGGAGCAGCCAAACCTAAAAAAAAAGGACACTCGCTCACATTCAGACACACACACACACAAAACAAAAGGACCCAAGGATCAAAAGGATCTGTGTACTATATCGCAAACCTTCTAAAGAAATGCAATCTTTTTTCTTTTTTGATTCACTATGTGGTGCAAATACTGGTTTGACAGGTTTGACATCACTTGCTGTGTTTCCATGCAAAGTTGTGAATTTAACCGATTAGCGTTTCCTTCCCATGTGTTCAAGAGAACAAAACCGTCCCTTCCTGAGAAACTACCGCACAATATCTGCAAAAAAATTGATGTTGCTGCGATCAGGAAAGAAACTGTAGCTTAAAACCAAATCATTCTAATCACAAACGTTGACGTTTCAGAGCATTTCAGAGCACCAACATTTGAAATGCTGCGATGCGATTGGTCCACTAGATAGTCCAATTATCCAATTACGGCCTCTGTTGAGTCAATCACGTTTTGTTTTGTTACGCATCAAGTAAATGCGTCTCTATTATAGTTTATGCACAAAATCATTATTGTTCTTTACATTAACATTTATGCGTTTGGCAGGATCTTTTATCAAAGCGACTTGCATTGCATTCAAGAAACACATTGACATTCTAATCAGTTCTTGCTTTCCCTGGGAATCGAACCCATGACCTTAATGTTACAAGCGACACTCTCTACTGATTGAGACACAGGAAAGCATACTTTTTGATACAATAAAAGTTTCAAAAAGGAAAAATACCATAAAACCATTCTGTACAACCTTTATTGTGCTCTATATTCTAATTTCTATTTAAAGTTATTCATTAGTTTTGCACGAGAAACAAACTAACATTTAAATCGCTTGAGTTAAGCATGGAGTGCCACAAGGCTCCGTCTCTGGGCCTTTGTAATTCTCCACGAACACACTCCCTTTAGATAATATCATGAGAAAAAATTCAAAAGTTAAACAATGAAACACTTGACATTTGGTCCCGGCTGTTGAAAACATGGTTTATCTGTAATGATTTTGAGTGACAGCATTGCTTTTGAGGAATGACTAATGTGTGTTAATACTACACACACGTTACAACACTCAAAAACGTCCTGCTAACGCTCAAATGCTGTTTGTTGATGTGCAGCTTGGCCTGTTACTCGGTGAAAGCTCCTCCAAACAATGCTAGTTTCCAGGATTCATGGGAATCTCATCCGTGGGGAGAAATCTGGGGTGTCTGTAGCCACAGGTACACTCATTTGCACTTTCTTTTTCTCGGGGGTTAACAGAGTGAGGCCTGTCAAACAGTGGTAAGAGAAGGAAACGCCTGAGAGGAAAGTGCTGACTGAGAACAGGAAGACCTGCTGCTGACATTCCTTCTACAACCTAAGCCTCTTTTAAAATGCCCCCTCATTCAAATGCAAAAACAGAAGCTTTTCATAAGATAATTAGCTCCTTCACACTTGAATCATGCTTTTAATGGCGCATACTGTTTGTTTAAACAAATGCAAGGAAATTTGTTTCGATACTCCATAACAACGTTGTTTTATTGAGAAGCATTTTTCATTTATTAATCCCACGCATCGAAGCCCACCCATGATCAGATCTCTGTGAAACCTCCGCACTCCCAGAGAAAACCTCTTTTGTATTTTGGCACAAAGGAGCGTCCCAGCGCCCCGTCGCTGCTCCAGATCACCGGGTTTGATTCGCTGCTCTCTGGCTTTAGGCAAGGGGGGCTTTCAAGAATCAAATTCGGACAATTAATCGCACATTACATACAATATGATGGAAAAAAGAAGCAAAGTGACTGACATGCTGTAAAAGGGCGGAACACTTTCACATTTCAGCTTGAATATATATATATATATATATATATATATACAGTATATATATATAAAATTGGGTCACATTTTAGTTTTGGATCCAGTTCTCACTACTAACTATGAATTTTGCCTCAAACTTCTAATTACTGCTTATTAGTCGTTAAATCGAGGTATTGCGTAGGATTAATGGATGTAGTAGAATATGATCATGCATTAAAAAGTGCAAATAAACAAACAATATCCTAGTAATATGCATGATGATAAACCACTAGTTAATAGTGAGAATTGAACCCTAAACTAAAGTTACTTAAAACTGTATTTATTTCAGCGCATTTCCTCAATTGTTTAATAGTAAATGTGAAATATAGTATATTCTGTGATACAAAATATAATTTTATTATTTTAATCACATAAAAAAACACATTTTGTTGCATTATAGGACTAGGGCTTTGGTGGAAAATTGCCTTTTTTCTCATTTTAATCGTGAGAATTATCCAAAATAAAACCGAGGCAATCCCAGAACAGTCTCTCTATTCGCCAGAATGCAGATGCTCCCCAAACCACTTACCATGTTGAAATGTACAGAAGAGGAGGGAAATATGGACTTTAATACAGTTCCCATCATACAATCCAGCGTTAATGGAGCCGGTCGTTTGCTCAGAGATGCCTGTGTCACAAAGAGGCCACTCAATCACTTTAAGAGCAGCAGAACCAAAACCTGAGAGGCTTTGTGGACCAAATAACAAGAGAGGCTCCAATACGAGCTCTCCGGCACAACCGCCTCTTTAGTAAGCAGAAAATTCCTTGCTCAGCCAAGCGGTTCTGGTTCAGACCGTCGGCTTTATGAGCTGGAAATCCAGCTGAGATTAAAAGGGAGCTGGTTAATTATCCGGCAGCGTTATATGCAAAAAAAGACACACATATATTCTACAACTGAAACAGACACACAAGTAGCCTTTTATTGCAGAAAAAAGCAAGTCATTTAATCAAGGAATGATTGTGTGTTCTGCAATGGCCGACGCGAGGCTTCCCTCCGTTCCTCGTCTCTTGACCGCAATGGCTTTGTTCAGGTCACGCCGGCTGCATTAAACACTTCTTGGCACTTTGGTGGCTCTGGCTCTCCAGTTTCCCTGTGTGAGAGAATGGGGAGGGGGGAGGTTAATGGCGATTCAAGTCCCGGTGACCTTTTCAAAGCTCCCTGTCAAACAACGAAAAGCTGCCCTGCTGAGCTGAGGGCTGGGATCAGGAAGAGGGAATTTATGAATTTGTTTACACACACATTCACACTCCCAGCACCTTTTTCACACTCTCTCGTTGCACATATAGTGATTGCAGTGCTGTAAAAGTCACACGAACACATCGTTGAGTTTAAATCGAGACGACGCATTCACAGAATGTGAAGAGCAAGAAACTCGGAGAATACTGACTCACAGCCAACTAGCGTTTAGGAAACAGTTCAGAGAGCTCTGCTTTTCTTCCTAGAACGAAGCACAGCAGTGCACTGCATGTCATTTGTTATTGAGAAGATGTTGTACAACAACAGTACTGGCATTGGTCAATACAGATTAAAATATTCCATCGATGACTCATTTTTTTTTAGCTCTTAAATTAAAGAGCGTAAAATCATCTTTTCTTTCCAAATACAGTTAATGCATTCTATTAATCTTGCAAGGAATACAATTTTTATATAGTTCATCAAAGTTGTAATTCTCCTCTATAACAGTGGCTGGTTTTGCATTTTTGTAAATATATTTTGCCATATAAAGACTGCAAATGACTTTACTTTGGTTACAAGTCCAATTTGGGTTGGGTTTTATCATTAGAAACGCCATTCTTAATCTGATAGAAGAAAAACATACAGCCTTCCTCTAGCCCAAACGGTAGAGAGTGGCGCTTGCAACGTAAGGTCATGGGTTCGATTCCCAGGGAAAGCAAGAACTGATTAGAATGTCAATGTGTTTCTTGAATGCAAAGCAAGTAGCTTTGGATAAAAGCGTCTGATAAATGTATGAATGTAAACATATAAAAGGGATTAATTTAATGAATTGTTCTCAATTTTACAGCATCACAAGTCTTTCAGTAAACGCATCCAGTCAATACACATCCAGTATTTCTTCAAGAGCTGCAAACGCTCTAGAAATCTCAATTTCAGGCTAGTGTCGGTTGTTCAGTCAAACTCTTCAGGCGTTGAGATTCTGTGATTCCTAATGCTGCAATCCTGCAGCTAAGAGCCGCCGCTCAACAGTCTTCAGTTCTGAAACTGGAGCCACAGAATCGATAGCAGAGGAGATGACGCTGATCTGGCTGGCATCAGCATCTCTATTCTGTGGGAAAGCAAAGACTCTCAATTCCACCCCTTGATCCGAGCTGGCCGCTTCTTCAGATCAGTTGGCAGTATTCAGCACAAGATGTTCAGCGGTAGCATCTGTCAACCTGTAAGAACTGCGAAACCTGGCTCACTTCAAACAGCTCATACTGATGAAATCTGCTACCTGACCAAAAAATTGAGTCGCTGAACATGACATGTGCTAAAGCCAGCTTATCAGATGTTGTCTTTATGTTTGTCTCGTCCTATTAAACCTGGGCTCTATGAAAGCTAAAACCTTGTAAACAAACAATGTGTCTGAATGACATTTCAAAGCATGCTGTCACAAAGCAGTAAGAGAGAATTTCACACTGCCAAAACATAAATGAACAGAACAGATAGGTCAAGAACAAAGAGAAAGAGATTTTTGTTCTGTGATGATGCACACGGTTTCTAATACCGGTTTCTGAGCAATAGAGCTTTTCCAGAATCATATTTAAATCAAAACCTTAATTTAAAGAGATCTAAACAAACAGCACTTCTCCAGCCAATGGTTGTGCAGTCCTGAGAGTCCCAGAGTTCTGCATTGGCTGGCGAGGCAACTTCTAAAAGCCCAGACATCGATCTAGCCAGATAATTTCCCATTGATTGCTCTAGTTGGGGGTTGCTGTGAAGCGGTTTATTACCCATACTGCAGCACGGCAGCCGGCCCAATAATAGGTGCAGTGGGTACTGAGCATTGCTGGATCTCCATTATATTGCACATCTGGCTTTTCTCCAACTACCTACGCTCAGATCAAGTACTCCAGAACTTATGTAATCTTCCCATCTAACACGACTGCACACAGTCTAGGTTAAAAACATAAAGAAACAGAAAACACAGAACCACTCTGGGCTCATTCAAGAACTGTAACTATTTGTTGGAAACTTAAGGGTAGATTACCTAACCACATACTTAAAAATTAAGTTCTAATTCTAATTTCCATTTAAAAGTCATTCATTAGTTTTGCACGAGAAACAAACTAATATTTAAATCGCTTGAGTTAAGCATGGAGTGCCACAAGGCTCCGTCTTTGGGCCTTTGTAATTCTCCACGTACACACTCCCTTTACATGATATCATGAGAAACAAACTAATATTTAAATCGCTTGAGTTAAGCATGGAGTGCCACAAGGCTCCGTCTTTGGGCCTTTGTAATTCTCCAAGTACACACTCCCTTTACATATCATCATGAGAAAACATGGCTTTAAGTTTTACTGTGATGCTAATAAAACTAACTGAAAAGCTATAAGTTTTATCATTTCTCCAGTCACATGAAATATCAGTTAGCAGAGTGTATAAGAGTGCATTACTCCTGGGAGACCAATAACGTCTTTCTAGTAAACAGAACTTTCATTTTCTGCTAGACTGTC
Organism: Rhodeus uyekii; assembly: GCA_037043235.1. Taxonomy (NCBI): domain Eukaryota; kingdom Metazoa; phylum Chordata; class Actinopteri; order Cypriniformes; family Acheilognathidae; genus Rhodeus; species Rhodeus uyekii. The sequence continues at coordinate 795,640 of JAWRVZ010000109.1, forward strand.
TTTTTAACATCATTAAAGCCCTGATTACATTTATGATGTTTCACACTTGTCCGTAGAAGACCACAAATGCCAGAAATCCAATAGTATCATAAATGTTCAGGAAGGGTTTCATTGTCGGAGATCCCCAAAGGAACCACACAAGAGGAAAACCTCTTGTTTTTATTGTGCTCAATCATATCTGTTCGTGAAAAGGATGTTTGTCTTGTATCCATGGGCAGTGAAGGGTGGGAGGAGGGCCATCCACATGCTCTCAGTGGGGGTCATAAACACAGACAGCTGGAGCGTTGTGATCTCGCTCTAGTGGTATTATCCATGTTAATGAGTTAAGATGAGCTTGAATAAATGACTAGAAATAATAAATGTAATAAAGATAGACAGTCTTTGTTTTGATGTTTCATTTGTGACATTAAGTCAAGTCAAAGCCTAATAAAACAAATCACTGTTCCCTGCAGGATCTGACAAACTCTGAGGGTTTCAATCATGGATAATGCACAAACTGCCAAGGGAGAATCACATCACGGTCTGGGGAAATTCAGCACGTTTTTCCAATCTAACTCGAAGTACCTTAATGATTAGAGCATGTCATGAATGCTCACAGACACTTACAGCTCCCTCACTGCAGTACATTCAATGCACACAAGTAGAGAAGAGACTCTCAGCTGGATTAATCGTATGGAATTACTAACCCTACCCTACTCAACTACTTACCTTGCACTACAATGAAAGGCATGAATAGGTCCATTTGGAATCTGTGCACTTTATTTCCTGTGAGCTGTGAGTGCTACACTTTTATTATCAGAAGAAAGTATAAACACATTGCCAAAATTACCTACCAAACGAACATGAGCAGCACTTTATGAATGAAGGGAGGCAGAATCTGAACAGCTTTCTGCTTCAATACAGTATAATGTGTTTGCCCATTAACAAAACAGGCAAAATATTGAAATATTCAAAGATTAGGGGACTTTTTGAACATTATGGTAGACAATCATTATGATTTCTGCAGAGCTTTCTGTAATGACAAAGATGGGAGAAAGTCACCAGCAAGACTCAAGACCCTTCCATCAAGACTTGAGTCAAGTCACAGTACCAAAGAACGAAGTTTGGAGTATGTGACCAGCTCTCCAGTGTGTTCACGTTTGACTTGCTTCTGACCTCGACCTTTTTCTGAAAAGCAGAAATGAACCAAAGAAGATTTTCACATCAAAGGAGGAAGAGCCGCAGAGCACAACTCTTACATAATCACCACCGACCAATGGCTGTTTAAAGGAGTTTACCAGCAAGAGCCAACGTTTCTGGAAAGTTTACTTAGGCAAACTCTATAAGAACATCGTTTTGGCCTGATTTTGAGACGTGAGATTAGTTGTTTATAATCATTTTAGTCAATTGACAGCCTTCAGCTACTTTTGGAAACATAATATTATATAAAGAAGCATGTGGTTTTCCACATTATTCTCTCTAGGTCAATTAAACTATAATGAACCGGTTACCTTTTTCTTTTGATGTAGAAGATACTATTAATGGTTGTGTCCGATATCTTGGCGTTGCAAATTATGCACACAGTAAATCTCCTTTTATGAATAAGATCCATTTTAAAATGTTTATATCCAAAAGCAACGATCTTGGAAGATTCTCTTCTACTTTCTCTATTTGGTGCTCTGCTTCTTTTCTTTTTTTGGACTCAGTTGTGCCAGACTTGCAATTTATCACTATACGTTGCATCATGTAAAAAATATAATCATTTAATTACAGTTGTTATAAGATAGATATGTCGAGTCATGAGTCACTGGTTCAAGTCAAACGGTTTTCTTCATTCAGTCAAACATGTTACAAGTCCTTAAAAATGTGCATCTCGAGTTGAGTCACGTAGCTCGAGTCCCTCTGCCGCTGGAGGTCTGGGTATGAGGTTTTTAGCCGAGAGCTGAACATACTCCATAAAACCCCAATTTCATATGTAAACCCACACAGATACTCAAACCACGACAGGTATGCAGAAGAATCGCAGTGCTTGGACCATTTCAGAACTTTCACTAATATGCTGTGACATTAATCAATTCCACCTGCCACACAGAGTTTGGAGTTTGCCGAAACCGCCAGCTGAGGACGGGAATTTTCCAGACACATGAAAAGAAAGACACAGCTCAGTCCTACTAGCTGCCAGGGAGCGCCAGACCAGGAGAAAAATCTTCCAGCCACCAGGGTCGCCCATACTAATGGGCCAACCAGAGAAAACAGATTAATCCTGCAGCCATTAATAATTCCTGCAACTGTTCCCTCCAAGGCAATTAATCACCTCCCCTCTCTGTCAGCACAAGAGCCTGGGGCGAAGCACAGATCCAGGGCTACTGCTGGAGACACGACTAAACTCACTCTCAATCACAACCACACTCATTGCGCTCCGTAGAGCAATGTAGACATTATTAGCAGAATCTACCCAGTATACAAAACAGCCATCCATCCATCCATGACATTAATATGCATGACATTAAGAAACATATACAGTAGGTGTTTTTGGATGGTTTCAGTATCAAAGAACACCATGGTATTACGATTGCAAGTCCACAACATTACCATGGTACCACTGATAGACCCTCATCAAAAAACATGGGATACCTTGATAATGTCATATACAGATTGTGGATGGTATTCTTCGATACCTTTTAAACCATCCATTACACCTATATGTTGCTTAAGATCATGCATATTAAAAGCATATTCCCATGGTACCAAGTCCATAAAACTCACACGATTTACTGAAAATCTTACATGCCCATAAAACCATTTGCTATGATAAAACCATAAAATCATAAAAGCACGGTACCATGATAACATCACATTATCTTTTACTCTATGTCATGCTAACAGATTAAATAATTAAGCATACGTAGAGTTTCAGGGTTATCATGTTCAAATCACACACAGAAAGGGAAAGTATACAGTTCCACAAGGCTCTGTCTTCGGACCTTTGTTGTTCTTTTTCATGCATAAAAGTATACAGTTCCACAAGGCTCTGTCTTTGGACCTTTGTTGTTCTTTTTCATCCATAAAAGTATACAGTTCCACAAGGCTCTGTCTTCGGACCTTTGTTGCTCTTGTTCATGCTTTCCTTTTAAACTGATATAAATCAAGAAACATATTGGTGCTTTTGAATGGGACGACTATTGTATCAAAGCATACCATGGTATTACCATCTACAGTGTATATCACCATGGTACCATTATCAGAAAGACTATAATTAAGCATATGTAATGATTAAGCCTTACAAACGTAATATACAGTGCACAGTGTTCAACATGGCACTGTTGGCACATGGCACAATGACCAAAACCATGACATTTTGACAGTTTTTTTTTAGCTGAAATACAGCTCATTCTTGGCAAACAGTGAGTCAGAACTAAATCCAGGTGAGAAAATCTCACATACATGTTGACGGTGACTCACTGAAGCCGTTGGAAGACAGATCAGGCAGATCTTCCCAGCAAAGAGTGTAGCACAATTAGTCACAGAGCTCTTTACAAGAGATATGATGGCTCCATTATCATTCATTAATGAGAAACACTTGAGTACATGACCGCTCCCCCACACTCAAACACTGCTGAGCTCTCTGTTCCACTTCTCTCCTGTGAGGGGGAGGCAGGGCAAGAAAATCTTCATTAGCAGAGCAGCGGCAAAAGAAAGCGGGTGAGAGAAAGGAGGAGAGAGAAACGGAAGGGGGGAATAAATTGAGGCTGATCTGGTGCTCTGTTTTTGAGGCACTGAGATTTGCATATATGTGCAGCAGTGCAGAGGGAGAAATGTGTCAGTACTGACAGCTTCCCGAGAATCTTTAAGCTGGATGCTGGCGCCACTCTTTCTCTCCCAGAGACCGCAGGAGCCCTGCTAACAGCCGCTCGGGGGTCAGGACAAGTGCCTTTGTGCTCAGCCCTCCTATGGCAACCCAGTAAAGCATGTTTAACGGTCAGCTCAAGTGCAAAGCTGCTCTCTGGGGGGAGGGCGAGTTGAACCTTCCCTGCTGCAAGGGCAAATGGAGACGTGTGTGTGTGTGTGTGTGTGTGTGTGGGCTGGTGCAGAGCTAGACTAAAAGAGAACAAATGCATATTATAAGACACGGACAAAATCATATACACTTCCAACGTACCTCAGTGAGGAAAGATGAACATTGATTTTGACGGTCAATAAGTCGGTCCATGGTATCCTGAGATATTTGCTCTTTGCAATTTTTTATTTTGGAAACACATACTGAAAGGTACACACCGGTATGACACATAGAACGGATCGTACTCTTATACGCCTAACAGCTTTGGTGTCATTTGCTTAAAATCAAATATGGCCTCCAGCCAGACTAAGGTCTATAGTGTCCTGTGGTTAGGAAATGAAGCAACGGTTTATCCTCTTGAAAAGACCAGTTTAGACAAGTATTAATTTCCATGTTGGCCCGAGTTGGTTTATTCTGGTTTGGTGGAAACAATCACCACAATGTAAAAAAGTAATGTGTTGTTTCAACTTAGAAAAAAATTAAGTGTTAACGCTGCCTTCGAATTTTAAGTTTAGTCAACTCAAAAATACTAGCCGTCACTTGGTACAGCTACACATTTCAAGTTGACTAAACTTAAAATTAAGTCTGCACAAACACTTTCTTTTTACAGCAAAACAATGCTGGCAAAGCTGTTCAGGCAGAATGGATGGTTAAGCTAGTTTAGACACGCTCTCGCACACACACACTCATGCACGCTCACACACTCATGCACGCTCACACACACACACACAAACTCGCACACGCTCACACACACACACAAACTCGCACACGCTCACAAGCACACACAATAATAAACTCGCACACGCTCACAATCACACACACAAACTTGCACATTCACACTCACACTCTCACAAACTCGCACACACTCACAATCACACAAACTCGCACATACACACTCATGCACTCTCGCATGTTTACACTCACAAACTCGCACAGCCTCACAATCACACACACTCACAAAATCGCACATGCTCTCACACTCACGCACATAGTCACACACTCACAAACTCGCACACACTCTCACACTCACACACAAACTCGCTCACACACACACACACACACACACACACACACACACACACTCACTCACTCACTCACTCACTCACTCACTCACACCTACGGTCTCTGAAATACACATGGATCTAAATCCATCATTGTGCATGCAAAATCCATCACGGTTTGTTCTCGGTTACAGTTTGAGACATCAGAGTGAACGGCTCTTTGGGAGAAATCATCCCCACTAACTACCAAGGGTCTCTTCTTGTTGGCGTAAGAGAGTCACAAATCAAAACACAGCAGGAGAGGTTTTCCGTACCCTTCTCCAACTGTTCATCTTCCTGCAGTAATTTCTGTTACGAACGAGAGACGACAGTAAAATAAGCAGAATAACCGCACAGGGTTTGACCATGAAGTTAATAAACTTGATTCTTATATTCCCTCGAATAATGTTTGAACATGAAACTCATCAGGTTTTAGCAGTTAAATTACTTTTGACCATCATTTTAATCAAATGTTCTATCTTCCAGTGGCGTACTGTATACTGTAAACCCAGGCTCTTTTTTCAATCGATCTCGTATCCAATCAACAACTGATGGACTGAACCCAAGTCCACTCTTCACACTTTATTCTTTTTTTATCATTTGTTTAACTTGGATATGCGTCACAACAGGTAGGAAACGATCCGTAGATTCTTCCATTTCTGTGTGACTTTAACGTGTTGCTATGCATTTGCTAGTGTGTTCTGCTTGGTTTTTACCAAATTGCTATTTAGGTAGTTTCTACTGTGTTTTCACTTTTTATATGGCTTTCCTGTATCTCAAGCTCTTTCTCATGATATTACAAAGGCCCAAACACGGAGCCTTGTGGCACTCCATGCTTAACTCAAGCGATTTAAATGTTAGTCCCTTTCTGATGCAAAACTAATAAATAACTTTAAATGGAAATTAGAATATAGAGCACAATAAAGGTTGTACGGAATGTTTTTTTTTTTTTTGGGGGGGGGGGGGGGGGGGGGTATTTTTCCTTTTTGAAGCTTTTGTTGTATCGAAAAATACGCTTTCCTGCAGCTCAAACAGTAGAGAGTGGCGTTTGAAACATCAAGGTCATGGGTTTGATAAAAGTCATCAAATGCGTAAATGTAAATGTAATATTGTCTAGTCAATGCTTTACGCATCTACCACAATCATGTCTTTGAACTATCTTCATTTGGGGCTTTTCTCAGCAAAAATCATTCAAGTCAGTACCACAAACAGAATTAGTTTATGCAACAAAGCTTAATACTTAGATTCATGTCCGTTAATTAAGTTAACAGCAAGTGCTTGAACAATCAATTACCTGCAGTGTAATGGCAAGAAATTGCATTGTAGAGCCTGTAGAGCCTGTTAAAGACTGTTGCTCCTTTGATAAGACCTTGAGAAAGGTAACATAATCAGTATTTATAGCTCTTGCTTGTGCAGTGAGCGCAGAGCAGGGCAGGACAGGAAGCAGTTAATGGTGTGCTTGTGCTGGCTCTTTGGCATGCTGGAGGGAGAGTGACATTGATCCACCAGCTCCCGTCCATCCGTCTCCCTGACAGAGGTAACAGGATTGTTAATAAAAATGGAAATTGAGCTGCACTACCCCCTCACACACACACACACACACTCTCTGACCGTATCCAGGGCTTGTGCTCAGCTGGCTTGGTCTGCCTGACATCTCCCTGCAGAGGCTAAGCACTGGTTGCACTCGCCGCCATGGTTGAGCTTCTATTTCAGAACACACACACACACACACACACACATACCTGGCAGTGGGGGAGGAACACTGATAAACGGTTGGTTGTCACGACATATATTAAACCATGTAAGGTTAACAATTCAATCCAGCAGGAAATGACTCACACGTTAGGTTTTTACTAACACTGAGACACATCGGGTATAATTAGATGACAGATAAGGTTTATTTTTATGGCCAGTGCTGAAATGATTAGTGTAGTGCCGATAAACGCTGGGTACAAAATCCAAAACCACTAGTGACACTGCTTCTGTTCTGCAGTTTTTATATCGGTTTATCTATGGGTGCTTTGGGAGAAAGTGGAAAGCAATGGGTTTAAAGCAGTTCCATATAAAGCAGCATTTTTGTCTTTCAGGAGTGTATCTGACGAGGCAGTAATTTGGCACTTTCACTGAGACAGACACACAATCACAATGCAAAACTGCTAGTGATGGATGATTTTATACATGGGTTTAAAATGCAATAAATAGTGATTTTTACAAAAATAAGAATGCAATGATTAGGGATGCACTCTATTCCTGTGACATTATTGTGTTGCAACAAACGACTTCTGATTTTTTGTAAGTGGACACTTATGTGATTAAAGTCGACTATTCGCTGCTGACGTCATTAATGAAGAAATAAACTCTAGTGTCTGGAGCTCAGCGCTGAACACAAGGCTATCGCTCCTTCATAACCGCTTATTTATCACTTCTTTTGTCTTTGAGTGGTTATTTCTCACTCGTTTCAGATACAGATAAAGCAGCAGTAAAGATTGCATTTATATGAACGCATGAGTGAGAGAGCGATTAATTCCTCCTGACAGAGTCTCTCCACTAATACTGAAGCTCTGGGTTTCAGTTGCTAACAAATATATGCTACAACTTTTCAGTTTCTAAGAGATTTTACTGACAAATCACAGAACAGTGTTGATGATACATTGCAGCACAATTGAATGATTTTGTGTGTGTGTGTGTGTGTTACAGTGCAGCAGCGCATTAGTTTACAACGGCGATAAACTTGCATATAAAATAAACAGTTAAGAAAAATATATTTGAGAATTTCTTAAATATCTTGTCTAGTTTCAGAGGGCACTCTAAAGTCTTTCCAACAGATCACTCCCTCCCTCACTCACTCACTCACTCACAACAATACTCATTGAAAATAAACACTATTCATTCAAAGGACAGGAAAGCAGGAAAGGATGGTATATATTGGCGGTTTGTTTCTGAGGTTGAAATCAAGGGTAGATGATTTTAGCCCACAGAGCCAGTCTAAATGTAGATTCACACAGAAACTGGGTCAATTTGGCTCCCCAAAGGCTGTGCACACAGACAGTGGAATTAAACGCTCTTGGTAATCATCAAAATGGGTTCTCGGGTTGGAAGGTTATGTGTTGGGTGTTAGGGAATTGACTGGCACAGTAACTGTGGACACAGAAGCTGATCAAGTATATTCCAGAAGCTCAGCTGGTTTGCAGGGAAGAATAAACAGAGTGATGTGAGGCAGAAAGAGCTCAGCAGACTGAGTGCTGCCTCATTGAGCAGCCCTGGAAATCTGCCAGTCTAACGCCACAAAGCATTAATGCACACAGAGTCCATCAGAGGAGTGTATCGCACACCTCCACACAGCCACTGATTTTACAAGCAAACGTGTCAGGAGCACTTATGAGCGCACAATGTGACATATGCTTTCTTATTACACACACAGAGCCAGTGTTTTGTCAGTAAAAAGATATAAATAGCCTTAAATCAAGAAGCGAAATAACGAGTGTTGCTTTGAGAAAATATACATTGAATCCGAAATGGATTTATTTTTCTTGCATCACTGACAAACTGTTTCTTGTCAATTAATCAACAGATTCTAACATGCAGTAATTTAGTGAGGTTTATAAAAACATTATTCAAAGATATTTGTATAAACCCGGCTCTCATTACACAGCGTTGCGTTCTTGAGCGTCAGTGAATGCTCACAGCTTTAGTTAGACGATAAACCATATCGGGTTCAGGAGAATGAGGAGATATTTTAACAGTATTTCTTTAAGAAATCTTATGATTTAAATAACAAAATATATGACTGGAAAAATAGTCAATCCTCAACCGAACGTTACAAAGTGCAAAACGATGCAGGGGCATTTTGAAACGTTTGAACTGATCTAGAGCCGTCACATTGATAGTCGTGTAATTGGTCGATTAATGCGAACAATAGCCTTTAAAATAACACTACTCAAACCAATTACAGTGGAGTTCGGTTATGTCGACGTCTCTGGGGTTGCAAAAAAGCGTTGAGATAACCGTTTAGCGAGATAACCAACAGCCAATATGGCGATTTGTTTGATGAAGCGATCGGCATGCTATAAAAATGTACATACACTGTATATGTTTGCAACAACAAAAGGCATATGTGCACCAACTAACAGCAGAGATTTAACAGTATACAATAAAAAACGCCTTAGATTTTCGATACAAACCTTTAATTATATTCTCCAACATTGCAAACACAATTTCGCTCACAGCGTAAACAGTCATAACATATTTGTAAGGTCATCACGCTGTACTAGATTGCATTCTTTCTTGCGTTCTGCCTGTCTAATGTGCTTTCTCAACAAATTCGGCTTCGTCCCGTCTTTTAATAACCTCAGCTCTTCAATCCGCAGCGGCGCTGAACAGAGCACGTGTCAGAACAGAAACAGGGATGTGTTTTGTCTGTCTAACAAGCATGGCCGCGTATTATCACCAATAAACGGCTTTAACCAGCCTTGGAATTCAGGGTTTGATTCCCACTACTTCCTGTATTTTTGGGTGTTCAGTTTTGACTGAGACATGATAAGCAAGCAGCTAGTTAGCTTTTGTCACAGACAGGCGCACACACACAGTGGACGAGAGTACGTGACTGAGGCTGTGTGAGTCAAACAAATGCAGCGATTTATATTTGTGCAGTGATTTAATTATGTTTTAGACAAAGAACATTTGACATCCCGTACTGCCATTGAGTAATCAGCCAGCGGCGGCTTGCAGGACACGCGCGATTCATTTGCACGTGGAGGAGTGAACAAGATCTGCTCTGCCTGCATCTGGAGGATCTGCTGCGCGAGGACCGCAATCCACGTGCAACCGCACTCAGCGCATGCGCAGTGAACTCTCAGTCACGAGATAACCATGTGAAGTGGCGTATATTTCCCTCGTTTTTGCTCGAGTTACTAGTATTCGGCAACATAACAGAATCGACATTACTCACAAGAAAATACTCAAGACAAACAGGGAGTTTGGCGGTTCCACTTCAAAAACATCGACATAACAGTATTGGCGAGGTAACCGTGACTCAAGATAAGTGAACTCCACTGTTTTATTGCCTTGCAAAGCATCAAAAACAAGAACAGTAATACCTCGAGATACGAGTATTCCAAGATACGAGCAAGCCTTCCAGCAGATTTTTGCATCTAGATACAAGTAAATATTGGAGATACGAGCACGCGTACTGACGCCGATGCCGACGCACGTTCACTTCACGTGTTCGCTGACTTCTGTATGGAAGTCATATAGAACGCCCGCACCCATACGCCCACGAGTAGCTGATTTTCTCTCTATTTTGTGCATTATTCTTCATAATAGCGATGAGTTATAAGAAAGTGAGTGTTAAGGATGGAGTGAGAAGAAGAAACGATAACCATGATAACCATGGAAATGAAGCAAGAAATTGTCGATAAATATGCGTGCAGTGCTCGTGTGAGTGATCCAGCATGCAGGAGCATCAGGAGGAACTTTGGACTGAGGAGCTGATCAAGCTGCAGACGATGAACATACGCAGGTGTTGCAAGAGCTCAGCAGTCGAGCGTGAACCGGAGGAAAACATTTCTACAAGTGAAATTAATGAAGTCATGGCTATGTGGCAGAGGGTTTCTGATTTCATTGAAAAGAAACACCCTGATAAATCGTCCACTGGTCGTGCTTCGGCGCTTTTTGACGACGCGTGCCTTACTTATTTTGAATGGGAGACAGAAATCTCCCTCCATAAGTATTTCGTTAAAAGGTCTGCGGCAAGTGAAAGTGAGGTAGACAGGCGAAAAAAGGGATGAAAACAAATCGAAAAAGTAAAAAAAATTACATAAGCTAAGTTCAGTTATGTTAATTTAAGTTCACGTAAGTTACGTAGTGTTCGTGTAAGTTACGATACAGACTCAAGTGTCTGCATACCAAACCCCAACCCCCCCCCCCCCCCCCCCCCCACACCAGCCGCTGCTGTCTGTAAAACTTAGTATTAAAACCACATTTTATTTGATATCACACGAATCCGAGCTCTGCCTTGGAACGGATTATGCTCGTATCTCGAGGTATTACGGTACTTTTATGGATTTATAGAACAACACTATTCAAATATTGTTATAATGTAATATACATAAAATTGTGTGTATATTTGTGTTAAAAAGCAGACGGAGGGGGTCTGGTGACTGTTGTTGTTACACTTTACAGCAGATCAAATCCTTCTTTAATATCAGCCTTTAAACAACATTTCATTCAAATCTTAATCTTTAATATTCAGCCACTTCTTTACAACGAATCCTTTATCCAAAACATGTGAACATCAAAACAGTGAGGTTTTAAACTATTTCGAAATCCCCATTGAACAACAATTTGCATATTTATAAACATACTGATGTCTTCTCCAGTGCTGGCATAAATGACACCACTGTTCTACACTATATTTTGATCTTTAAATTGTTTTAATATATGGTGCAGCCTTAGAAAATGGTCAAATAATGCGGTTCATGGATTCTCCTCCTCTGTATTTTGCCAGTTAATGGTCATTGGTAAATTTAACCGGGGAATGTGACAGCCCTAAACTAATCATCTTGTAATGAATGTCACTTTACCTTTACTTTTATGACTATGAACGATCATATGCAGTAAAAGACAGAACAATATAATGCAAGCACTGTAAAAGGTTCAGCCATGAACTCAACTCCATCACGCTGATATCGCGAGACAGCTTTTCCCTCCGGACAAGAAATATCTTCATGTTTTAATATCGCGGCATGACATCTCATACTATGAGTCCCTCCGTTGTCTTCAGTGCGAAAAGATGGATCTCAAAATCATTCAGTCACTTCTGGAAAAGGTTGAGATATACGCAGATGCTGGAAAATCAAATAATGTGCAGGACATGGAGTATTTGTTTTTTGAAGAATAGTGGGCAGTTTAAACGCTCAACTCGTGAACAATGGTTGCACTTTATTTGACAGTACGTGTGTACGTAACCAAGAAAGTACTGGGTGATCTAAGGAAACTACATATTAACTAGATATTTGTCATACATAATGGGTAAATGGAGAAAAGGACTGTAAAATAAAGTGCTACCTGAACAATAGCGATACGCAGTGTTAAGAATCAAGCACACTTTTTGAGCTTTGCTTAGTCTTTGACCACTTCTTTCCTGTAGCTCAAACAACTCAAATTCCCAGGGAAAGCAAGAACTGATTAGAACGTCAATATGTTTCTTGAATGCAATATGCAAGACGCATGAACGCACATTTGTAAAGACGCATTGTGGCGAGCAGGGCGGGGTCGAGGGACCGTGAGAGCGTCACGAGAGCAGGTGGCGTGATTGATAATGAGCGTCATCTGCGAGCCACCGGTGTCTCTCGTCTCACGGAGGAGCGACGACAGTGAAAGCGAGAGAGGACCAGGCCTGGATTTATGTTGTGTTTTGTGTGGGCGGCAGTTGTCCGTGACGAACTGCCACCATTACTTTTCTTTTGTGTTTATGTTTTATTTCATCATTAATATTATATTAATATCATTAATATTATTAATATTTGTAAAGACGCATCAATGCAATATTTGTAAAGACGCATGAATGCAATATTTGTAAAGACGCATGAATGCAATATTTGTAAAGACGCATGAATGCACATATTTGTAAAAACGCACGAATGCAAATACTTGTAAAGACGCACGAATGCAACATTTGTAAACACGCACGAATGCGATATTTGCAAACACGCACGAATGCGATATTTGTAAACATGCACGAATGCGATATTTGTAAACATGCACGAATGCGATATTTGTAAACATGCACGAATGCGATATTTGTAAAGACGCATGAATGCACTATTTGTAAAGACGCATGAATGCAATATTTGTAAAGACGCATGAATGCAACATTTGTAAACACACATGAATGCACATATTTGTAAAGACGCATGAATGCAACATTTGTAAACACACATGAATGCACATATTTGTAAAGACGCACGAATGCGATATTTGCAAACATGCACAAATGCGATATTTGCAAACATGCACGAATGCGATATTTGCAAACATGCACGAATGCGATATTTGCAAACATGCACGAATGCGATATTTGCAAACATGCACGAATGCGATATTTGCAAACATGCACGAATGCGATATTTGCAAACATGCACGAATGCGATATTTGCAAACATGCACGAATGCGATATTTGTAAACATGCACGAATGCGATATTTGTAAACATGCACGAATGCGATATTTGTAAACATGCACGAATGCACATATTTGTAAACATGCACGAATGCGATATTTGTAAACATGCACGAATGCACATATTTGTAAACATGCATGAATGCACATATTTGTAAACATGCATGAATGCACTATTTGTAAAGACGCATGAATGCAATATTTGTAAAGACGCATGAATGCACATATTTGTAAAGATGCACGAATGCGATATTTGCAAAGACGCACGAATGCGATATTTGCAAACATGCACGAATGCGATATTTGTAAACATGCACGAATGCGATATTTGTAAACATGCACGAATGCGATATTTGTAAACATGCACGAATGCACATATTTGTAAACATGCATGAATGCACATATTTGTAAAGACGCATGAATGCAATATTTGTAAAGACGCATGAATGCACATATTTGTAAAGATGCACGAATGCAACATTTGCAAACATGCACGAATGCAACATTTGTAAACATGCACGAATGCAATATTTGTAAGTGTCTGTTTTGTGAAACAGCTTATTCAGGGTATATACAGATGAGGTGCAATTGTGTAATTTTGCAACCAAGCTGAAGATTCAAAGCAGGTTTTTCTAAACTTCCTTGCCATTCATACCATTTCATAAAGACGAATTAGGGACATTAGGGAAACAGAATGGAAGATCATGACTTAGAACATTCATAAGGGTAAAATGGGCTTAGAAAATGTAAAAAAAAAACTTTTCTTTCTGACACATTATGTGAAGCAACACAATGGCAAGAGTGACATAAGAGATGTCAGAAATCCTCACTGGTGCTACCGCAGACTCTTCAAAACCGTAAAATTCCACGAGTGCCGTTTTCAAAGTGTGAATGTGAAAGGCTGTGGGGACTCAGTATAAACAAGCACTCAGGGTCTCTTCAGCGCTCGCAGAACTAGTCCATACATGGGGAGACGGGAGCGAGGGCCCTCCTCCACAAAGACGGCTGCTATGTTGGGGGTGAGCAGATCAGACTGCAGATTATCCTGCCGAGAGAAGTCTGGCTCAGCCGAGGTGCCACAGACGGCTCTCGGAGTGTAAATACACTTCTTTCAAAAGCACAACAATCAGCTCAACAAGAGCTATGGAGATTAAAACAAGCTCAACACAAAGCCGGGGCTGGCTGTGGGAAGCACTGAAACGTAAAACAAAGAGTCATTCTCAGCGCCGCGTGATTTCGCCATGGTTTTTATCAGCACACTTTCAAGGGCACTGGTACTAAATATTACAGATAAGATAAAGATCGGATAATTACCATGGGGAAGTGTGTGTTTGAGTGTAACCTTAGTCTTGAAGACGGCCTTGTCCTTGTGGAGCGGAGGGGGAACATCAATAGGAAATTAGTCTGATTATCAAATCAAATTCGGTGCGAAGAAAGGGGAGGTTGTAAACCGTGGGCGATAAGTGAGAATTGAAATAAAATATGACTTTCCAGTAATAGAGTCCACATACAAATGCCAATTTTTGCTAGTTATTTTGTCATTAGAAAAAAAAATGCTTGTTAGATAAGTGTTTCTGTAACATCATTCTCATCTTAACACGTCCATATATTTTAGTACATATTTTAACATGTATTCCAGTTCAATATAAAAAAAAAACATTGTAAACCCATTACTTGTAAACACGAAGTGTAAAATGTATTTATGCATCTTTCCTGTCGATAAAACGGTAGAGAGTGCCGCTTGCAACATCAAGGTCATGGGTTCGATTCCCAGGGAAAGCAAGAACTGATTAGAATGTCAATGTGTTTCTTGAATGCAATGCATTTTGGATGTAATTTGAATGTAAATTGTATTTAGGAGCATTAAATATCTTAAATCATATAACAATTCAATTTGGTTATGGAACAACAGCCATACAGTCTAATACTAATACGATTGTGAAACTTTAAAAGGTGATTATTTAATTGAAACAGTAAACAAAGCAGCTGCGCTACTATCGAACTCATTTGAGATTTGAGTTTCGTTTACAAGGAAAATTGAGTTGGCATTACTTAAGGCTGCAAGATGAAGACATGTAAAGTTGATTTGGTCAAAGTTCAAAAGGAAAACATTTTTCAGCGTACATTATAAAAATCAAACATTGCATCTGTATATTTGTATTAATGTTAAGAAAGAATAATTGTAGCTATTGCTCATTGTTAATGTTAGGCTCCTTTATGCAACCAATTAACTAATGGGAGGTTATTGTTGAGTGTTATAGCTCTTAAGCACTTTAATCTGATAGAAACATTTGTTTCCTTTATACATTTGTGTGTGTGTGTGAGAATTGTTTTAGTGTAAATTTAAATGTTTTATTGTAAGTTATTAAACCTGTTAGGAGGACAACCTTTTATTCAAACTTAAATCAATACATGATACCATACAGGTTACCATTATAAAAGCTTCAGCAATTATCGTTAAACGAGAATTTGATATCGTCAGATGCCTATTCATTTTATATTAGGACTATAAATAACTACATTACTATTACAGTTACTATTAGTACTATAGTACTACTATTAAAAACTATTACTATTAACAGCCTGAAGCAAAAAGCTTTTTGTATACTCCTTATGTCGTCTCTCTTTATCCCTTTATTAAGCTAAAACACATTTGAAAAATTTGCATTGCTTGTTTTCTGAGGCAAATCATTTTGAAACGCAGCTCTCGTAAGGCTTTGTTCACATTGGGTGCAACATTTGACTCTCGATCTCTTTCAGATCAGTCTTTGGGCAAAAACACAATTTTAAAACAGCGTCCAGATTTGCATAAACGTACGCTGGCGACATCAGAGCGAAAGTGACTTTGAAAGCCACAATGTAACAAACAACCGAAGCGAAATGAGATTGTGTTTGAGGCCAGGAAACATTGGTGTCACCGCCTGAACGGCTAAATAGTTTAGGGGTGACAGTCGTTGGATGATTCTGGGCAATGACCCGCTTCCTTTTGTCGTTTCACTCTGATGTTATAGGTCTTAATGCATTTAAAACAGGAAATCCAGCTTGAAGGTGAACAGCTGATGCACTGCAGCAGAGAAACAGCAGCTTTCCCCTCCAGAGACAAGCATGAGTGCACTTCCAAATATAACCCAAAAGCTCTCTAATTACTGCAGTCACGATCTAGGGCTGAATCTTCCCTTCAGAGCGCCGTTTGATTGCTTAACAAGGACATCTTTTCTGTCTTCTTTGCCACGCTTCAATTATGAGTCTGATTCAAATGGAAAGCCATGTCCGGTTGCTTTCAAGTCCTGCAGAGATTCTAGCAGACAGACTGAAAGAAGGATTTCTCTTTGATTGTGAAAGCCCAATTAGAGCGAGGGAATGCCTGCCATGCCGGTCGTGTTTGCGGCAGGTTTTGGGGAAATTCCAGCCATATCTCAAGACTTTCAAAGCGTCAGGCAGTGGCTGCCGTCCAGGTAAAAGAGAGATAGTAAGCATTAAAGATGACAAACACCAGCGCGGACTCTTTTTCAAGCTCCCCAACTGTTTCGCAGTGACAACCGTGACATTCAGTGACTTTTCAGGAAGGTTTAGAAATCCGCTACGGTGCCAAAAAAGGGGGCAAGTGTGTTCTAATCAGACATGATGTGACTGTTTTTAGTGAAAAACTCATTTTTACGTCAACACTTAAAAAGAAATATGGCATGAAGCATTAAATTCACAGTCTAACACAGTCAAAATGTTTGAGGTTTAATATACAGATATTCAGGGCAGGACTGGGGAAAAACAGTAAATAGAATTTAAAAATATATATACCAGTATCTATCTATCTATCTATCTATATATATATATATATATATATATATGCCATTTATACAGATTTATTTTTTTCCCATTAAAATGCTTATTAACATTCATGAATGACTGACAAACGTCTTTACACTGTAATTCGTCTTTCCTGGTGCACATGGGAAATAGTAAATCAATTTAAAAAAAGGTTTGCACATCCGTTTTCTACACAGGGACAGTTTAATATCTCAAAGTTCAAATCCTGCCATAAAATCAGTCCATTTAACACAATGGTCTAGATGACTTAGATGTGGACCTTTTTATGGCGCCATCCTAGTGGTTAAAGTATTTGTCCTTTCAGGAGCTTGACATCTCCTATTATTTTATGGAATAGAGCTCCAATTGTGGGAAAAAACTTCCGTTTATGAAAAATGCATCATTTCTGAGACTGAAGTAATGATGCTGAAAATGACACTTTACTATATATTCACATAGAAAACAGCTGTTTTACACTGATATAATATTACACTGTTTTACTGTATTTATCATCTAATAAATTCAGCTTTAATTACAGGAATAAATGACACTTTACTATATATTCACATAGAAAACAGCTGTTTTACACTGATATAATATTACACTGTTTTACTGTATTTATCATATAATAAATTCAGCTTTAATCACAGGAATAAATGACACTTTACTATATATTCACATAGTAAACAGCAGTTTTACACTGATATAATATTACACTGTTTTACTGTATTTATCATCTAATAATTTCAGCTTTAATCACAGGAATAAATGACACTTTACTATATATTCACATAGAAAACAGCTGTTTTACACTGATATAATATTACACTGTTTTACTGTATTTATCATCTAATAAATTCAGCTTTAATCGCAGGAATAAATGACACTTTACTATATATTCACATAGAAAACAGCTGTTTTACACTGATATAATATTACACTGTTTTACTGTATTTATCATCTAATAAATTCAGCTTTAATCACAGGAATAAATGACACTTTACTATATATTCACATAGAAAACAGCTGTTTTACACTGATATAATATTACACTGTTTTACTGTATTAATCATCTAATAAATTCAGCTTTAATCACAGGAATAAATGACACTTTACTATATATTCACATAGAAAACAGCTGTTTTACACTGATATAATATTACACTGTTTTACTGTATTAATCATCTAATAAATTCAGCTTTAATCGCAGGAATAAATGACACTTTACTATATATTCACATAGAAAACAGCTGTTTTACACTGATATAATATTACACTGTTTTACTGTATTTATCATCTAATAAATTCAGCTTTAATCGCAGGAATAAATGACACTTTACTATATATTCACATAGAAAACAGCTGTTTTACACTGATATAATATTACACTGTTTTACTGTATTTATCATCTAATAAATTCAGCTTTAATCACAGGAATAAATGACACTTTACTATATATTCACATAGAAAACAGCTGTTTTACACTGATATAATATTACACTGTTTTACTGTATTTATCATTTAATAAATTCAGCTTTAATCACAGGAATAAATGACACTTTACTATATATTCACATAGAAAACAGCTGTTTTACACTGATATAATATTACACTGTTTTACTGTATTTATCATATAATAAATTCAGCTTTAATCGCAGGAATAAATGACACTTTACTATATATTCACATAGAAAACAGCTGTTTTACACTGATATAATATTACACTGTTTTACTGTATTTATCATCTAATAAATTCAGCTTTAATCGCAGGAATAAATGACACTTTACTATATATTCACATAGAAAACAGCTGTTTTACACTGATATAATATTACACTGTTTTACTGTATTTATCATCTAATAAATTCAGCCTTCTTTCAGAAACAAAAACATGTCTTAATTATTTCAAACTTTAAATCGCAGGTCTGTAAATTAATGCATCTGAACTAATTAGCAAAATATGCTTTTATTTTAGTAGCTATAAGACACTTTCCGAACAAGGGACATGGGCTTCTTGATTATGAACGCTGCCTGTTTTACCATGTTTTTCTTCAGTTTTTACTCAAACACAAATGTTCACTCTAACCTGACATGCAGAAAAACGCCAAGCTGATGTTTCTTTGTGCACTGTATGATGAGCAGAGTAAATGGCAATAATATCTGAACAATTCAAAAGGTTTGAAGTAGTTTGCATCCCTGGAAATCACTATCCGCCATTTAACTTGTTTTTAATCGTACAGTTGTTAAATATTGCGGTATTGACTCGTCATGAATCCGTCTCCTTTGACTTTTTTTTGAATATTGAAGGAACGATTCAGAATCACTGCCGCTTCAATATAGACCATTTTGAGTGATTTATAATCAAGTTCTTGACTAATTTCAGTTCGTTAATGACTTCTTCAAATTTATTTACACTTCAGTCTGTCACACATTTGACCAATTCTTATTTAAAGCATTTATTTTGCTTTCCTGTATTTTTCCAAAGAATAATGAAAAATATTGTCTGAAAGTGTCACTGTCAATCCTGTGTATCTATCTGTCTGTGTGTGTGTGTGTGTGAGAATCCTGTCTCTCTCTCTCGGTGTGTGTGAGAGAGAGAGAGAGAGAGAGAGCGTGTGTGTCTGTGTTTTGTGTATCTGTGTGTGTGTTAGTATTCTCTGTTGCAGATCAGAATGGGTGAGATGATCAACTGCACTGTAAAGATGAGGAAAGACTTTTTCTCTACAATCTGACGCCAAGAAACGCAGTTCTGTGACCCGAAAGGTCACTTGGTGCCTAAACCAGAGGCCTTGTCATCATCCATGTGATGGATGGAGATCTGCTTCTGTCTAAGAGTGGATCTATTTCCCAACCAACCAGAATCATTCAACCTGAAGTAATGACGTAGTTGTGATAATTACTGTAACAATGTGATGGTTGAAGTGAGACGGCCTACAAACTCCTTATGAGACTATCGTCACAAACGTTTTCTTCAATTGATGCACTGCTGACTCCTGCTCTTTATTCGTCATAACTGGTCCTCAGGTCTTTAACTGTAAATTCCTCTTCAACATCTCAAACATTTTGACATTGACGAGTGTCTTTAAATCGCTGCACTGAGACTGAGTGCGCCAAATATATGAGAGGTTTTGCATCAAGTGGGCCGTGCAAGCGTTTCGTCTGGGCTGACAGAAGGATTCAGGCCATGTGCATTTACTATAATCCATTCGTCATATATATTTTTGTAGCAAAAGGCCGAAGCACCGGGAAAACTCCTGAAGGTGCGGCTTCGGACCAATGAAGTACTAAAGTAAATTTTCTTACATGAAAGATTGAATTGCTTCTCCAATCAGTTCTCGTCATAATTTGTATAATATGGGGAAATTGTAAGAAAACAAACATGTAATTCCGCTACAGTAACATCAAAAAAGAGCATGTAAAGTCATACTCTTCAAGTAAATTGAAGTAAGTTTATTTTAATATGTGCCTGAAGGTTTACTTATAATGTTCATAAAGTTTTTTTTACACTACATTACATTAAAATATGATTAATTATGCAGCTCTGGCCGGTTTATAAATTCAGTGTCACTTTCCTAACGATTCAAATCAATTACGATTCAGAGGGTTTAAAAGTTTTGAGTATAAAAAAAGATTCTCGATGCATCTTTTTCCTCCAATTATTTTATTAATGATATCTATATTAATAATTAAACAGTTCCTTTTGTAATCTTATTTTTGTAATCAAAAATAAGTACAAAGACGCAAACAACAAACAATTAACAGCGTTTAAATCTTTTTCCTTTTACATTATTTAACTGAAGCATTTAAGTAAGAAATAATACATAAATTGGATAATAAAAGGTAAAATAATCACTATAGTCTTTAGTGTATTAATTACAAATAAATTGATTCTCATTAAAGCTACAAAAGTCCTTCTCCTTTTTTTCCGTTGATTGTTTGATTCACATGAATGACAGACAGCAACAGGTTCATTAAATGAAGACCGAATGCACGGATTGGATATAATGAATAATCATGTTCACTTAAGACATAACCGACTAGGTTTACGTTTAGGTTTCGGCGTTTTTCTTCAGGTTTATCAGTCGCTGCGAGTAAATGCACTTTAATGAGATCTTTTTCAAGGCTTATTTATTTTATTAACATTCATGCATTTATCAGATGCTTTTATTCAAAGCGACTTGCATTGCATTCAAGAAACACTGACATTCTAATCAGTTCTTGCTTTCCCTGGGAATCGAACCTATGACCTTGATGTTGCAAGCGCTGCTCTCTACTGTTAGAGACACAGCTTATTGCACTAAACAACTGTTTAGCATCAGGCATGTCCCTCACTTTATTTTCTCCGTCATACATGTTTTTTCGTTCAAAACAAAACTGAAACATCGGCTTATAAAGGTTTAAAAAGTTTTTTTAATACATAAGACTACTTAACAAAACAGTTGATTAATATGTATGATTGGCCTGTTTAATTACATTGATTTATGCATCAATGCAGAATCGTTCAGCATTATGATGCATCGTAAAAAATGTCATATTCCACAACTCTACAGACAACGATTTCAATAAGCAGCAGAAAAGGAGCAAAACATCTGGAATAGACTCTGCAGACGCACCATAGACTTCAATGTAAAATGAACGTCAACAATGCGGCGAAATGCACCCCCTCTCATTTACAATATCCTCGAGCGGCTCTCGGCCGCATCCCGGGGGTCAAAGCCCAGGCCAGGAATGAGCCACGATTGATCCCAACATGGCAACATCATTGAGATCATCCATCAGACCAACTGGACTGTTTGAAAATCAACACTTTGGTGTTCATAAACGGTACAATGATTCCTTACTGGGAAATTTGGTACAAAAAGTCAAACTTAATCATATTATTCAGAAGGAAGCAGAAAATACAGTAATGCCTTGAGATACGAGCATAATCCATTCTAGGATGAGCTCATAACTCAAATTGCTCGTATCTCAAATCATTTTTCCCATAAGAAAAAAAACCTCAGAGTGCTCGAGCGTCAGCATCTGTAAACTGCTCGTATCTCAAATGTTTACTCATATCTCAAAGCAAGATTGCTTGCTCGTATCTCAGAATACTCATATGTCAGTGCGCTCATATCTCAAGGTATTACTGTATGTTTTATTTACATCAGGCTTAACCACCCAAAGACAAATCTAGATATTCTGCTCATTTGTTTGTTGGAGTTTGAGGACAAAACTAAGAGTATGTTTACAGTATGAAATGCAGAGCTGCTGCTGTTGGCAGGTCAATGGAAGACAGTGACTCTCACTGCATACTAAACACGCCGAGGTTACATATGGTGGGGAATGTGTTAATGCAATATTTATGGTGTGTATGAGAGTGGAGCACAACACTGCTTTGAGGACTCTCTGAAGTCCCTTTCACACTCAACAGAACAGAAACGTAGCGTGAAGGAAAGCCATGAGTGATACACCAATGCTCTGGCCTTTCACACAAACACCAGCAAGCTTTATTACGGTTGTGACCTCTAACCGCTAAACGAATATTTGACACTGAAATTCAGTAGACACTAGGTATCCAGTTCATTCACAGCCAAGTCATTGCAACAGGAAGCATAAACATGCACATAACATTAAGAGATTGCATCACAAATCAAGTCAAATGTTTTTTTCTTCACCATCTACAACCGTGTATGTCAAGCTGTGCTGATGTATTGGGTATTGTACCTCTCCAGTTACATTTGCACAATGCGTAAATAGTCAAGGGATAACCCTGCCTTTGTTTTTAAGCCACTTAAGGAGTAATGCAGCATGAAGGGGGAAACACCCACTGATTTGAAGTGGTTACAACAAAGCCTTGATTTAAGATGTTGTGCTTGGCAACCTAAAATGTGAGAATGTATGTTGTGATAGGGCTGCGGAGAGCAAGGGAAAACAATGAAAAACAGTTGTGTGTATTACAGCAAAAGAAAGGCTTATTTAAAACCAGAAAGAGAGAAAATGCTTCCCACATTGATGTCAAATGCTGTGCATCCAGTCAAACTAGTATTTTGGAGCAAATTCTTCAGTCATTTGGTTGAAATTAAGACGATGCTAGAATGCAAAACATGCCCTCAACCTTAAACGCCATGAACATATGACCTACACTTTACATGCAACAAGGAGAAATCGAATTTAAGTCTTCAGCAATGCACGGATTTGAAAATCAATTAGAAACCAGAATTGTACATTTTGCCATTCAACCGATGCAGTTAATTGTATTATTAAAAACACTTTTTAAAAACAAAACCGTAGTAGAACATAGATCATAGTCTGAATAGATATCCAAGAGTCCAAATTTCAAGTCAACAAACATTTCTTTATATGGTAACTGAAGGACAAACTAGGGAATAACGTATTTGCATCAAAGAAAAAGTAAAGTTATTGTGAGAAATAAGCAATAGTCACATTGTAAGATTTGTGGGGGGAAAAAATCCCATTGCGAGATCATCATCTTCTTGCATCACAATGCATGCTTTAAGTGTTTGTAAAGGATTAAGTTAAAAGCTTCTGTCAAACTCAAAAAAGTGCTCTTACAACACTTGACGATGCAAGGTGCAAATAAGCAACAACTGTAACCAGAGACGAGCAACTCGACTTTCATCCATGCACAGTCTTTCCATTTCCTCCCACCATCTTCCTCGCTCTCGCATTAATTTTTCAAGAGCTTAAATGGCCATCTTGGCAGAGGCTGAGGGCACAGAGTCAAGGGTTCCTACTTCCAGCAACAAAGTGGTAGATGTATTTGTCGACAGATGAGCCTGTAAAAACACGCTTGACAACACCAAACCGAGACCTTGTAATCTTTGTCATCAAATTTTGTGGGACTCCCACACTGGTGCTAGCGCTCTATTGCAGTTGGCTGTTGTGTAAATTAGGATTAAATTAAGATAAAGAAGAGGGCTCTTTGCCTCGTATCATTATTCAAACGTGCTGCAGTGGGAAAATTAAACCTCAGACAGCACGAGAAACATGGGAGCAGCTGGAAACATATACGCCATCGCTCTTCTCTGAGGACTCGGCTCTCTAAGAAGAGCGGTCATTACTGATAACAAATATCATGCCAGATCACCACAGATCATCTCAAAAAGACTACAGAACTACTGCCATTCTGTGGAGGGACATATTAAAGTTTATATTGTGTAATATTTTCCAATGCTGAATGAAGGGAGACAAATACAGTAATGCCTTGAGATACAAGCAAAAATCTGTTCCAGGACCAGTTCGTAACTCAAATCATTTCCCCCATAAGAAATAACAGGAAGAAAAAAACTCATGGAACAAACATGTTTTTAATTGCTATAGAGACACACACAATTATAGTATATAAGGATTCCTGTGATATAAAATAAAAATGTGGTTTTAATTATGAGTTCTTGCCTTCGAGACAGACGATACAGTAGCGGCGGAGCAGGAGGAGGCAGGGATATTGTAGATTACATAAATTACGTAGATAATGCAAACACAATACATTAGTGTAGTGTTTCTTCCCGTGTTCTGTATTGGATAGACTCAGAAGCTCATATTTATTATTATTGAACACTCATAACTCGTGCTGCTCCCAGCTTAATACTGGTGAATCACTCGTTGCCCCCGGTAACCCCCGCTGTAAAACCAAGCTGCCTCTAGTGGAGATCATATGCAATTACACCATAAATGAGGAGCTTGAGCTGCTGCGAGTGCTGAACACCTCTAGCGTCTGGAAGCTGCTCGTATCTCAAATATTTACTCGTATCTCAAATATTTACTCGTATCTCAAATATTTACTCGTATCTCATCTCATTTGGTCGCATCATTTGCTCGAAGGCTTGCTCGTATCTCGGAGTACTTGTATTTCGGGACGCTCGTATCTCAAGGTATTACTGTATAAGTAAGCCATGTGTAGACTGGTGGTTTCCTGGTGGTTTTTGAGGGGTCCGATATGTCAAAGTGCATATTTGAGCCAAGAATATGAACAATGGAAGATGGGGAGGAACTCAAGGGGAAACAGGAGTGCATGAAAAACATGCGCAACACAACTTGGTTCCACAAGGGGTGCACAATTTCCAAATCGGACTTACACATCGGCAATTCTCCATTCAGCATTAACGTTCGGTTACGACAGTCAACGGGGTAAAACTCTTTCCAAGATGCTACAATGATTATCAATTATTAAACAAAGGCCTTTCGTTTAAAGAATGGTATTTTGCTAGAAGTTATTGGTGACTGTGAATGGCTTTTGCTACTGTGTGTCTGTTAGATGAGAGCATTGGATTGCATGACTGAATGAAACGCCATTCATACACACAGTAACTAAAATGTAAAGGCTTAGTAAACTGTTGAATGGATGCAATATACTAGGCCTTTAATACACACACTCTTTGTGCTCTAATCTTTTCATTGCTTTCGATGCGTTAAAGCACATCATCATGTGGCAGGAAAGGCCATCAGCGCTTTTTCTGCATTGGTGCTTTTCATGCTTTTATTTCGTAAATCAAAGATGATTGATGTTTAGATTGTTCTATCATTTTTGTTTTAATTGTCTGTCGTCCTATTAAAAAGAAATCTGTGCCATACATTCCAACAAAACACTGTTTATAGCGTGCATATATGTAGTAATAACTACACAACTCTATTGCTCATAAGATTTTAAGAATACTGACACTCTTGTAACATAAATAGTTGTAATTGTTAACTTTTAAATTAAGATTTTACCAGATGTAGCACTCACATTAACTTAATTTAGTTTTTGTTTGTGTGCGTGTATGTATGTGTGAGTGTGTGTGTAGGTGGCAACCCTTACAGCTGGACCACTGCTTTTAAAAACTAGTTGAAGAATATGATGAAAACACGAGACAAAACCAAGTTTAAAGGCCATGCAACACCAAACCAACAATAAAGAATTAGCAATGGCACAACCCAAACTTGTCACCTTGCGTTGGCTGCGTCTCGGCCACAAAGTTGCGCTTGAACACCAAAAAAACTGCCAACTAGCATGTGAGATCTGCGCCTGCATTAAAGTAAATAAGTCTAAATCAGCAAGAATCAATAGTCTATATTTGATATTAAAAAAGGAACATAGAGACTAGGACTATATACACATATGTATATATATTATACATGTACAAACCGTAAACAAATTTTTCATTTTAAATATCAATCATGCTGATCACTTTCTTCATTCCAGGCGGCTCATGTTATGAAAACATTAGTGCATCTGAACGCTCGAGTAAGATGGCGTAAACTTAGAACGGCCTTAATCTGTGCCGTCTTGACTTCTTTGCTCGCTGTCATCACTTTTACTGTCATCCTTGTTCGCTAAACTGAACAGCCAATCAGAGCCAACTCTCTCACTGACGACCCCAACGCTGATTCAACATCCCGACAAGGGCCGACGTGAAACGCCCGACAGACGCTCACAAAGACCATCCTTCAGCTTGTGCGTCACGGCCTTAAAGAACAGGACCAGGTCTTTATTTACATTTCATTCTAGGCTGACCTGCGCTTGCAATGAGAATTATGTCTATTTCAGTTCATAGCCAAATGCCAACTGCATTCCTGGATTGCTTGAGTGCACAGGACCTTCAAAGGTTGTTTCTGGCAGCGTCCCTCCCGTTCTCTTTTCATGTACACATGTCTTTTATGTGTTTGTGTTGCACTCGGTTTAAAAGCTAGCAAGTCTTCTTAGCACTGAAGGGTTGTATCACGGAGACAGATATACAAGCGTATCAAAACCGCTTGTTGATATTTTGATCACGCACCACGATACGAGTGAACAGCTCTGTGTGAGAGCTTGGAAAAGTAGCCAGCAATTAATTAAACTCTTAAACTCGATTCCACATGGCCTCCAGGACACCTCTAAAAAGTAGAATAAATTTGTTTTCCGTTACTAAGAAACATTAACAGATCTTTTTCAGGGTAAACGCCACATTTAATGCTACATGGATGAAAACAAACCTGCGAGGGATAGAAGAAGAGTCCATTGTTTTAAAGATGCTATTAAATGATAACAATTTACAGTCTTTCTCTTTCATTTCTACAATGTCTTAAAGTAAAAACTCAACCCAACTCTGGTTCTCTCCAAACATGAACATATGTTTATCCAAAGTGACTTGCATTGCATTCAAGAAACACATTGACATTCTAATCAGTTCTTGCTTTCCCTGGGAATCGAACCCATGACCTTGGCGTTGCAAGCGCTGCTCTCTACTGATTGAAATTCAGGAAAGCATATAATATTTTATGTTCCCCCACCTGTAAAAGAGGGTGTTGTGGAGTAGTGGAAGGTTACGACTCGAACCTTGCAAGTAACAAGCTTTGAACCGACATCTCTACGTAAGGCACTTAACCCAAGGTTTCTCCAGGGGAATTGTCCCTGTAATGATGCATGGACACCATGATTGTGCCAAGTAGGACAAGTTCCTGGAAAAACATTAGATTAGGTGAGTGGAAATTCAACAGGCTTTTCCATCCCTCCTCCACTTCCCAAGAATTTGACAAGCTGACCTATATATTTAGGTTGTAAACACATTTTCTGCTTCTATTCCAACTAGTCATTTAAGAACAGAAAACAAGGCACATGCCAGAAACTTGTTTTTGGGATTACTTTACGTCAAGGTTAGGTCTATATTCTTTCAGGACTGTGCAAAATCACAATGACTAGTACAGGGCCAACATGAAATCTGCTCCCACACAATATCTGCCCTTTGCATATTTGCTGTAAACATATTTTGATTCTCAGCTCCATTAACGCAGTTTAACAAAAGGTCTGCTGGAAGTGGCTCCTCACCCACTAGCATGCGGTGTTATAACTTGTGCAAAGTTTTCCTGCCGCTTAAACGGTAGAGAGCGGCGCTTGCAACGCAAAGGTCATGGGCTCGATTCCCAGGGAAAGCAAGAACTGATTAGAATGTCAATGCATTTCTGGTTTGTTAACATGTTTCTTTCGGCTGCATGAACACATCAGTTTTCTTTCTCATGTCATGAGCTTTAGATGCGCAACTTCACTGCATAACGAATACAGAAAACGTGTTTCTTTTTCACTCTTTTAACCACATGAGGCTACACGAATGTGAAACATGCTGCTGTTCTCCACTAATGCAGCATCTAGTCAACAAATCAATTACTTTATAATGATATGAAAACATGTACTGTACTGTTTAACACAGTTTCATTGTCTTTGTTCAATCTGAACCTGAAGTGTCAAAACAAACTCCACGAGGCGTCAGAGAGTTTATTTGGCCTCTAGAAGCCGCTCTCGTTTTGTTTAATGCCAGCAGACCCTCCTCAGCCGCAAATCAGTATGGGATTTAAATGTGTTTCTTGAATGCAATGCAAGTCACTTTGGAGAAAAGCGTCCAGTGAAGTAAATGCCAAAATTGTTCCTTCTGAGCCTGCCAGTAATGTCTACTGTAACGGGATAAACACATCTGCTAAGTGACCCACTAGCATGCAGTGTTATAACACCTGCAATGTTTGAAAACTGTGATTTAAGGTAACATTTGTCCACCTTTTGCCTGTTTGGGGATCACTATCACTGCTTTGAGTTTAAAGGGCAAAGAGGGGGAGTGAGCCCTTCTCTGAGCACTGAAGTCCTCTTGTTCACTGCACGCTTTTCCTTCACATTAGTGAAGCAGCCAGTTCCCGGCTGCCCATTAGCTGTGTGACAGATCTGTAATAAACACAGCCTGTCACCTCTGAAGCCTGCTGCACATTTCCTGGGTAATATATAACCACCCCCAACACACAGTCCCTTCCCCCACCGCAAGGCTCAATAGACCTGAAACCCGATTTCTGTCGAGCATCCCAGCAGCTGCTGGAGCAAGAAATTCCACCGCACCCAGATAGCCCTGGAAAATACATGAATATAAAAAAGGAGACCATGAATAAATCAAAACCTCTCTTTTTACTTAGCCTATGGAAGAGAATGAAAAAAGGCTGTGGTGAATTGAAAGGAAAAAAGTAGAGAAACAAGTGAACTGCAGGGAGAAAATGAAAGGGCGATAACAATAAGAGTTGTTGATAATCTCACGGCCTTTGGCAACTGTAGTCTTTTGGTAAGGCAGCTGGTGGGTGATTTTGCACACTTTTCTGCAATGATTGTGTGGGACATGGTAAAAATGTGAAAGGAGCTGAGAGTAACTAGATATCCATGTGTGGAACAGAATATCTCACTCGCTTTCAGAGTCTGAGAAATAGTCCAGTAGTTCCCAAATTTGATCAACTGACACAAACTTGTAACTCCAAAGTCATTGAAAGCACTAACTCGCAAATAGAGCTTGCTGATTAATCGGCACCAATAGCTGAAACAATCGGTCAGTGGCAAAAATCCCATACCGATAGTTTTTCCAGGTTGCTGACGCGGCTGAGGAGGGTCTGCTGGCATTAAACAGAATGAGAG
The DNA here is from genome assembly GCA_037043235.1 of Rhodeus uyekii. Classification (NCBI taxonomy): domain Eukaryota; kingdom Metazoa; phylum Chordata; class Actinopteri; order Cypriniformes; family Acheilognathidae; genus Rhodeus; species Rhodeus uyekii. The sequence goes on from JAWRVZ010000109.1 coordinate 825,095, forward strand.
CGGCTCCTAGAGGCCAAATAAAAACACTCTGACACCTCGTGGAGTTTGTTTTGACACTTCAGGTTCATATTTAACAAAGACAATGAAACTGTGTTAAACAGTACAGTACATGTTTTCATATCATTATAAAGTAATTGATTTGTTGACTAGATGCTGCATTAGTGGAGAACAGCAGCACGTTTCACATTCGTAGAACCTCAAGCAGTTAAAAGAGTGAAAAAGAAACACGTTTTCTGCACTCGTTATGCAGTGAAGTTGCGCATCTAAAGCTCATGACATGAGAAAGCAAACTGATGTGTTCATGCAGCCGAAAGAAACATGTTAACAAACCAGAAATGCATTCGATTTCAGTTCTTTCTATCGGTACTGTAACATATTTTGCTATATTGATTAGATAATCAAGCGGTCTAAAATAAAGCAAATAAAGTGCGAGTTTGCATGCAATATTATGTGTCTAATTTCAATGCTCTACCTTGTGCAGATGTTTAAAGTTTGCCATTCGCTTGGATTTACAGTGGAGTTCACTTATCTCGAGCTCGGTTATCTCGCCAATACTATTATGTCGATGTTTTTTAAGTGGAACCGCCAAACTCCCTATTTTTCTTAGCATTTTTTAATCGGTTATGTCGATTCTTTTATGTTGCCGAACCCTGATATCTTGAGCACAAAAGAGGGACAAGCAAGTGGATTCATGGCTGAAGACTCAAATGCGCAGTTTTGGATACTTATGAGACTTGGAACAGCTTTTTGTAAAAGCTAACTACATCCCGCACGTTTTTTGTGATTTTGTGAGCGATCATTGTGTTTGCAATGTTGGAGAATATAATTAAAGGTTTGTATGGAGAATGGAAGGTGTTTTTTTATTGTATACTGGTAAATCTCTGCTGTTAGTTGGTGCACATATGCACAATGTATGTACATTTTTATAGCATGCCGATCGCTTCAAACAAATTGCGGCAACGCTGTTGTGTAAAAGTACACCAAAAACACATGCATGCACATTCTCATTTAGTAACTCACATCATGTACAACAAGAAATTACAAGCACATGTTGATCAATTGCCGCCATATTGGTTTTCGTTATCTCAATCATCGCTTTTTGGCAAACCCCTAGTCCGGCGACATAATCGGGTTCAACTGTAGATCCTAAACTTCTAGTCCATCCGTCAGTAAAGCAGTTCAGCACGGCATGCTGGGCTGCATATTATTAATGCATGCAGCTTGCAAGCCACGCTTGTTTGGATATCGAAGCCGTATTGATTCAAATAAAGCAAGAAGAGAGAGACAACCTTTAGCCTTTAAAAGGCAGGCATGTAACAGAATCACTGATGTGAACTTGCAATATTCACACATGGCTGAAGCCACTCATCAGGATATCTCTGTTAGCTCAGTGCAGCGAGGGTGACCTTCAGAGAGGAGATGAAATGACAGGATAAAAGATTCAGGTTACTGATGAACAGAAACCTCAGCACCCACACCGCTTTTGATACGGTTGTTTTAATCAGCGAATGGAAATTTTGTTGTAATGGAATGACAGAGTCCAACTTTGCCGCATCTAAATGTCAGCAATGTGTGGTAGATGGATGGTTTTCTTTTATGCATATAATAGCTTTTTGTAATAGCAATCTTTTTTTGTTCCTAATCCATACACCATCCTGTTTTTGGGACAATGAGAAGTTGTTTGGTCTTCACGTCCAGGACATGCACATGCACGCATTGTGTTGACCCTAACGTTGGAAGACACAGAAGGAGGTAAAGGGCAGGACATCTCAGTCGTGACTTCTTACTCTTAAACGCCCTCCCAGCTTATCAGTCTATCTCTCTTCCCCCTTCACCCCACGAGGAGTTCACGGAGGTCAGCTCTCCTGAGAGCTCTGGCGGCTTAGGAGAGAATGAAAATGAATGGGAAACGGTGGCTAGACACAAGGTCAAAATGGTTATAAAATTCTCCCTTACGATATGGAGAAAGAAGCGAGCTTTGAATGTCAGAAGGAAGGGATCCCTTTGAGGGCCTGGCTTTGTGCTTCCTTTATGTGAAGACAAAAGAACCCGAACACAGAGTCGCCATCGCTCTTGTAAAAGCAATCAGCCGTGCTTGTCAGAGATGCTTTCCTCCCAAGAATTCACAAATTTAGTTATGTAATCAATTGACCATTTTTTATCTGAGAAGCTAAGTAGGTTCAACAGTAAACAACGTGTATATGCGATTAAGGAGGACTTGCCACGCAGATACTATCCAAGTGTGAAGCGCTTCTGTACTGTGAAATAACACCATTGTTGACAGATGAGCTGCTGTGAAGATTGACTGGGGAAAATGGCACCAAACAACCTCAATTACACTGGAGTTTTTTTGTAGATGAAACAATGCATTCCTTTGAAACTATTTGTATTTATTGGACAAACTAAGTGATGTTTCTTTCATCATGTAGGTTTTTTTAATAATGTCTGGTGATAAAATGTGGGTCATGTGGCTGAAACAAGAGGCTCTATCATTCCCAGAAAAAAGCTAACATTCATCAGTTAGCATTCACATTCATCTCAATGGCAGCTGGAGCAGGACCTCCCAGAAGAAAACTGCCATGAGGTGATTCTGGCCGATCACCAGAGCCGTAAATGCCATGTGACTTATCACTCGGATAGACTGATGGCACCACAAGAACAAGAACAGACCCAAACCCTTCATTAGTTACTATCCTGAGCTGTGACGTCAAACCCAGGAAATGCCCAAGGGAAAGGACCAGCTGGAGTGCTTTTTGTCTTTTGTTCAGACAGACAATTGTTTGTTTGAATTATCTTACATTAATCGCCCTGTTTGATCTCAAAATCAAACGATTGACAATCAAGTCACAGACATACAGCATGGTGCAATCGGCACAACATTAGTAATTGAATTGTTCTATTATGCTACCCTTATTATTGGCAATGCCCAAAGATTTTATTATTCGAACATCCATGATGTGAAAATCTGTTGGCATAAATCAAATGAACAAACACCTTGATCATAACCAAAGGTAGATGAAAGTGAAGACAACAAAATGATATGCATTAAATGATAAGAACGACCAGTGAGCAACATTAAAAGAAGCAGCTTGTGTTTACCATTCAAGGAAACTTTCACCACACCGTACGACATATTGCATGAAAACAGTGGTGTAAACAAACAGCTGCTACACAAAATGATTATTTTGAATACAATGCAACACCTGTTTCAGTAGAAGATGGTGTGCAAAATCGTAGCTGTGTTATAAAACCTAGTGAACTGCGTCAAAATCTCCTGTGTACATGTGCTGAAATAGCCTTTGCTTCATATATAACAACTACTTTTTTACCAAGTTTGGTGCAATAATCTATGGGATTGCATTCTCTGCGAAGGATATACAATACAGTGCATTAAATATTTATCAAAAACAATTGCTTTAAGATACATTTATTGACATATTTTGCTTTAGTGTGCCATGTTCATACGTTACTTTTGCAAGTACTGTATAATATACATATACTGTAGAAAATCATTAAAACATTAAGGTGATCATTAAAAATGGGGTGTATATTTTATTTTATTAAGCTGACAAAATTAAGTAAAGAAGGCTACCTATTAATTTACTTTAAGAGAATTAGCTCAATTATGCGGCTTTATTTAGAGACACCAGTTGTTGTTTTCCCAGCATGCTTTGCATATGGCTGGAAATGGAGAGTAAATATTAAAATTAAGAGTTATTTTAGGTGTTTTTGAGTGAAGGGAAACATCTGTTAATGTTTGAAATTATTTAATTGTACAATGTAACTCAAATAGTACAAAAATAGGTCAAAATAAGTCATAAATAAACTGGTAATTTCCATTCACTCTAAAAATCACACACTTCAACAAAATAAAAAAGCACATTTCACTAAAAATACTAAATTCATTGTGTCGTAGCCTGAATCATTTAGTAGATTTTACATGATTTATTCAGGCAGATTCCATTAAAAGAAATCAAGTCTCAAAAACATTGTGCGTAATGTTGTTACCGTGATGTTTTTAAGTAAATAGCACATTACGTGCAGTGTAATTGGAGGCAAATAAACATCTTAAAATAAATGTTTTGTTCTGCACAGTAATGAATGCGCAGTCTTACGATTTGGCTAATAAGCATCTAATCTGGGGCAGCAGATTGCATTTTCCTACCTTCATGTGTGTAGTGGCCCATAAGAAGCTTAAAACTGCTGCCTCCATAGGCTTCTCACTGGGGTTTATGCAAGTGTTTAAATGTGAGAGCATAGAAAGGGTGAACAACTAGAGCGAGCACATGAAAAGAGGCCGGCAGGACTTACAAATCTTGTGTTTCCCTTTCATGGGAAATTTCACCACCAACTCCTGGGGGTTGGAGCAAATGAAGACAAATGGAGAAGTCGACTCCTCGCTGATCTGGGGATACTGAAAAGAGAGAGAGGGGGGAACAATGAGCTGTGTTCAGCCACTTGGTTGCCACGGCTGCTTTGAAAGGCTTCTCTTCCCCGTAATTGATAGGCAGCACAGAGGAGAGGCGAAGCTGACTGGCACTTTCATAAGAAAGGTGACATCTATCTAATCTGTCGGGGGGAAGGCACAGGTCATCTTATTTCCTCCCGACCGTCAGAGAGTCGTATGATTGCATCACGGCATTCAAGAAGCACAAGCTTTTCACAACACTTTTCATCCCCCCATCCCCTCACAAAGAGAGCTTGACACAATCAGGGCTTTTAAGAGAGATGCAGATATGAGCGCGCTCTGCATACTTGAGCTGTGGATAAACTCAGGCACTGCAGGATTCACTTACACCCACATATCTGATTGAAATGTTTGCGGGGAAACGATGAGCGGATGAAAGGTTGACAAGTAACATGGACTACACTAACATTAAAGGATATAAGATCAACGGTCTACAATTCGGAGATGCATACCTTACATTAGCATTTTAATATCTTGTGGTTTAGACAATGAAAGGATAAATATAGCTTTTTTTAATGCCTCCACTAAAACTCTATTTCAACGCATCTGTCGGTAGAAGCGGCCAAATTCTCCAGAAACCATCATGGATAGGTTGTCAAGCTAATTTGATATTTCGGGATACTTTAGACTCCATTTGGGTGTCCAAAAATATCTGTGTAAAATCTGGATCTTTAGGCAAAACCAGTTGAGAATTACTGGGTGAATCAGACACAGAGAAAGCCATTATAGAAACATAATACTTACAATACTTCAAGCAACGGATGATGTGCAAAATAAAATAAATAGGTGTTAGTGTTGTGGCTGTAAAATCGCAATATCAAAAGGTCATGAATCAAAAGTCTAATTTCAAACTGGAGTAACTAGAGTTTTGAGTAGCAAAGGATGTTTGTTTAACTACAGGTGATGGAGTAAACAAAACTGTCTTAGTCTTATAATTGTAAATTCAAACAAGCAGGGGATAAACTTGGAGACACAGAATAGAACAACTACTTCAACATAGAAACATGGAAAACAGGACAAGGAACAGACTGTAAGTAAAGAGGGCAAGCAAAGGAGCAAACGTGTTCATTAATAAGGCACAGGTGAAAGAATCAATGAGGAAAACTGGATCAAAGAAAAACAGCATGAAAGCTAAGACAAGACAACATAACTCTGACAATGATGTTACGCTTTGCAATCAATAGCAAAGCTATTTTGTTAATTAGCACAACTGCCAACTGTGCCTCTTTTGGAGATTTCTTTGTATGTTAAATAATGTATTAAAACCAATTAGAACACCGAATAAGCTGACTATTTTTAATATTTAGCCTTTACAAAGCCATTATGAAGCAGCTTCAATGTAACAAGCCATTGCATGTTGGTGCAACTTGCTGCTTTCTGCAAAGAATTGCTTTAGTTTTCTGTAAAGTTGATTTGCTCTCAAATACAGCAAAACTATAAAACCCATTTATATACGTGGAAGTGAAAACAGGGTTCACTATGCCAGAATAAAGCAGGGTTGAATGCAAATTTACATTTATGAATCAAAATAGTTTGCATTAGAATAAGTTATTGCATTTTTCTATTGTATTGCCTAAATGACAACATCAGAGAAACAGAAAGTGTTAAATATGCAAATGAGTATTGACTGGTTAGGGGGTTTTAATTACAAAATTAGATTGTTTTATATGGATGAATGTTAATAAATCCACATAGCTCAACACTACGCAACGTCATTGACACGTTAATGCGATAAAGAAACATGCATAAAATAGAAAGTAAAACAAGCGCTTGATATTAACAATAGTTGAGCGCAACAAGCTGCAAGAGAGAGCTCAATGGATAAAAACGTCAAATAATAAATAGAAATTGTCAAAATTGGGTCATTTACTACCTTTAAATAGTGTAATATTACATATATCAGCAACTCTGCTGTATACTGGCATTAGCCATACAGAAAAATGCCCATAGTGAATGTAAAAATTGGGAAAGAAATCAGATGTGTGTAAATATACTGGATCTGTGCATTTGTTCTTAAAGTGACAGCAGCCTAATATGTCAAATGCTGTCTATATTTTTAATGTTAACCATAAAACAAAAGTAAAAGAAAATCACTCACTCAACTTAACTAAGAATATGTCCATATATAAATCACAATGCAATGTTTATATCATTTAGATCTTCTTTTGTCCTATTGCTTGTTTCTTTGGTTATTTCTAAGAACAAAAAAAACTGTATTGTAATATATGTATATTATTATCGTGGAATAAACTCAAAATTGTGAAATACGATTTCTGGTTGCATCTCTGACCCTAAGTAAGTAGTTTCAGACCAGATTATTCCACTTGACATTCAAATGTATGATGTTTTTCTTGTTTTCCTTGTTAAAACGTGCACTGATAAATCACGCACAATAAGACCCGGAACATGTATTAAGAAGGTAAATAGCTTCAATTTTGACTTCATGTTGAAAAGTCTCACAAAAACATGGTTTTAAAGAGTTTTAATGGAAGATAGAACTGCAGAGTTCAAAGATTAAGTGTGTGGGCTAAGACTCATTTAAAAAGATGACAGATTGCATGATGGGCCGGTGGGACGAACAGCACTTTTCCTTAATAGCTTCCTTGAATGTGCTACATATTTGTTCGACAAACTTCATAAAGCCTCTATATGCATCTCAAATGAATAAAAGCAATGGAACAGGGAATTGGTTTGATTTAAAGGAAATAATCTCCAATTCAAGCCAACAGCCTTAACTAGAAGTCTATACACACACACACAAAATGGAGAGGATATATATGGCTGATGTTTAGAATCTAATCTTGATCAAAGAATGAACTCAAAAACGTTTCCCTTTCATCCTTCCATGGCTAATTAGGATTTAATGCCGCTGAACTGCACTGGCCAGATCTCTCTTCCCCCGCGTGACACTTTCAATACCTGACTAATTGAAAAGGCATGTCAAATCATATCCATAAACAGAATAAGGACTTGCATTCGTATCGCTGAGATAAGACACAACATCAGCCATTCAAGTAATAATGTGGATTAAACTTAATGTGGACTCAAGCCATATTGAAGACATATGTAGCATGAGGTTTCCTTACTGGAAATAATAATGCTGGATCACTCTGTTCATCCGTATGTAACGAAGATCAGAAAATGCACATTTTGGAAGTCTAGGTGTGATTTTTACTTACAAGACAAAAAGGACTTACAAGAGTTTGCGGCAGGACTATCTGTTGAAATATGGCAAACTGCAACAGTGTTTGGGGTGGAAACAGTCATTATATTTGCAAACACAACAAAGAGCCAACAGTTATCCCGAAAATGACAATTCTGTCATCATTCACTCCAAACTATGTGATTCGGAGCACTGTAATCATAAGTCAACATTAGCCTTCTGATGATATACGATAGTGTCAGAAACAGACTGACAAGATTCACTGAAAATCTCTACATCCAAATCTGCGTTCCTTCAGTCGATTGAGGAATCATGATCTGGTTACACTTTAGTTTAGTCTCCAAAACCTAATTACTGCTTATTAATAGTAAGGTACAGTAATGCCTTGAGATACGAGCATAATCCGTTCCAAGATGAGCTCGTAACTCCAGCTGCTCGTATCTCGAATCATTTTTTCCCATAAGGAATAACAGAAAATAAATTAATCCGTTCCGGCCCTCTAAAAAAATTCTCTTATTAGTGCTAATAACAATGGGAAAAACAATGTGTTTCTTGAATGCAATGCTTTTTGCAACTGGATGATTGGCTGCTGAGCTTCCACTAAAAATTACTACACACTAAGTTTCTCAGTTTTTTGAAATAGTGAAGAATGAGTCAATATCACTTTCTCACGGCAACTGACAGAACGCCGCAATGCTGTCGACTGAGCTCAAATTGAATTTCACCAGCCAAATTTCTTCAAACCAGAAAGCACGATGCAAAAGCCTTTCAGACGGCTCATGCCATGTCCGCATTTACTCCAAAACACGGAGTGCAAAATGTGTGTGCAGCCACAACTAACTGCTGACAGAGTGCCAGATAAGTGGAAAGACGTTTTTTCCAGCTATAAGCACTGTGATGAGAGATTCATATTGTCCAGTGCAGAGGAGGGCAGCAAAGGGTGAGCAGCCCTTGCCAGGGAACATTATAAGATTAGTGAACAGACAGAGCACAGCATAGCTTATAAGCCTCCCCGTGTCCCCAAAACAAAGACAGCCTGGTGCTTTCACTAGCCAATGGAGCAATGAATCTGAGACTGGCTGTCTGCTCGCCACTGCAGAGAAACAGCCTTTCAGCTGATGTCCGCAATTAGATGACAGAGGCAGGCAATCTCCTGCACTGTGGCGCAGTGGTAATAGGGCCGGGCCGCTTGGCTGCACTCAATCTCGGCCAAATAAAAAGGCTTCATTGGCACAGACGCCCTGAAACAGGAGAAGCACTAAGCAAGAGGTCCTTCAAAGAGAAAGGGAATAGGAGGGAAAAGGCAGGCTGTCAGGATCACTGCTTTCATGCTCGGTTTCAACATTTTCAGTTGTACTTCAGCAGCATAAGACCAACCCTCAATGAACAGCTCAGCAGTCTTCTCAAAAACAAAACAAGGGGAAAAAAGTCAAAGACCATCTGGGAGCCGAAGCGAGAAATGCCTGAGCAGCATTCCAGCTACATGACGGGTAGCAGTGAATAAACCATGAAAACGTGAGAAGAATGAACAGCTTTCTTGATATTACACATCAATAATGCTGATTAACAGACTAATTGGGTAGTTTGGTTAGCTGGCTGATGAATATAATCATTTAGCCAGTCTCTAACTGTGTCTTTGTTGTATGACAATCTGAATGTGCAATAAATATATATATATAAAAATAAAAAAACTGACCCTCTGCTTTTAAACAAAGAAACAACATATTATTCTAGCTTCAAGCCTTCTTTTATTATCAACATTTGAAGTGAAAGGGAGATGTTAAATTAGAATATTTCTAGACTTGGAAATATAACATTATGTCATTTAAAAGAGACTATTTAATTCTTGCCTTAAGGCTTTCCTGTAGCTCAAAAAGTAGAGTATGACGCTCGCAACGCTAAGGTCAAGGGTTCGATTCCCAGGGAAAGCATGATTGTAAAGTGATAGTATCCACTCCTTCAATAGAGGTTTAAAGCATTAAAGTACTTTGTGCCTGATCAAAATTATAATAGCTGGATTTGATTGGAAAGTAGCTGCTGTTTCCCTTGCGTGTCTGTGTAGAGTTGCTAAAATCTTGCACAACATTGAGAAAAACACTGAGTTGATATAAAAAAAGAAGATTTTTTTTGTGTTGTCAGGTTTTGATAAAGAGATGGTTTTAATGTTTTGTTGTAAATGCAGATAATTAAACTCCAAATGCCCAAACCTACACAAATCGATACAAACAGAACCTTTAAAAGCAGTAATTTATATTTTTGGCAGGCACAGCTCTCTCTCTCTCTCTCTCTCTCTAGTATTATATACTCGAGAGAGAGAGAGAGAGAGAGAGAGAGAGAGAGAGAGAGAGAGAGAGAGAGAGAGAGAGAGAGAGAGAGAGAGAGAGAGAGAGAGAGAGAGAGAGAGAGAGAGAGAGAGAGAGAGAGAGAGAGAGAGAGAGAGAGTTCTTCAGTGATTAATATTTAAACACTCCATCCACAAACACAACTGGTGTCAAGTTGGAGCGCTAATTAATTATATAGTACTGTCCAACACTGCCACTAGTGTTTTTACATAATTTATGTCTCAGCCACAAGAAAATTCATGTCCAGCTATTACTGCTTCACAAGCTGCCACTGTGTCAATCAAGCTGATGGTAAACACTCTCATTAATGCATGCTGAACAGGTAATGTACCTCTCAGAGGCAGCAGCAGAAAACGTCCAGAAGCAGCTGGGCAACGGCCCGCAGGGGGAAAACCCGTTGCTGTAATGCATTGATTGGCCTCGTTTAAAAAGAGTCACTGAATCAGGCTCCTGCTGAAAACGCATAAGCAAAATGAAACTCTAGCGGGCTTCCAACGGAGCCAGAGCCGGCTGAATTGCAGCATTCGACAGACCTTCACTTACTGAAAATCATGGCTTAGAGAAAGGGAAAAATGCAGTTTCACAAGTTGATGATAGATTTTATGAGGTCACTTATTTTGGTGGTAAGATTTATGCAGCCCAAATGTCTTGCTCAGTTCCAGGGCCCTGAGCGTTGCCTATGACCTCACCTTTGAGAGAAAACCACAAGCAACGGGGAAACAAGGTCACCTAAGAATCAACTAGACGCTGAGTCAGACAAAACCACACTATGTTAACATTCTTGAATCGTAAACATATTAAAGTGGAATTTGTGTAAAATTCATAGTACGGTCAGAGTACAAGAACATTTTTATCATAAATCTACCAGTTCATCTATCTAGTTAATTTTGATTCAGTTTTAAGAAGGCCAGGCAAAACTCCAGTCCATGTGGGTGTAAACTATATCCAGAAATAATTACCAAAATTTCCAAGTATAGATACGCAAGTGTAACGCAAGTAATATAATTCACAAAAGTAATAATTGACGGAAGTAACAGTTGACGATTTCAACATTTCCCCTCGATTTAAATGGCAGGTCTTGTCTTGCCAGTCAAATCATTTCTTGATCAGGTTAACCTCACATTTCATTATTTATCTGAAAGAAAATCATAAAAATATTGCAAACCATAACAATGTACCATGAGATTAATAAAATGAAATATTTACTTAATTAACAGAATTTGATTTAAGCTCTATTTTCTATTGTGTAAATAAATTTAATATAGATAATCTTGACTAACATTCTTTTGAACTCAAGACCCATTCAATTAAAAAAGCAGACAAGGCAAAAACTATAATTTTAGTGACAGACAATTTTAAGCAACCTGAAAATTAGGGTATTTAATGTGCATTCTCTTAATGATAAAATATGATATTTCCGAAGAAAACTGTTAGAAAAAAGAGATATACATTAATACCTCGGTTTACGAGTTTAATTCGTTCCAAGAGCGAGCTTGTAAACCAAAATCCTCGTACACCAAAACAAGTTTCCCCATAAGAATGCACTAAAAATCAATTAATTCGTTCCACACGACCATAAATGCCCATTTTAAATATTTTTTTGGTTTTACCCTATTAATTACAGTGAAAATTATAACCATTAAGATCTCATAAATACTAATTAATAATTGACGATTAAACTATAAAAATACTTGACAATTTACTGTAATGCACTTCAGGTTTGAGCAGCCTACATGGAGGGGACGAGAGGAGGGAGGAGGGGGGAGCGGGCAAAGCAAGGATTCAAGTGCAAATGAGTGAATTTATTATAATAGTGCAGAAAACAAATGAAGTGATAATCCAGAGGTGTATCACACATGGGAGCCGCGGCCGCGAACAAACGCGCGCTGGAGCCGCGAACAAACGCGCGCTGGAGCCGCTGCCGCGAATGAACGTACGTACACCGATTCGACCCCCCATGCTCGTACACCGATTTGCTCGTATACCAAGTCGCTCGTAAACCGAGGTGTTACTGTACTTCAAATCAATGAACATGAAATTTAATGCACAATAATTGCATGATTTTCCAACCACTTTATTGACATTGTTTGACTTCAATTTTGTGTGCATGATGTTGATAGGTTACACATTATGAGTGTTTAACTGTTTTTGAGAAGATAGGCACCAAAACAAAATAATGAACAAAATCTGAGAACAAAATCTGAGAAGTCAAAATGCAATTCATGGTGCAACGAGGGAAACCATCAAGAGATTTAGCGTCACATGCCTTATTCTACATTCAGTTTTATCTGTGATGTCGTTATCTGTCAACAGCTTAAAGAAAAGCACACCGAGCAATTAAGTTATGTTAGATAAACTGTCAACAACAGCTAACAGAGTGAACAGTAACATCAGTTTTAATGGCACAGACATCTGATGGTTATAATCGCTTTCTTCAGTTTGCCATTTTAACCCAACATCTAGCCGTGTGCCAACAGCAGGATCCATGTGGACTGTGTGGATGCAACCCAAATTTTCTAGCCTCTAGCCTCATGTTTGAATGTGCATGTGCTTGAAATTGACTCTTTGGTGGTAAAATCTTAACAATCCTAACCGCATTACCCTTCATGATCCCATCACAAAAGTGCTCTGCGGATTTACTTGTCAAGACCCAGAGGAGTCAAAAATACATCAGCTTTGAACCTAAACAATGATGAACTCTATATTTCTTTCAAGGCAAGATAGCAGCTAAACTTTCAAGTTTCAACACCGAAACCCAATAAAAACCCTTTGTTTTTCCTCAAGAGCATTATTAAAGGGTAGGCTTTCCTTCTGTATCAAAGCTCAGCAGGACATTTTGCAGTTAAACAATGCACTTTTAGAATAAATCCTATCAGCCCCGCAAATCTCACCTTGTCTGTCAGCGCGGATCATGTCAGCAAATACTGGGCAACGAGACGCTGCTTCTTCACAGGTCTGCACCCAGAGGTCTTGACATAAAATAAGAGATACGTTTATGAGTTTGTCGGTTGGTAGACATGAATGTTTGCTTTGATTGAGGTTTTGGACGCCTGCTGGACGCCGTTGGCCCATGGCGAAATACCAGTTGTTCCCACAAAGTCCCATAAGAGGAAGACTAACTGGCCACGAGAGCAAGCCTTTCATCCGGATCCCCCCTGGATCGACTGACACCTCATTAAACAGACCTGGAGAAATGGCGAGGAAGGAGAGGAGGGGAGGGTTCAGCCATAACAGGGAAATGGTAGAAAAAGTCCCAGTTCACCAGGGCAGTTCATTAGGGAATCCTTTAAGAGAGTAAGGTGTGTTTTTAAAGACTAGTGCTTGAGAGGCTGCAACATCCCTTCCTGTAAAAGGCGAGGCCTGACAAGAAACAAGATGGAGGATGAAAGCAGCACCGTGTCTTTGATCCATCTGGGTGGGGTCGGTTTAGAGGGACATGCGTACCCAGAATAACAGCGTTGAGTTTGTATATTCTGACCCACGACACCCTCAGCGGGTCTCTCAGCTCTGCCTGTCAGGAAGACGGATACCTACGGAGCAGCGGCTGACGAGGTGAGCTCAGCACAGCCTGTGCCGCTCTCTGACTGACAGCTTCTGGCTTCCGACCGCAGGCCGGCTGGAGTAAGGGAGGAGGATGTCAGACGCATTAACACCACCTCCGTTCAGTGGCTGTGGCGCGGGCCGACACCTGCCAGTACTGTTGGGTGGGGGAATCGAGCCATGGTTCTTTAACAGATCCAGCTGAGCACCTGCTGGACGCCACGTGGCCTCCATTCATGAGGGCAAGTGAAAAACGACCCCTCACTGACCATAACAATGATCTTTAAGGGCAAATCAGTTGGTCAACTGAAACAACACTGCTGCAGCATCAATCGCTGTTAACACTGATCTTAAAACCGGTAGATGAATGGCTTTCCTGTGGCTCATTCAGTAGAGAGTGGCGCTTGCAACAACAAGGTCATGGGTTCGATTCTTAGGGAAAGCAAGAACTGATTAGAATGTCAATGTGTTTCTTGAATGCAATGCAAGTCACTTTGGATAAAAGCGTCTGATAAATGCATGAATGTAAATTAATTCTTACATTAAAAGCTTTTGTTTCAAGTTTTCACACTATGTGAATGTCTCCATTATTGGTTATTAAATATCTCATTTTCACTGTGTACTGTGTACTGTGTACTGTGAAATGTGAAATGATTCAATGTTTCATGCATGTTCTGAAAAAACTCAATATACCGTACAATAATTTTCTGTTCAAACCGTTATGCTGTGGCATTTAGCTATTTAAAAAGAAGCGTTTCTGCCCACGTGGTTAAAAAAAAAGCTCATTCATTTTAATGCCCAAGCTAAAAAAAAATTCAACTCTGTTACAAAAAAAATACAAAGATATTTATTGTAAATAAAGCATTTATATGTGCTAGCGACGGTCATCATTCGTCCCTTTTCATTGAACTTTCCTGAACCTTGTAACATTCAATCCCAAAACAATATGAATGACTGAGTGATAGTTGAAGCATTGGAAAGAGAGATGAGAAAGATACTACCGGAATGTAATCATTTACTGGAATTTTAAAAAGGTCAATTTATCATTTTTATGCCATTTGGAAAAGAAAAAAAAATCTATCCTACTAACCAAACGGAACTGGAAAAAAAAGATGCTAATGTTTTTTAAATGCACAAATTATTAATTTATTTGATTACTTAGTAAAAAAAAAAAAGTAAAAAAAAAAAATAATAATAATAATTTGCACAAATAACATGAGCGTAAATTATAGCAACAGCTTTCAAACACGGTCTTTACTGGTAAAATAGATCATATGTGAGCTAGACCTTTTCAAAAATACAGCTAAACCGGTTTTGGCAATTTAACCGTATGAGAACTTCATTACCGTATAAGTATTAATTACCGTATAAGTATCATTACCAGTAAATAAGCGATATGATGCTGTGCCTGAACGAAAAATAACGTATGACCCATTCTAGATCAGATCGCACTGCTTTGGGTCAATGATAAAGCTCCGTCAGAGCCGTTTACGGTTTCTCTATGCAACCATTATGTTGTGCGGCATCTCATGTTCGAGACACTGCCTTCTCTTTTGTTCATTAGCGCTGTGGCTTTGCAGGTATTGCATATTAAAATAACGGCAATACTATAGTAACTATTATGCATCCTGTGTTTTAGAGAGCAACCGTGTTCTGAGGAAAATGAAATGAAAGCGCTTCTCGTCATCCAGGAGAACGAAGAAAACAACTTGTTTCTGATGACTGACATCACAGAGTTTACTGGTAATTTGCTACTGATGTGTGAATGGGGTCTTACAGTTGAAAAGACTGTCGTTTGCGTATTTACCGGAAAAGTTGTTCTGGTAATTTACCGGTAACTTACCAGGATTGCTGTGTGCAACGGGCAAATGATGGCAATTTCCATTTTTGGTTAAACTGTTTCTCTGAGAACATTTAATTTCCAATTATTTACATCAATGCAATCAAACTGAACAGAGATATAGGAATGAATGGCGGTCAAGTAGAGCTGAACGATTCTGGATAAATTAAGAATCATTAGTGTTTTGGGTTTTTTCCTCGAAAAAGAGATCATAATTCTTCCAAAATTCTGAATAAACAACGTAATTTTCTAGAGGTTCAGACAAAATGCTAATTGCTGCAGTCTATTTTAAAAACATTAAATTCATTTGTATTACTTTTTAAAAATCAGGTTGAAGGAATGATTCAATGACTCACTCAAAGACTTCCCTTGTTTCATTAGTCTTTCTGAACAAACCTCTTGAATAAATGAAAAACATAATATTTTTTAAATACATTTTTACATTGCATTCAAGAAACACATTGACATTCTAATCAGTTCTTGCTTTCCCTGAGAATCGAACCCATGACCTTGATGTTGCAAGCACCACTCTCTACTGTTTGAGCTGCAGGAAAGCCTAATTGTTTCCAATTATTTCTTCCACAAAGGTACTAGAATTAAGAGCAATCGGTAAGGTTGTCATTCAATGTGTTCAGACCCGGCTGGCCACATTTTACACAGTCACACATGAGGTCTGACCTCTCCAGAACGGCACAGAGAGGGAGGAGGGGGCTTCAAAGCGCCTTCCCACACACAAGATAATAAAAGGCAGCTACTGGTGAAATTGAATTCCTAACAACCACATCCTTACACACTACACTGACAGGGAAAAACAATGTCTGCGGGGGGAGGATAAGGCAGAGAGAGAGAGAGAATAAGATGGCATGAAAGAGAAAAAGGGCTGTCTCGGTTTGGCTCGGATTCAGAGTCTCTCCCACTGGAGGAAGGCTTTTCAGCATATAAATATCACATTACCACACAAGGAAACACAGGCATCAGCTGGCCTTGTAACCTGCACTAACGAGGGCTGCCAACAGGACACCGTCTTCTCATAAGAGGCAGCTTAACGGGTTTGTTCTGCAACTTACCTTTCCAAATAATAACTAGGGCTAATAGATTAAAATATTTCGTATTTTCTAACCGGGATCTTCAAACAATATCATCATTTTCTGCAGTTAACACGATTAACCTCTCATTTTTCAAATTTGCTCAAAATGTAGCGCACTCAGTTTTAATGCACTGTGATGAATTATGATGCCAGAGTAAACAATTTCACTTCTTTAGCTCAAAGCGCAGCTAATGCACCAGTGGAGCCACAAAAAATAAATTAAAAAACGCTGTTGTTTGTTAAAATAGCAACTTGCTTCTTGTTTTGAAGGAAAGCACATAGAACAGAAAGAAGCTTCTTACAGTCTCTATAATTTTTAAATCAAACTATCAAAACTAGTTATCAAAACTCCTAGGTTTAAAACACTAAAGATTGGCATTTTATTTTACAAACTATTTGAGTAACTCTTAAGAGTCCAATAAACAATATGAAGAATGAACGATTAATAATCATTTTATAGTTATCTAAACAATCACTGCACATTAACAATACAGTAATCCCTCGCCACGTCGCGGTTCAAGTTTCGTGGCCTCAGTGCATCGAAATCAATCATTAAATCAACGAAGAGTAAAGCTCTTACATTTACATGCACAGAGAGACTGGAGTACTACAATAATACCACAGTTTCTCTACGGCAGCACAGGCTGCCCAAGCTCAGTCAATACAGATCAATACAGCACTCGCCGACTGGGCCGAGGAAATTGGGCCTTTTTTTCCCCTTTCATATCTGGCTGACTAAAAAAGTGCCATGTTGACAACCAAATGTCTGTAATCACCCTGACATGGCAGTCTACAAAACAGCACTGTTCTGACAGAGGCATTAAAGGCTCTGTTCAATGTTCAGATCAATACATTCAACGGAGTATGAGATATAGGAATGAACGGCTACCAAGTAGAAGTTGAGAATCACGACTTTGTTTTGGTTTAAAATAGAGATTTTTGAATCTCAATGAATCTCAACAGACAACTAAAATAAATAACGTCCAATTCACTAGAGGTTCCGACAAATGATAATTGCTGCAGTCTATTTAAAAATATATTTATTTGAATAAAAAAAATGTTTTGTTTAAAAACGGGCCGAGTGAATGATTCAATGACTCACTCATAAATGCTGGTTTCATTACTGGATGATTCAGTGTTTCTGAACGAATCTCTTGAGTGAATGATTCAATGACTCACTCATAAATGCTGGTTTCATTACTGGATGATTCAGTGTTTCTGAACGAATCTCTTGAAAGAATGATTCAATGACTCACTCATAAATACTGGTTTCATTACTGGATGATTCAGTGTTTCTGAACGAATCTCTTGAGTGAATGATTCAATGACTCACTCATAAATACTGGTTTCATTACTGGATGATTCAGTGTTTCTGAACGAATCTCTTGAGTGAATGATTCAATGACTCACTCATAAATACTGGTTTCATTACTGGATGATTCAGTGTTTCTGAACGAATCTCTTGAGTGAATGATTCAATGACTCACTCATAAATACTGGTTTCATTACTGGATGATTCAGTGTTTCTGAACGAATCTCTTGAGTGAATGATTCAATGACTCACTCATAAATACTGGTTTCATTACTGGATGATTCAGTGTTTCTGAAGGAATCTCTTGAGTGAATGATTCAATGACTCACTCATAAATACTGGTTTCATTACTGGATGATTCATTATTTCTGAACAAATCTCTTGAGTGAATGATTCAATGAAAAATAAATTTTTAACAGTCATATGTCACAATAACAATCTTTATTTAAAGCATCAAGTCGTTGATTTTCTCCATTTTAATCACTACCGTAGAAATCAGTGTTTATATCAGAGCTGTACACATTTATCCCAGAACTTCTGTGATGTTTTGAATTATTGTAAGGCTGTTTGTTTCAAAACCCATCAGCGGCAGAACCAACGCAGAAACGCACCAAGGTTGAATGGCAATAGAAGAACATTAGTTAGACTTTCACTGTTGTAAGCAAAACCACATTGAGAGATACAAAAGATCTGTTAAATGAAACTGTGGTGCGATATCTTTGGCGTTAAGCGAACAAAGCGAAAATCTAACAAACAAAAACGACACATCAAAAAAAACTAAATTGACACATTTATGATCATGCCGGTTTTCGATCTCTGCTACAAATATGCTTGGGGTGAAAAAAAACATATAGACAATTCATTTGCCACAAGAACAACATTATGAAACACTTTGGCTAGAAAGAAATCTTGTAGAAATTGCATTACGGCCAGTAAATGTTCATGTTGGACCTGTCAGTAGACAGATCATCAAAAAAAAAAAAGTAATAATTTATGTCTCAATCTCCGAAATAAAGCAGGAGGGGCAAGGAGCAGATGACGGTGCATTCCCAGTAATTCTGGGACGTTTGGGGGTCATTGATCAATATCTCAATGCACTCTAATAGTGCAAGACTGTTATAATGCCTCCAAACAGATGGGCCATGGTGTATGTGTCTATGAAAAACTACCCCCATCAAGGCCCTCCTCTCTTCCCTCCCTCCCTCCCTCCCTCCCGGGTGCCCACTGCTGCTCCAAAGCCAGTCGAGCCTTTTTTTCCTTTGAGTGGGAGGGGGAACAAACTACAGCCGGAGAGGCCACATAGCCTGCGCTAATTCTCTTTTAGAGGGGGTGGAGGAGGACAGGATGGAGGGATCCACACTTCTCGTTCAGGCTTTTATGGGAAGCTTTATTTACGCCCAGCCTCTCTCTCTCTCTCTCTCTCTTGCCCGCCCTCGCTCCCTCAACCCCCAATCCACCCCCTCCTGCTTCCCAGACTGGATTTATGGTTGGCCTCCGAGCTCCGAGCACTCAAACAGAGGGATGAAAAGGCGCTCACACTGCCTGTACCTCAAACACAGGCTTTTATGGCACTCCACAGGATCAGCGCCGAAAGCCCGAGAAACAGCCACTGAGCAAACAAGACAAACACAAGAAAGAGGATTCCAGGCAGATTCCGCTTGTGCCGTTATTGCCACGGCCAGACCACAAACCCGAGGGCTGGCGTGGAGCGACTCGCTTCTCCCTGCGGAAAAACTGTCCGACGACTGGGGAGAAGAAGTCGCTCAAAGCCCTTTCTCCATAATCACCCTCTGAGTGATCTAAAGGAGAGCAATTACATTTCATCAGTGCTATTTATACATCAGCAGAAAACGAGTGTGCATAATTTAGACACCAGTGTCTGTGTCAATATCTCATTAAAGCTAATGAGACTAAGAGGGTGTGGGAACGCTGGTGGTGGCAGTCACAGATGTTTGCGCTGTCAATTTCATCTCCAAATAAAACCGCAAGACAAAAGAGGCTCTCCTGCTAATGCTCGGAGATTAATGGCGTCATGCGATCCATAAGACCTACAAACAATGAAACAGTAACCAAGCACCACTATCGAACGTTGGACGAATTTATCCAACACGCTTTGAGCCTTGAGTAGCTGGACTATCAGTCTGGCTCACTTTGTAGTTTGTTCAACCCGCCCTGTTGGACAGGAATGATAAGCAAACTAACCAGTTTGATAGTGGGTGGGCAGCGCTAATCTTGTCAGCAAAATAACTGGCTTAAATAGTAACCGATCCAGTCTCTCGACTGGTCCAGAGCTTCAGATGTTTCACTAACATTTACTGACCTCATCATTGTGGCTGTGTTTCCATCCAAAGTTGTGACTTCAGCTTCTGTGCGAAATTGGAAACATCGCATAACATTTAAGAATAAAGCTAGAAACAAAATCGTCCCTTCCTGAAACACCGGCACTAAACATCTCATAGAGAAATGAAAGTTGAACGTTTTCGAGACAGACGATACAGTAGCAGCTAATGACGGCATGTGCGGAGGAGGAGGATTACGTAGATTAAGTAGATAACACAAACACAATAAGGAAGTATAGTGTTTCTTCCCGTGTTGTGTATTGGATAGAGTCAGAAGCTCATATTTATTATTATTGAACACTCATAACTCGTGCTGCTCCCAGCTTAATACTGGTGAATCACTCGTTGCCCCCGGTAACCCCCGCTGTAAAACCAAGCTGCCTCTAGTGGAGATCATATGAATTACCCATAAATGAGGAGCTTGAGCTGCTGAGAGTGCTGAACACCTCTAGCGTCTGTAAGCTGCTCGCATCTCAAATATTTACTCGTATCTCAAAGCAAAAAATAGCTTGAAGACTTGTTCGTATCTCAAATATTTACTCGTATCTCAAAGCAAAAAATAGCTTGAAGGCTTGCTCGTATCTCAAATATTTACTCGTATCTCAAAGCAAAAAATAGCTTGAAGGCTTGCTCGTATCTCAAATATTTACTCGTATCTCAAAGCAAAAAATAGCTTGAAGGCTTGTTCGCATCTCAAATATTTACTCGTATCTCAAAGCAAAAAATAGCTTGAAGGCTTGTTCGTATCTCAAATATTTACTCGTATCTCAAAGCAAAAAATAGCTTGAAGACTTGCTCGTATCTCAAATATTTACTCGTATCTCAAAGCAAAAATAGCTTGAAGACTTGCTCGTATCTCAAATATTTACTCGTATCTCAAAGCAAAAAATTGCTTGAAGGCTTGCTCGTATCTCAAATATTTACTCGTATCTCAAAGCAAAAAATTGCTTGAAGGCTTGCTCGTATCTCAAATATTTACTCGTATCTCAAAGATTTACTCGTATCTCAAAGCAAAAAATAGCTTGAAGACTTGCTCGTATCTCAAATATTTACTCGTATCTCAAAGCAAAAATAGCTTGAAGACTTGCTCGTATCTCAAATATTTACTCGTATCTCAAAGCAAGAAATAGCTTGAAGGCTTGCTCGTATCTCAAATATTTACTCGTATCTCAAAGCAAAAAATAGCTTGAAGGCTTGCTCGTATCTCAAAGCAAAAAATAGCTTGAAGGCTTGCTCGTATCTCAAAGCAAAAAATAGCTTGAAGGCTTGCTCGTATCTCAAAGCAAAAAATAGCTTGAAGGCTTGCTCGTATCTCAAAGCAAAAAATAGCTTGAAGGCTTGCTCGTATCTCGGAACACTGGTATGGCAGGATGCTCATAATAGCTATATTACCATTTTCACCATTTTAGATACTTTCAATTAAATTGTGATTATTTTAATTTAATTGGCTTGCATATTTAAATTTAGCATTATTTAATCTCAAGTCTAACATTAGTATGAGTAATAATACAAATAAAATAAAGTACGGTATTTATGGGAGGAGAGATTTTAAATGAGTCACACAAAGTGATTTACTTTGTGTGACGTAAAAATGTAAATACGTTTACAGATCAACCCGTAAATTAGACAAATTCAACGCTGTAATTTACACGCACAAACACACAAACCATTACATTTTAAATCCAACAACCCTTTTCTGCTGAATTAGCAAAGCCACACTGGTGCTAAAATCAGTTTTGTAACTGTAATATATACTGGCAACCACCATAATAACACAGGAGAAAAGCCACATGATGAATCATAACTTATTACAAAAAGCCGAGGTAAACACTCGTATATAGAAGGTGCACACAATATAAAACAACATAAAATACTGCAATTAGCATAACATTTAACAACGTAAGACGGTAACTGTTTGGACAAACGAATTCTTCTTGTATGGATGGTTTTAAACCCAGAAAATTCATTCTGAGCATCTGCAGTCTGACTAGCCGTGTGACAGAAGCGTTTACAAATTCATTCTGTGCACGGTTTGTCAAGAGGTGTTTGGTTTTTGAAAAGCGCTCAGGCAGACAGATTCTCTCAGGTTAAAGAGTGGCTGAGGCACACCGACATTTACACTGGATGAAAGAGAAAAGATTAGAGCCCTCTGAGCTGCAATAGACTTCATTGATTTATAATTAATCAAGGACAGAGCCGGATTGCGATATTGCACCTGGACATAATTCTTTAAAATCCTCTGCTTGACATCAGAGAAACTACAAAAATAGATGCTGGCTTCAAACATACAGCTGTCAATAGTGAAAGAGTGCAATATAAAAGTAATTGCATGACAAGAATCGGTATGAAAGGAGTCTGAGGGTTTGTTTCAGTGTTGTAACAGTCAAAATGGCAGTAGTGTGCAGATGTGAGGAGATGATGATGCATGGCGCCCTCCGCAGGCTGCGATGGGAATAACACTTTACCATTTAAAAAATAATAATTAAAGGCTATGACATTAAATTGTTTCGTGGCTTTCAGTACACATCTGTAAACATACTCTTAAATCAGCTAAATAATCTGAATTTTGAATGTTTATGTTAAGGGGAAATACATTTGAATGACTCATATTGCTCAAAGGGATAATATTTTACCACTCAAATCCTATAATAATATATATATATATAATCCTATAATATTTGACAAGCAACAACAAGTAGCAAATAAGGGTTTTGCTCGAGGACGAACCTGGAGAGCATCTGTTAGCATTCCCATTTATTTATTATTAGCGGATCACCTGACATTAAAAACATAATGTGCTTAAAAATGTCCTGCATTTAGGTGCATAAATAAAATGATTAAAAACTAATTTTCCATGCAACTCAATTACACATAAGACAGTTTTCATAAGCACTCGTCTTCATGACAAATTTATTCAAACATACATTCATAATCAAAAGTAAAGCTTGTGTTCAGTGTTTTATTGCTAATTAAAGAACTGAACTCTGGATATATTTCCTGAGTAAATGCAACATTTATTGACATTCACAAGCTGTTTTATTGACTTCTCTCTGCGGTTGAAACGAGATTGAGCGTTATATGAAGCATGATTCATTTCAGTAGTTGCACTGCATCTTTCAGCATAACCTCTGATGTTCATGCATGTTTTTTCATGCTATAACTTTTAGTAAAGTGGAAAAGACTCGCACTTGAACTGAGACGCTACAGCGATCCGTCACGTTACAATTAAGAGCATCAAAACGCCATTTATTGTTTGTATTTTGTGGTTAAAAAATGAGGCTTTGCTTCGCAAGTAACAAATCTTTATGTGATTATCAGATGAAGGCTCTACATATAATGTTTGGTGTAGCAAAAAACGCAGATCTGACAACCCTGATTTGGGTTGAACCATGAGTGACTCAGAGTCAAATAGACATAAAATATATGTTTAATAGACAAGATGAACAGGAATTTTCTGTCCAATCCGCATCATGTGACCATGATTATTAAAATGAAACATCAAGATTTATTTCACATAGTTTGCCGTTTAATCACTGATCGCACTGTGACTGCCATGTTTTTGGTGTATATCTTCAATGTTGGTTGAAAGGCATAGAGCATTTTACTGGTTTATGCTTCTTTGGCAGAAATGTCTGGATTTGTTCATTCAAGAGAGGACAATGTGAATAAAACTTTCACTGCATTTAAAACTAATGCCAAATTTAGTTCATAAACCTGTAAAACATATTGCATACTTTCCTGAGGAGTCACAAAGATATTGATACGAGCAAACAATGTTCACGTCACCATTTATGGCGCTTAAAGAACATCACGATGCAAACATATTCATGGCTCTAAAAATAGCTTGCATTCTCTCCAGGTAAAAGATAATTTTTCTTGTTGCACCTTTTGATTTTGTGGTGAAATATGACCCTGACATGGTGAAATGAAGCGCGGCGGAGGAGAGCTCATCTCAGACGCAGCAATTACACCTCTATTACAGGGAGCCATGCAGGGAGAACAGGAAATGAGGCAGGAAGTGCTGTAGGCTACAGAAGAAGACAGCAGGGGAAGCGGACACAGACAGAGAGAGGAATGCGCTTGTATGCCAGAATAATGCCGTGTGCAGCGCAGTGTGAGCGCTGAGTTAGAAGAGCGACTGAGGCTCTGTTTACATCTGGGGTTAAGAAGCGTTTTGATCGATCTGATCTAAATCCAGGAGTAAACAGGTCTGAAACAGTTTGAGCTTGTTCACTTTCTACCAAGAAAACGTTCAACCGGATTGCTTTCCTAGTGTAAACACTCATAATGTGTTAAAACAGCCACAAAACACCGTCTCCTGACCTAATGACTGAGCATTATGGGATGTGCGCTAGCAGACGGGACTTAAACTTTGTCGTTGGAGACACAAGTTTGGTTTGAAGGTGAAAAACACCAAACACAAAGTTCTCTCCATTCCTGATTTCTAACACACACTCACAGTGTTCGGCGTGATCTTGTGTCTGTCAGAGCAGAAACTAAAGCTGATGCTCTCCGTGTTTTTCCATCGTCTCCGGCCGCGTTTATATGTAAATTACACAAGTTTATTTCATCCATTAGATGGAAAGATCTGAGAAACACACATTCACCCATCCATAAATCCTCCTAAAATCCTAAACAGAGAGTGTTTCTTCAGATGCTTTCTCAGAACAAAAGAGATGGATTAAAACACCAGGTGTAAACAGGAATGTGTTTCCCTCGTCCACTCGTGATCCGATCAACTAAACACATCTCAACACCCGGAGTGAACAGGGCCTGAGATACATGATTATGCATTTTTTCAAAGTCTTGCTGTTGTATTTTGATCTCGACTAGATCAGGTTTTTCTGCTTCAATGTTGATTATTTTCCCCAAATTCGTCTCTTCCCAGTCTGTCAGAAACGCTCTGTTTAGTTCCTGTCTCTCTGAAGCTCCTCCTTCTGAAAGCAAACTGTGCTCTGATTGGTGGGCTGGATCGGTGTGTTGTGATTGGTTGAGAGCTTACAGTGTGTTTGGGAAAAGTCCCGCCACTTCCCATAACCGGCAGTTTCAACACACGACTCACTCACTCAAGCCCCGCCCCTTTATTCTGCGCATTAATTATGATAATGAGGAATATTGTGAGTGTTTGTTCCCGGAAGAAACTCAAGACTCAATGGAGGCGTTTGAGGAGTTCAGAAACACTGACTCTGATATAGAGAAGAAGAACTGCAGCTTTGCAAAGTTTAAAATAAGCATTAAACACTAAATGATCGCTCAATCAGGAGAGAGTGGTGCTTGCAACACAAAGTCATGGAGCATTAAACACTAAAGAAAGATGAACATGGAGAGAAATAAAAGCAAAATAGCTCCTCTTTAATATAGAGTAACTATCTAAAAGAGAAGGGGAATGAATTGAAATGAAAAATAAAAAGGGTAGCATTTAAAAATGTATCAGATAGATTTATAGGCCATTATCGCTTTAATAAAACACAGATGTCAGCAATGATAAAAGACACCAATATTTACATGCATTTAAACCCATCAAGACAAAAAAAGCGTATTTAGTTCTCAGACGTTCTCAACTGTGTTTGTTTTTTGCTTTTATCCTGTTTTTCAGCCCCACACATTTTATATTGGATATAACGCGGTGAGCCCAAACAGTCCCAGAATAGAAGTGAACTGAAGTGCGGTCACAGGTGTGGGTATATCAGCTACTCAACAGCTTCCAGAGAGACTCATCCAATCTGATCTGATCCGCTTTTAAATCATGTTGCTTCATGTAAAGCCTAAGGGGGCGTTACACACAGGAGACGCTATTAAAAACAAAATCAAAACAGTGAAATGGGGCAGAATGCAGAACTATTCTTTACTTGTCATATCTTGGCCTTTCAGGACGATGCATCGAGACTCAGATCTGATTCACATATACAGTGCTCCTAAAACAGGTCGATCGCAAAGGTAGATAAATAAACTCCAGCTCTCACTCCGTATGCTCAGTTTTTCACATCTTTCTTTCTCCAGCTCCTCCACTCATTTTATACCCTTTCTCAAGTGTAAATTGGAGGTTTTTTCACTAGAGTTCAGCAGCTCTTGTGTCGTTGTGCTCATGCACCGTGACCCATGAGTCAGAAAAGGTCAGAGGTCAGACTGGCTGCCCTGTACGCCAACTTCCAGACGCCATTTTATGGGGCGAGCTCATTGTGTTGATGACTTCCTACCAAGCGTAACGCCGAAACAGGTCGCAGTCAAATCGTAGAAATGGCATCAAAGGCAGAAAGTGCAAAGATGTGCTAAGGTGAGACTAATCGGGGCACTGATCCGTACGAAACTGCATGTGAGCGGACATTACCTACATAGACATTTTAAATTACAGTAGAACCCCGACTTACGAAACGCTCTACGTACGAAAAGTTCAACGTACGATAAAAGATTTCAGGGTTTTTTTCGCCCGAGTAACGACAAAATGATCGAGATACGAAAAACGAAATCTCGGCAAGGAGACGATTTCCGAGTTTTGTTTTGAAATTCGCGCTGATTTTGGTTCGGGTTGGATGAAGACTACAGTTTGTCCGGTCAGAACAATGATGTCTCACTCAGGGAATAATCCAAAACTGGTATTTATTAAAGGTGCATAGATCGATAAAACCTCAACGATTGGCACTAATTCCCTGTATTTCACTCAATAAACTATATACAATCTTCAGCCGATCACTTTAACCTTAATCATCCGTCAGCTCTCTTCTCAGTCACTTCCTGAAACTCCGATGGAAAGTTTTGGAATAGTCCATTTCGCGCTGAATGACAGGGATGGCTGGAATAGTCCATGTAAGAAGGGGAACACTTTATACAATCCTGCTCTCCTATTGGTCAGCATCGCTCCTATCATTTGCATAGCGTTTTTCCTCTCCATTTCGCCTGTGTTCTCCCATTTCTAACGCTAAAGTTCTTCCGCATACAAGTTTTGTTTTCATCGCACTGCATCGCCATTATTTTGTGCCCAGTTAAACTTTTTTCTTATCACTACCCATGGATGTGAAGATTGTTGCTGAAGTGAAAGCAAAGAAGAGGACACTTTCCTCGGTGACGATAAGGGAAATAATTAAGGAGGATGAAGCTAAAGAAGCACGTCATTCCATGATAAATGTGGTGTTTTCTTAGGGCTTAGAACGGATTAAGCAATTTACATGTAAAAGCCTGATCGACTTACGAAAAGATCGACATACGAAGCCAACCTCGGAACGGATTAATTTCGCAAGTCGGGGTTCTACTGTATTTAGTAAACACGAAAAGTGCGTACACTTTAGAGGATTTGAAAAGTTACAAATCGCTTGAAGCTTACAACCAGTTTGTCAATGGTTGGGTTAAAGTGAGCAACAACGGTAAGTTGAGATTCATTCTATTTGCCTACTCTAAACCATTTCGTATAGACATCAAATAAATGTAAGGGGGGCAAGATATGTAATGTTTTATGTAAGTTTAGATTTGCATGCATTTCATTTAAAACTGCTCAAAATAACTGAAATTCACTGGAATTTTCTCTGCAATTTTAGGTGCGACACTCACAGCGCATGAATGACACCATTACTAAAACCCCAAACGGGCTTTGTTGAAGCAGCACGTGGTGATTGTAAATAATGTTTTTATTGATTGTAAAATAATGAAGAGTGACTAGATACTCAATATATTGTGGTGTTGTTTTTTGTGTCATTTCGTTTATTTTTTTACTAATATAAACGTGGATGCATATTTGAATTAACATAACTTTTCTTAGGTATTTAAGCACTTTAAGATTCAAAACAAAACACAAATGATTCATTCACTGTACGAAATATCTGATACATATTCCAATAGTACTACTGTTAATAATAATGACACTAATCGATACAGTATTTGATAAAAGTAGCTTGTATGAAGCAGATTTTGTAATGCTTCGACGGCAAACACCGTCTTTCAACAGCTATTCGGGATCTCCAGTGGGAAGAGCGAGGGTTAAGTTGAATCACACTAGCTTTGCGGCCTCCCGGTCGATCGAGATTGATTTATTGGCAGCTGATCTAAACCAACAATCATTTTTTTAAAGGCTATGGTTTGCTGTCACAGCATATCGCTATTAGTGTTTATTATTGATTCAAGCTCAAGATGTCATGCATGTTTATAAAAACAATCTCAGAAAAGAGAAACGGCTTATTTGGCACTTAAATGGAAATGTTTTGTATGGATGAACACCAAAAGCTACTGACCTGTTCCCTGAACTGCTCCTGAGAGACACAATCTGTGAGGTTCACGCAGCCCAACAGACAGCCAGTGGGATACTCCAGAGGAAACCGGGGCTCTGGAGAGAGAAATAACCCAGTGAGGGGAAATCACACAGATGCTACACTCGACAGACGTATACGTCTCACAGGTTTAGCATTACCGTCATGTATCTGCAAACATACCATCTTTGTATATGTGGCGGTACGTGGCCTCCACTCCTGCGATCTCTTGAGGAGTGGCTCTGTTGGCAGCAGCTGCGATCCACAGCCGTCCTCTATGGGACGTGTACCACGTTCTGCCTTCAACCCTACAAGTCATGAGAGAAAATGGGAGCTACAGCAACGCCTTGAGATACGAGCATAATCCGTTCCAGGACGAGCTCGTAACTCAAGTTGCTCGTATCTCAAATCATTATAAGGTATGAACTCATAATTAAAATCACATTTTATTTTATATCACAGTTTTTTAGAGCGCCGGAATGGATTCATTTTCCCCCAGTTATTTCTTATGGGAAAAAATGATTTGAGATACGAGCAATTCGAGTTACAATGCGAGTCCTGGAACGGATTATGCTCTTATCTCAAGGCGTTACTGTATGTACACAGTATACTTACTATACTTATACATACTTGATATACTCACACAAAATAGTACAGCCATAATGTGAAAATAACTATTGACTTATTGCTATAATCCAGTTTTAATATTGGTGCATCATTAGTTTACATTTGGCTTTCCTGTGTCTCAAACAGTAGAGAGCAGCGCTTGCAACATCAAGGTCATGGGTTCGATTCACAGGGAAAGCAAGAACTGATTAGAATGTCAATGTGTTTCTTGAATGCAATGATAAAAGCACGAATGTAAATGTAAATATAGCTGCTAGCAGCCATGACGGGGCCAAGCACAAGGAGGGCATTAAATGTCTTGTTAACATGGCTGGCAGAATCAGACCAATGGCAGTAAGCAACTAAAGACATGTCAGTATGACTTCATTCTAAATGGCTGAAAAATCAATACGGTCTTTAGTAATTCGATTTAACGGTTTATCACGTTCGACCAACAGGCGGCGCTGTAACCAAATTGATGTGTCAAATCATGTGGTATGTCCAGAGTGGTGAGGTGACAATGACATGCAAAGTTTGGTGTCAATAGGGTAAACCATTGCTGACAGAGCATAAAAGTCATGTGTTTGTTAAGCATAGCATTTCATAACAAAATTCTAAATAACTGACGCTCAAATTGGCCGATATGGGAAAATTTGGTATCGCACGACTCGGCATGATGCACTGAATCTAAAGAGACCAGTTTCATGACTTTTGGCCAAAGCGTTCAAAAGTTAAGAGCAAAAGTGTCACTTTTTAAATATCTTCAGACCACTAGGGGGCACTGTGCCAAAACTCAGCAGGTAGTTTCAGATCATGATTGCCATGACAGGCACCTAGTTTGGTCAGAATACGCTAATGCGTTTCAGAGATATAGCCTCTATTTCATTTTGGTCGCTATTTTGTCGAATTCTTTCAATTCTTTCTTCAAAATTTCCTAAGCGAAACATCTTGATTTTGATAACTTTTTGTCAGCATGGTCTGAAGATGATACGATTCAATTTTGGTGAAAATCAGACGAACGGTCTGGGAGGAGTTAGAAAAAGTAGGTTTTTAAAGAAAAACAATATGGCGAACAGGAAGTTTAGCCAACTATGACAAATTTGGTATCTGTGTTCTCAGCTTGAACCAAGGAACATATTAAGACAATTTGTTTTGCCATATGTTAACGTAATCCAAAGTTATTAGCATATTTGTAAATTTGGTTATAACTTGACCACAAGGTGGCGCTGCCTCGAAACTTTTTGTGTAGTTTCAGGCCAAGGTGCCGAAGACACATACCGAGTTTCGTGACGATACGCCAATGTGTTCGTTAAATATAGCATTTTATGACAAAATTCAAAATGACCGACGCTTAAAACAGCCGATATGAGAAAATTAGGTATCGCACGAACCGGCATGATGCACTGAATCTAAAGAGACCAGTTTTATGATTTTTGGCCAAAGCGTTCAGGAGTTATAGGCAAGAATGTCATTTTTTCATAACTCCTGACCACTAGGGGGCACAGCGCCAAAACTCTACAGGTAGCCTCAGACCATGATTGACATAACACACACCTAGTTTGGTCTGAATACGCTAATGCGTTTCGGAGATAAAGCCTCAATTTCATTTTTGCGACCATTACGTCGGATTCTTTCGTAAGTTATTCGTAAACGGTTTGACGAATCAACTTTCTTTTAATAACTTTTTGTCAGCATGGTCTGGAGATGATGTGGTTCAATTTTCGTGAAAATCGGACAAACGGCCTAGGAGGAGTTCGAAAAACGTCATAGGGTGCATTCGAATCGTCTTGAGCCAAGGAATTAGTGGACGAAAGAATTTAGTTTCTAGGACATACGGTTCAAAAGTTATTAACGTAAAAGTGAGTGCAGATTTGGACAGTTGGTGGCGCTAGAGAGATTGAGTTAGAGACTTCAATTTTACTATGGTCAATGTTTGGACTGTCCTCTATGAGTGTGCCAAATTGTTATCATTTTCCCGCAAACGGTTCGATGGGCTGCCATAGACTTCCATGGCGGAAGAAGAAGAAAAAAGAACTGGAACAAAAACAATAGGTGCCTCCGCACCTTCGGTGCTTGGCCCCTAAATATCTGAACTATTGTAAGCACCGCCTGAGCAGGAAGTGATGTAATTCATGATCAACTGAACTGTACCTCTTTATGCCTTTAATAAGCAGTGAAGCCCACGGCTGATGCATGCTGAGACACCAGCCTCCGTCTGAGATCTCCTGCAGCTCTTTGTCCTGCAGTCGGAGTCGACTGCGCTCGCTTTTCTGTGCGCCGCTCACAGGCTTTGAGGAAGACTTACGCGAGGAGTCGCTGCAGGCCACGTCAATCCACTGACACAACACAAACACGCATGAACCGACACACATGCGATTCAAATACAGCTGGCATTAACTTCCTCTCAGTTAAGACTGATATAAACATAACACACACCTCTGGCGCCGCCTGTACGATGTTGGGGTTGACAAGCCCTCTGAGCGGCTGTCGATCAGTGGAAACACAAGGTTTGGATGTCCGACCAAAGGAGCCACTGTTGATGTCCTTGACTGACTCATCGAACCTTTTGGGGAAAAAAACACAAAAGGTATTCATGCCATACCTTGCCAATCATGCATTGCAATAAATACACTAAGCAGATCGAACACACACACACACACACACACACACACACACACAATCATTCAGTAGTGCAGAATTGTATCAACACTGTTCTGTGATTTGTCAGTAAAATCTCTTAGAAACTGAAAAGTTGTAGCATATATTTGTTAGCAACTGAAACCCAGAGCTTCAGTATTAGTGGAGAAACTCTGTCAGGAGGAATTAATCGCTCTCTCACTCATGCATTCATATAAATGCAATCTTTACTGCTGCTTTATCTGTATCTGAAACGAGTGAGAAATAACCACTCAAAGACAAAAGAAGTGATAAATAAGCGGTTATGAAGGAGCGATAGCCTTGTGTTCAGCGCTGAGCTCCAGACACTAGAGTTTATTTCTTCATTAATGACGTCAGCAGCGAATAGTCGACTTTAATCACATAAGTGTCCACTTACAAAAAAAATCTTAAGCCGTTCAACTCTAACTGGTTTTACCAATAATGTCACAGGAATAGTGCATCCCTAATAAGCGTACATGTTAACGGAAATGTCAGACTTTCCATGTTTTCACTATTATACGGTACGGGTTTGCTTTGACATTTCCTGAAAGAGACACACAATCTCTAGATTAAAACACAGGCGAAGAAGCAGCAGAAACAAGCGATAGCAGTAGATGCACATGTAAAATACTGCGATCATCAACATTAAACAGCTTATAAATCAAAGCGGTCTAATGTTACTGAAGCTTTAGGGGTGTTGATGGACCCGATCGACTCATCGTTCTGAATCCCATCCAGACGTCTTTATAGTCTTTGACAAAAAAAGTGAAATTGCTCAAAATGGTGCTTTTTTTTTTTTAAAGGCTCTGTTCTTTATTTTTATATATATCTGAACATTTATTGCACGTTCAGATATTCATACAGCAAAATATTCCAGGGGCCAAGAAAATTCAGTGAAAATTATCAAATAGAAGAAACTGCTCATTTAATGTACAGAAGAGCTTCTGTGCCGCTATTGGTCAACCTCACAGATGTGACGAAACCGTCATGGAACTGGAAAAGTAAACATGCTATTATAGTTTTTGCCGCGATGCCATGAAGCGTTGCTAGTCATCCTGTATAACACACTATATGAAATAAAACCACATCTTACGACAAACTGATCATGTCAAAATAGGGCATGTCAAAGGTCATGGGTTTGATTACCAGGGAAAGCAAGAACTGATTAGAATGTCAATGTGTTTCTTGAATGCAATGATAAAAGCAGCTGATAAATGCATGAATGTAAAATGTAAATGTGAACCCGGGATTACATTAATCAAAAATCAAACAACAGAGACAACATATTATGGGCTGGATTCTTACTTCTGGTAGTACGGAGTCAGATTCTCCCCTTCATCCAGCACTTGTCTACCTGCAAAGTCGAGCGTGATCTTGCGGTCTTTGCGGGAGGCGTGTCGAAGCTCCCGGAGCTCCTCATCCCGCTTGCGTATCGCCTCCCTCTCGCCGGGAGAAAGCCACTGGTTGGAATCCGATGCAAAATAATCGGATTCATCATCCAAGACTTGTGTTCTCTTCACACTGAGAGAAAGTGAGAGAGAACAAAGCGTTTAAAACGCGAAGCTTCATCAGGCGTTATATCTTAAGGCCTGGTTTCACAAACAGGGCTTAGATTAAACCTTAGTTCAATTAGGACATTTATTATATAAATGCGCCTTAGAAAAAGCATTACTGGTGAGACAAAACACTGGCACTGACATCTTTTAAGATCAGTTAAAACAGTACAAAGTGTATTTTAGTCTGAGAATAGCTTAAGCCTCGTCTGTGAAACCGGTGGGAAATTTAATACCAGACTGAAATTAATCCAACCCTTGAAATCAAATCACACTGACAGATTCATAACAGTGTATTTGGACGTGCAGACCTGTTCTTGTCAAACTCCAGAAGTTTGTCTTTGTGCATTACGGCTTTTTCCAGACCAGCCTTCATCCTGGCCTCATGGTGGGGCAGATAATCCCGATCAGATCCCTCTGGGAACACACGGAAAACAAAGACGTCACGCAAATGCCACAAGTCAAAGGGAAGCAACTGCTGTATAATCACTTCATCTCTCACCTCCCATGAGCTTCTTACGGAGCTTTTGACTCTTGTTGGAGTCCCGCTGCAATATCTCCTGCTCCTCATTTGTACAGACCTGAATTATGAGTGAAAGATGTTAAACGTGATGATGGAGCGTCTTAATCGTTCAACACCAATCGCATGGTCAATTAGCTTTTTTTATGTGCATACAATTACAGTAACGCCTTGAGATACGAGCATAATCCGTTCCAGGACGAGCTCGTAACTCGAATTGCTCGTATCTCAAATAATTTTTCCCCATACGAAATAAAAGGAGGAAATTAATCCGTTCCGGTGCTTTAAAAACTCCCTTATTAGTGCTAATAACAATGGGAAAAAACGTTTTTAATTGCTATAGACACACACACACACAAAATTATAGTATATAAGGATTCCTGTGATATAAAATAAAATGTTTGAATTATGAGTTCGCATGACTTGTCATCTGCGCGCAATACACAATACTCGATCTTCTCTCAACTGCTGTTTTTGCTCACGCAAACACTTTTATTTTAGTCGACGAACACGTGACGTGAAGGAGTGAGGCGCATGGGTCTGTAAGCTGCTCGTATCTCAAATCTTTACTCGTATCTCAAAGCAAAAAAATTACTTGTATGTCAGGACGCTCATATCTCAAGGCATCACTGCTATAATGACTAATATAATCTCAAATCTTTACTCGTATCTCAAAGCAAAAAAATTACTCGTATGTCAGGACGCTCATATCTCAAGGTATCACTGCTACAATGACTAATATAATCTCAAATCTTTACTCGTATCTCAAAGCAAAACTTACTCGTATGTCAGGACGCTCATATCTCAAGGTATCACTGCTATAATGACTAATATAATCTCAAATCTTTACTCGTATCTCAAAGCAAAATTTACTCGTATGTCAGGACGCTCATATCTCAAGGTATCACTGCTATAATGACTAATATAATCTCAAATCTTTACTCGTATCTCAAAGCAAAATTTACTCGTATGTCAGGACGCTCATATCTCAAGGTATCACTGCTATATTGACTAATATAATCTCAAATCTTTACTCGTATCTCAAAGCAAAATTTACTCGTATGTCAGGACGCTCATATCTCAAGGTATCACTGCTATATTGACTAATATAATCTCAAATCTTTACTCGTATCTCAAAGCAAAATTTACTCGTATGTCAGGACGCTCATATCTCAAGGTATCACTGCTATATTGACTAATATAATCTCAAATCTTTACTCGTATCTCAAAGCAAAATTTACTCGTATGTCAGGACGCTCATATCTCAAGGTATCACTGCTATAATGACTAATATAATCTCAAATCTTTACTCGTATCTCAAGTCTTTACTCGTATCTCAAAGCAAAAATGTTCTTTGAAGGCTTGCTCGTATCTTGGAATACTCGTATGTCGGGGCGCTCATATCTCAAGGTATTACTGCAATTACACATATTGAGAAGTTAGTTGTACAAAAATCTGAGTTTAGATCGGTCGCTCACCAGACTGCCGCAGAACAGACAGGGTCCAGATCCCTCTTGCTCACACACGATCCGGCCGCAGCTCAGACAGTTGTTGACGAGTCTGTGTTTCTGAGCCAGACAGTCGCAGCACTGCCGGCCCGGCAGCAGAACAGCCAGCTTATCTCGACCCTCTTTAGCGTACAGATTCACAAACTTGCTCTTCTTCTTCACTGAGCTGGAGCCGCTGCTCTCTTGAGCCTGATGACAGCAAGTAAACACTCTGTAATTCTTTCCACAGAGGTCATAAAAGGGCTTAAGACATTTAAATAAGGCGGCATACCTTCATCAGGTCAATGGGAGTCTTCACAGGCTCCGGCTCTGCCTGACAGACGACCGCAATCTCCTGCTTGTTTCTTCCCTTTCGTTTGGACTTCTTCTGGTTGTCTTTAGGGCTTGCGTCTAGATCGTCTGGGGTAGATATTTCACACA
The DNA here is from genome assembly GCA_037043235.1 of Rhodeus uyekii. Lineage (NCBI taxonomy): Eukaryota > Metazoa > Chordata > Actinopteri > Cypriniformes > Acheilognathidae > Rhodeus > Rhodeus uyekii. The sequence goes on from JAWRVZ010000109.1 coordinate 860,685, forward strand.
ATATTGACAACAAATAGATGTATTTCTGTAGCAATTACAATAACATTGGTAGGAAATATGCGTTCCTGTCACTCTAACAGTAGAGAGCAGTGCTTGCAACAACAAGGTCATGGGTTCAATTCCCAGGGAAAGTGAAATGTGTTTCTTGAATGCAATGCAAGTCGCTTTGGATAAAAGCATCTGATAAATGCATGAAGGTAATGTAAATTACACAGGAAACCTCACTATAATACCTTAATTTACACAATAAGTTTTATATACATACACTCAAATATTTTTTAATGACAAATGACATTTCTGTCATAAAAACAAGAAGTAGAATTTAATATTGGAGAAGTAAAAATGCAATGACACAGTTCTTGCTTTCTTGCTGGGAATTGAACCCATGACCTTTGCGTTGCAAGCATCACATTCTACTGTTTGAGTGACAGGAAAGCTATAGTTATAATAATAGCATATTCCTGGTTTTATTTACTGCTATTACCATTGGGCAAAACATTTTTTTTTTTTACATTTTATATTATTTCTGAGTGCATTTAAAATAAGTGTGGCAGTATTTGTCTTCACATTTCATGCATATTTTCCACAAATATATTTAGCGAATAAGTCATTTGTTTGATCACTTCAGACCTGGAACTTTTTAAACCAGATGGATAATAAAGATTGTATTTTAGTTACGCTTTAAGTTGAATAGTTAAAAAGTCGAGAATCAGTCAATCCTTCTGAGACTTTATTTGTTTCTTTTGCCACATCACTCAGCCCTTCTCCTATATTATCCTCAATTCTTGAGTTAAACCCTAAAGTATTGTAAGTACGGGCACACAGTGTCCACATTCACCCATGAGCGTCTCTCTCGTGACGACGGCTCCCTGAGCGTCAGGCGCTTGCGTCCGGTATCTCTGCCATCTCTGCACCAGCTCCTCCACAAACTCCTTCCTGTCCCCTTCCGTTCCCTGCAGGAGATCTCCCACATACTCCACCATCTCATCCGCGCTGTCGATGGAAAGCACGTACCTGGGGAAAAAAGCAAACATGCATTTTCATTTCCACAAACATTTCTGTTTGATGCCTGTAACAAACCATCATGTTTGTTTGCTGATTATTAGGGATGCATGAAATATCGGCCGATACATGATCAGAGGATTTGTCTGATCTTATCTATATCTGATATCTTAAAGCCATAATTAATGGATTATTTCCTTCAGCTGAGACGCTTCAGATGCGACTGTTCATCATTGAATTGCTTAAAATATGATTGGAATTCATCACCGAAATATGTTATTATTGCTATTGATGTTGTTGTTATTTTGTTGCTGATGTTATTGTTGCTATTGTTGTGTTTATTAATGCTACTGTTGTTGTTGTTGCTGTTATTATTGCCATTGATGTTGTTGTTATTTTGTTGCTGTTATTATTAATATTAATTATTTTAGATTTAAGGCCTGTTTAAATGTCAGCTAAGAAATGTTCATATCATCCATCCCTAGTAATTATCACATTCATTTCTTACACATTATAAATTACAGTAACATATCGTCTCCATATGGTTATTATTATCAGTTATGTAGTGTGTGTGTGTGTGTGTGTGTGTGTGTTACAGTATATATCTACAATCTATTGTCGTAATAGTACAATTCATGCCATCATATTATTGGAAGTACAAAGTGAAAAAGCATGGTATATTTGCTCAGAAGAGAGTGTTTCGTGTTATTTCTTTTAGTTAAGCATGAGAATAACTTAATTCCACTTTCTGGCCTGTCACTTATTTTTGACAGTATTTCTACAGTTGACCTGAGACCGGCTCGCGCACAGTTCATCCTCCAGAGGCATAAGCATCTCATAAATGCACTTACTGCACAATGTCATCGCTCGCCTCCAGCCCGAAGCGGAGCTTTAACTCGCGGACGGTCCAGCGCAGGAGAGACTCACTCATGACGCGACCAGCGGAGACGCGGAACTCACGGGCTTCCGGGACACAGACTCCAAAATAACGGCCCGCTTCCGAAAGACGTGCTTCAAAATAAAAGTCTCCATGGACAACGTCATCACATCACACATATGTATTGTGTAATATGTAACTATTTAAAATATATTTTCAAGCTAAAGACTATTCCATTTTATTGGTGCTTTTCATCAAATGTAAGTTTATGTAAGTCTATATGATATAAAACTTGTTTCTTTTCTCAACACTGTACAGGAAAAACCAATCATAGTTTATGAATAATTGAAGAACTTCATTATTATTGTTATTTTTATTATTATTTTAGTTGTTGTAGTTGCTATTATTGTTATTGTTGCTAATGTTGTTATTTTGTTGTTGTTTTTGTTGTTATTGTCATATTATCATAAATAGACTTGAAATACTATATATAAATATTATATTTTGGCACTATATTTTCATTGTACATCTTGATTTGAAGATTTCAATCTCAATATGAGCCACATCTATGGTTTTTGAAAAATATGGCAACATTTTATAACATGTGTATAAAATATAATTTCTTAAAAATAAAACATTTCTGTTGAGGATCAGAAATGGTGAAACATAGCCTTGGAATGTGCAATGAATGGTTTTTATCATAAACTTGCAAAAAGAGAAATAAGAAGAAAACCAAAGCATTTTAAATATTATATAGACGCACATAAACACACACAAACTATATATATATATATAGGACACCATATATCTGACTTGTAGACAATGTTAAAGGAAATTACATTAAAGTGGGTTGTACGTGCATGAAAAGTGATCACATGATCAAGAGCAGTTGTTGTCTACTTCATGTTCTTATAGTTTATATACAAAATAATGATCAGGATAAAAACATTACTATGACTCTTATTTAATCAGTTAATTTAAGACATTTCTAGCAGTAGTATTTCAATGATGTATATAACTAATATGTAAATAACCTCCGACAAGAAATGATTAACATTATTACCTTTGACTAACCTTTGTCTGTTGTGTTTGACATAAATATATAAAATATTGTTTAACACACTTAGGATACAAAATGGAAATACGAGCAAGCCCGAAGTTATTATTTACATACAATTAGTAACAAATAAGAATATGACAGTCTAATGTAAGTTATGCCCTGTTAGAAATCTCTCCTCTAGCACATTAAACCCGCTCTGAAATGTGCTATTTTGTTCTTTAGTTTCTTTGTCCATGGCACAGATTAATATATCACACTAACATAATACATAAATAATTTAAGCACAAATAATTCAATTTATTTCCTTCACAGGCCCGCGGTCTGAATGTCACATAAACACACATAAGAGCCACTGTCAACCCCAACACCAAATCCTGCATAGAGGGGCTCGGTGAAAGTGCAGTGGAAGGTGTAAATGTGGATCATTTTACCTGTTTCAGAGGAAACAGTGTAAAAAGACAAAGAGCCAGCCGGCTGATCGAGGTACACTCCTATAACGCTAGAACGTGACGAGGGTGCAGGGATGTCAGTTCTTGCATTATTATGCCTTGCATAGTAATTTTTCCCAGAGCAGACCAGACTCCAGGACTTTTCGTTGAGTCCAAACCTGCAGTCGCTCCCTCCTTTCCTGTTGATACCTCGATATGTGACCGCTATATGACTCCAGCCCCTCCATTCAGCCTCCCAGTAGCAGCGTCCAGTCAGACTCTGTCCACACAGAACCTGCTCGTAGTGCTCGAATCGATCTGGATGATCAGGATACGGCTGATCCTCTTCCAAATATGTTGCCTTTTTGTTGTTCTCAGAGAGAAGGAGATGAGTGTTCACGGTGTTTTGATCGAATGTGAGATTACAGGAATCTGAAGAGAGATTAAAACATCACTAAAGATCTTTCAATCATTGTCATCTTTGACTGTGACTGCAAGGCACTGCTTTTGGATCATCTGCATTATAAAAGCACAATAACATGATTGTCAGAGAGAGAACCTACATTTCCGCAGTCCTGGTGTTATCCTGAAGGACTCTCCGTGCTCCAAACTAAACAACAGGACAGGAGGCAGGTAAATAAATAATTTAAACCTTTTTTACTGGTCCAGATTGAGTTTGCATGACTTGACTTTTGTCCTCTTTTAGGAAAGATTTTCACCTTAAGAACAATGTGCATTTACTTTTAATCTGTAACGTATTCATGACAAATAAGCAAATGTCTTATTATAGGAGATAAATGGAAACATTTACTAATTTTGTTGTTATGGAACAAATTGTGAAATTATTCAAAGAGGCCATTTACCCAACTATTGGGTAAATGTTTACAAAATGCATAAATGGCTTTTAATATACAGCTTTCCTGTGTCTCAATCAGTAGAGAGCGGCGCTTGCAACATCAAGGTCATGGGTTCGATTCCCAGGGAACGCAAGAACTGATTAGAATGTCAATGTGTTTCTTGAATGCAATGCAAGTCGCTTTGGAGAAAAGATCTTGCCAAATGTAATTATGATTCTTTAAGTGTCATTAATGTAAAATACTAACTATTATACCAACTATTCTATCAATCTATAAATCATAATCCTATAACGGCATGTGTTGTGGTATTGGCAAAGATCGCTGGCTAAGAGAATCAATGTCATATTGTATCATGTGATGTACACACCTCTAATGTGCACGACACAACTTCAGGCCTACATACTTGAGACTCTCCAGCGTACAGTCTGGATGGTTCAGTCGATCCAAGAGCATCTTGACTCCGGAGTCTCCTGGGTAATTGTAGCTTAGATCCAACACTCTCAGGTGCAAGGGGTTTGAACTCAGAGCTGATGCCAGACGACAACAGCCTTCCTCTGTCACCATACAGCCAGATAAGCTAAACACACATATCAACAGTCAGATAATCTGCAAACACATGTGGTCTTTACATGTGATAATTTACACATAGTATTAGGCAAGATATTAAAAGTGATTGTCTTTGCACAGCTGGAACAATATTGGTAGCTTGCAAGGATTTTATATTTTCAAAATGATGTTAACTGAAACCTCAGCTTCTCTAGTTGACAGTTTTGACTCTTCAGTCCCTCAGAGAGAAGTTTCACTCCTGAATCCCGCAGGTCATTGTTACTCAGGTCCAGCTCTCTCAGAACGGAGTTGAATGACTTTAGAGCTGAGACCACAATCTCACAAGATTTATCAGTGAGATTACAGTCAGCCAGACTATAAGAGAACAAAACACAATTCAAATGATATCTACAGAAAACTGTACAGGTTAATTCAAACCTTTTCCTTAAAGGTTAATTACGTCTGAGGGTTTTTCGACACTAGAGGAATTACAAAAATAAAGCATATTTCCAAACCTTGTGAATGTCATTTTAATGGCGACGAAAATACATCAAAAACACAGTGCTTGTGAAAGCTTGTCTAAAAGTGGGCTACTTTCAACAAAAGGTCCAATATATTAGGAATGCTTTTAGCTTTTGCTATGTATGAGAAAGCAATTGATTTGGCAACACTCTGTCTTGAGCGAACGCTAGTGTCTCGCTATTACGTGAGCAGGTTTCCAAATGAAAGTCTCTTTATTGAAAAACAAAAACACTTTAAATAGCAAACTCAAACGGCATTCAGTTGTGCAAGACTTGGAGACTAGGAACAGGGAACACGGAGAACATCTAAACTAACATCAAACAGTTTCAATGATCAGCAAGGACATGGGAATACAAGAGGGTTTTATAACAAGCACGGGATGGGAAACAGCTGACGAGACTTAGGGAAGTGATTAGACACGGACAGATGAAGGACCTCGGAGATACATAGAAGGGACCCGGATGTGAACAACGGGACAGAACTGTGACACTCGCTTATACACATCGGGAATGTTTTTGACATGACGTGCCACTACTGATTGAGGACGAGTAAACATTATAAACTGGTACATTTGTCTTTCTGAACAATCTCGTTGTTTGTTGGCCTAGAATACTCAATGTTTACACTTTTGGGGAGATAAACAATTAAAACGGCATACTAATAGTAGTCAATGAACAATTAACTGGGTAAAGAGAATGAATCTTAACATTAAAAATCGTACATATCTCATCTTTAGGCCTGCATCTCACACGCCCACTTAAAACAACTTGATAACGCTCAAGGATGTCATGCCTATTGACCGTTTAGTCTAGATTTGCCAGAGACTTGGTTTAGCTTAATAAGGACAGTTTTAAAAACGTCAATTTAAGCTAATTGTTTTTACAAAAGCAGCATTCATAAGCTTAAGTAATATAAGAATCTAACACTCACAGAGCTTTTCTGCAGTTCTTCACAGCTGGTAAGAGTTTTCTTCGACCTTCTTCTGATGTATTAAATGTTTTGGGATCAAGTTCCTCTAGCACCTCATCTGACATCTGAAACATGTAGGCGATTGTTGAGCAAAGTGCAGAAGAGAGTTTCTTCTCCGAGTATGTGTCTGATTTCAGAAACTCGTGGATTTCTCTGTACAGAGTCTGATCTTTCATTTCAAAGAGACAAAGAAAAAGGTTGATGGATCTATCCGCTGAAAGGTTATGTCCATGTTTAATTTTGTCTTTAATATAAGCCGTTGTTTTCTCAATGCTCTTGGAACAGCTGTGTGTGTTGGTCAGTAGATCCTTTAAGAGTTTCTGATTGGACTTCAGTGAGATGCCCAGCAGGAAACGAAGGAAAAGGTCCAGGTGTCCATTTTGGCTTTCTAAGGCTTTATCTACAGCTCCTCTGAGCAAATTATGCAGGGAATCAAAAAACCGTAGTGCCTCCACAGTGTTACTTACATAGCAATAAAACACATAAACAGCTGCCAGAAACTCCTGAAAGCTCAGATGCACGAAGCAGTAAACTTTCCTCTGATGAATCACAGATTCTTCTTTAAATATCTCAGTGCAAATCCCAGAATACATTGCGGCGTCAAGGACATCTATGCCACACTCTCTCAGATCCTCCTCATAGAACATGATGTTGCCCTTCTTCAGCTGTATGAAAGCAAGTTCAGCAAGTTTCAAAATCACTTCTCTGTTGAACTTCAGGGGTCTTCCTGGATCTTTCTCATCATACTTCTGATTCCTGATGTTTGTCTGAATGAGCAGAAAATGAATGTACATTTCAGTCAGAGTTTGAGGGATTTCTGAACAGTCGTCTCGTTTCAGGACATTCTGAAGCACAGTGGATGAGATCCAGCAGAAGACGGGTATGTGACACATGATGTGGAGGCTTCTTGATCTTCTGATGTGTGAGATGATTCTGCTGGCTTGATTCTGATCGCTGATCCTCTTCCTGAAATATTCCTCCTTCTGAGGCTCACTGAATCCCTGAATCTCTGTCAGACGGTTGATGTGTTTGGAGGGGATCTGATTGGCTGCTGCTGGTCTGGAGGTGATCCAGATGAGAGCAGAGGGAAGCAGATCTCCTCTGATGAGGCTTGACATCAACACACCCACTGATGAAGACTCATTCACATCACAAACTTTCTGTCCGTCGGAAAATATCAGTGTAATTCGGCTTTCATCCAAACCATCAAAGATGAACACAATTTTACATTCATCATAAATCTTTGAGTCCACATCTTGAAGTTCAGGAAGAAAGTCAAGCAGAAGTTTGTGAAGACTGTACTGACGATCTTTAATCAAGTTCAGCTCTCGAAATGGTAACACAAACATGAAATCTACATCCTGATTAGCTCTTCCCTCGGCCCAGTCCAGAATGAACTTCTGCACAGAAACTGTTTTTCCAATTCCAGCGATGCCTTTAGTAAGAACAGACTTTATTTTGTCCTTCCGCTCACATCCTAGTTCAGTAAATGATTTAAAGATGTCATTGCAGTGGATGTGAGTGTCTTGTCTCCTGGGTGTTTTCTCCATCTGTAACACTTCATGTTCTGTATTCACCCCTTCAGTCTCTCCCTCTATGATGTAGAGCTGTGTGTAGATCTTATTCAGGAGGGTTTGATTCTCCTGTAGCCTGATTCCCTCAAATAATTTCTCATACTTGTTCCTCATGCTGCCTTTGTGTCTCTCTTTGACTCTCTGCAGGACATCATCCACCGCCTGCTGCAGGTTTTTAGACTCCACCTGCAGGGCTGCTTGTGTGTAACCGAGAGTGGAACCAGCAGAACCGGATCCTCCCGAGACTTTATCTGTTTGTAGAACAGGCTGTGTTCTAGATCTCTTCCTGCACTGAGGACAGTCAAAGTCTTCTGATGAACTGGACTTAGCCCAGTAGCAGCTGATACATTGTTTGCAGAAACTATGTCTACAGGTAATAGAGACTGGGTCTCTCAGAACCTGCTCACACACTCCACATTTGGAACGAACCTGGAGCAAACCCCTGCAGAGAGACTTTAGATGTGTTAAATGGTAACATCATTAGCACTGCATGCACTTAAATGTTTGTGTCCATGGTCGGCTTAGACCATGGAAAGAAAATATACATATAAGAAAGCAGCATGCCTATGTGTATCCGTCTGTGCTGTGTAAGTTATTATGATTTTTATCTTGTTTCTCACTTGGGGTCAGAGGTCCCTGCTTCACCACTGAATTCAGGAGGTATAGCCATCGATACGTCACTCTTCATTGACAAACAGCTGGGTTCTGGACTTCCTGCCCTTTTTTCCTGAACAGAAATTCCTTCCTTTCTCTTCTCACAGAAACTCATTTTAGAGGCACTGGCTGGCATTAGGCCTGAAAATACATATACACCTTAAAATGGGGCAGAAAATCATGTTTATTTAACTGTTCTAAATCACAAAGAAAACATCACTTCCACATTGTTTGCCACTGCCGTCAAATTTAACTTGGGCAATAGCCCTCCATTTAGCTTAACAAGCAAGCAAGTAACGTTGGCGTAAAATAGCATTGTGTGGAAATTCCACCAAAATGAATAAAGATGCAGGCAAAAGTCAAAATATGAATTGTCCCTGTAAAGACATCTATTATATAATATAGTTAAGCAATATCACACAAGCAAAAGTGTTGTTATCCCCAATATCAGCATGATTGCAAATGTGATATTAATTTCAATAAACAATAAGTTGACGCTCATTTACATTTTTACAACTCAACCGAAAACAAAGAGAAACTTAAATATCCAAAGATAACAAGCCCAAGAGCAAACAGGTGTGCAGATTGATTGAGTGTCCATATAAACTACTGACTGGCGGTAAAAAAAGGAACACAGGAAATGGGTAACTGAGAATACAAACTAAAAGTCCATGAAAATTACACAAAACATGCATGGATCGTGACAGAACTCTGGCTCGGACTTGCGCCGTGATGGTAGACTGATGAAAGAAATCACTCCTATATTCTTAAAGAGGGCACTACAGTAATACCTCGGTTTACGAGTTTAATCCGTTTCAAGAGCTCGTAACCCAAAATGCACCAAAACAATTTTCCCCATAAGAATGCACTAAAAATCAATTAATTTGTTCCACATGACCATAAATGCCCATTATAAATATTTTTTTGGTTTTACTCTATTAATTACAGTTAAAATTATAACCATTAAGATCTCATATAAATACTAATTAATAATTGACAATTAAACTCTAAAAATACATGACAATTTACTGTAATGCACTTCAGCTTTGAGCAGCATGCGTGGAGGAGACGAGAGGAGGGGGGAGGGGGGAAAGCAAGGATTCAAGTGCAAATGAGTGAATTTATTATAATAGTGCAGAAAACAAACGAAGTGATAATCCAGAGTGAAGGTCATGGAACATGGAACACGGGAGACGGGGAGCCGCGAACGAATGACTCGACAACACAAGAGTGGAGAGAAGTGAACTAAATAAGCAGATGATATGAGAATCAGGTGTGTCAGTGCTCAGTGACCGAGGCCCCTTTCACACACACACACACACACACACACACAGGCAGAACTAGGAGACAAAGAATTCATTAACCGTGACAGTTACTGCTTAGAGGTACTGTACGTGTATATTTCACTACGTGAACAATAGCAATCACAATTAATTAATCTTAACAACACGAGGTAAAACCCGCTGTAAATCACTTATAAAAGTATCACTGTGGTGAATGATGCAGCCAAACCAGGCGACGCTGAACAAGTTAAGGGGTGATAAAGGGGTTGGAACCGTGTGACTGTTTTATGAGAGGCTGTCATTAGGATATTTCCAGTAAAAATGTGCGCAACGATGCTGAGCGTTAGGACTTTTCCACACAAAAATGCGCGTGGATGAGGGAAAACATTTCTCGCACACCGATACAATGCTCGTACACCGATTTGCTCGTATACTAAGTCAAAGAGAGAACCGAGGTATTACTGTATTTGAGTGAAGAGCCATTTGTAGTAGCATCAGACATTATAGTGGATATTATCACTCATTTGATCCCTCAATGAATGAGCATTCAATCAATGCACACTCAACGGCTAGAGAATACCCATAATGCCAGAAGATGCGCTCACAGCTGAATCATCCATCCATTTTTCAACCCACTGGTCCAAAGTGGCTTTAGTGTACGATCATTCAGGTAAAATTCTCTTTTTAGTTGATAGTTGAATTGTTTAATTAATGCATTTAATTTTTTTATTTATACATGTTAGTTTCCAAGACCAAAAGATCAATATTTTCATTACTACCATGTTAGGCACCAGTTTGCAAACTTTCAAATGATTATAAAACAACACAAACTATGCAGAAGCGTGATCCCTTTCGGCACTTAACGTCCAAATTCACTTGCTCGTTTCTATTCACTCCTTCAATACTAGGGAACTGATAGTAGTCAATAGTTATAGTAGGGAATAGTGAATGACGGTTTACATTCTTGTTCCTTGTTCTCCCAGTGTTTTTCCACTCACCTGTCTCGTCATCGTTATTCTTGTCAGCTATGTCTTGTTCCCTCATCAGCCCTTGTGTATATCAATGTGTTTTTGTCACATTCGGGAAAACTCAAGTGCAGGTGAAGGACATTTATTATAACAAAAATACAAACCAAAGACACAAAAGAAAACTGCCCGAGATAACAAACGAATAATACAAACAAATCGATGGAGGACAGGGGTAAACACAGAGGACAAGCAGCCATAGACCATAGAACGACAGAAGGGCAGCAAACACACAGGGATTAAATAGGGAACACATGAGGAAGGTAACAGGCAGAATCATCTGGGATCAATTAAGGGAAACGAGGGAACAAGACGGGCGGCAGTGTCAGAGCTCTGTCAACCAACACACTACAAACCCAAACTGAAGTGACAGAACCCTGACAGTTTTCATTTAGTCTAGGTCGGTGTTAAGTTGTGTTTCTCCTCGCTCATGTTCGCTTTGTATTTCATGTTCAGGTTTTGCACAAGTGGTGCTTTTTTGTTTATATTTAAACTGTTTGTTTTGAGTTTTATCTAGGGATGTGCCAAACGAAGCTTCTGAAGCAGTGAAGCTTTTATTTGAAACTGTGTCGGTGCTTCGAAGCTTTTGACACAGTGCTCTACTCTGCCATCTGGTGCTCAATAAAAATTCCTACACCAACTGTGTCATTCAGATGTTTTGTTCATTTGGGAAGGTTTATTTGTATATTTAATAAGTTTAATTGTATTGTGCAACTTTTTCTGTGTGTGTATTCCTTACAAAACAACACAAACATGCATATTGTTAAAAAACAAACTAAAAAACAAATGCACAATTGCAAATCCATTTACCGTATTTTCCGCACCATAAAGCAAAAGCATTATAAGGCGCAGTCTCAATTACGGGGTCTATTTCTGTACTTAACCCATGCTAAAAAATACGGTCTACAAAAAAAAGGTAACGGAAGCAAAACAGTAATTTAAGTAACTTAAGTTTGGTTGAACTTTATTCTAATATTTAACAATAGGCTACACTCACATTATGTTTTAATCCATCCAAATACATCAAAGTCCTCATCTTCTGTGTCTGAATTGAACAGCTCGGCAATTTCGGCATCAAACATGCAGGCGAAATCTAACTCCCACCTCGCATTCATTCATTCATTCATTCATACAAGCTTCCTTGAGTATATTCGCTTATCGATCAATATTTTTTTCTACACCGCAAACACGCAGAACGCGCAAACACCCACCCAACATGTGATAAATATTATTATATTTAATATAATTCATGCACAAGTACAATGAGGAGAGTAACACATTTTTTTCCAATCTTCATGCAACAGGAACATAATTTCAATGTGAAAACAACAGTTTTGCTGGTGCAATCCATCTGACATGTTTTTTGCATTCTTAATATACACATGTAATATACACACTTAATGGACAATTTCATTTTATATGTATTAATTTGTGTACTCAAAACCTCCGCGCATAATGGGACGGCTCAATCTATGCGCTCTGCGAGTCCGTAGTGACGTGTTAGTGAGGTAACGAAGCTTCGTTCACACAGGTCACGTGACAGCCCCATTTCAAAGTTCAAACCTGAAACATGACATATTTACATGGTTTTGGGAGAGATGGCATATTATCACGGTTCCTCATTTTCCCCATATGTTTCACCTCATGGGACTCTGAAGGGAAAATTGTGTTGTTTTGGTCAATTTTCCGCTTGGTTGCAAATAGTATGACGTACATATCACAGAAGATGTTGTATATGATTTGAATCGCATGCACATAATTTTTTTACAATGGGGCTGAATCTTAAGCTTAAATGTAATTATGTAATTGCCAAAGCCTATTTTACTCGCATTTGGTGTCTGGTGAGTTAGAGCTTGGTGATAAACAATAAATAAAAATATATGTAAAAGTTGCTATTGTTATAGTGATGGGAGTCCAAAGTTCAAAGTTCTGCCTTCATGCCTTCCTCGTCCTCCACAAACCCTGACAACCCTGGTATTGGGAGCGATTTCGAACACAGTCTAATAGTCCATGAAAATGAAACTAAACACAGATGTATTGTGACAATAATTCTTACCAGCCACCCTGGATGTACACAACAGGGATGCTAGTCATTGTTGCTTCAAAAAAGTAATTGTGTCAACAATATAATTTTTACTAATCATTGTTCATTGTAGATATCGGAAGCTAAATAATTTACACGTATAATACTCTGCTATTGGATCTGAATACAATCTTAAAGTGTCAGTCAGTGCCTCGGGGTATACGACAATATCATTATATTGATCAAAAATCAAGTTATGTAAACGTACACAATATTACTTACCTCTCCAAAAAAACAAATGAAAACCAAGGGTCACATCCAGACAATCGTAAATAAAGTTGAGCCCGGTCCCAGTCTCTGTCTGTTGTATCAGAGGATCATACTTCAGTTCAACAACAGCTGCCCTGTTTCTTCTGCTTTCTCATCCTTCTTGAGTGTCTTTACGTTTCACTTTCAGATTTCACCGAGTGTAAGGATGAATCGGAATTTGTTGGACTGTCTGTTGTAATAATTTAATAGCATTTATGTAGTAACATTTTTACACAATTACTATGTCTCTCCAGTCTAGAAAACGGATAGTTTTTCTGGTCACGTCGTCATGGTGTGGACGGACATCACTGGTGTCTGCAGCAGGAAGTGCTGGCTGTGACGAAACTGGTTACTCCAGTTTGGCGAAAGTACTGTTGGTCACGCATAAGAAAACTGAAGGGTCGTGCTTTTGGTTTCAGATCCTCCAGACAGTTCCTGAGAAAGTTAGAGGTGAGGGGGTGAAGCCCACAACTGGAAACACCAGCTAGATCAGCTCAAGTTCGTCAACCATGACTGAATGCGAGTCACTGTATCGCAGTTGGAAATTGTGTCATGTCCGCTTTGTTCACAATCTTAATAATAAGAAATCCATTCCAGCTTCATCCTTCAAATGGATGGCTTTATACAATGTTAACTGGACTCTGGTTTGGTCTCTTCCACACAAATATCTTTTAACAAGTAAGATAAAAGAAATCACATTTAAAATTGTACATAGATGCTACCCCTGTAATAGTCTACTGAATAAGTATATTCAGAATATTACAAATAAGTGTACTTTCTGTGATGCAGAAGAGACAATTGTACATGTGTTTTGTGAATGTGTTTGTGTTAAAGCTTTTTGGAACGAGCTATGTAATGTTGGACTTGGCATCAATTCCTCAAGTCCGCGTGTTCTTTTAATGAGGAGAGCAGAGTCGGATGTTCTTTTAAGTATTTAATAATCAATTGAGTCAAATGAATAAAGAGTACAACGCGTTGGGTCCACAGCTTTCCCTAATTACACAATACTATGCGAGTCTCGTGTCCAGGTGCTCTGCGACAACCTCGCCTTTCCCTGACCCTTATATTTATACATTTTAACACACAAGTGGGTTGTCCTTTCTTGAAGAATGGTCGCTGGTAGGTGTTGCTCCAATAGAGATCTCCCCCAATCCTGATTCCTGTTTTGTTCCTGCACACATAAATTAACATACAGCAAGGCACCCTTGGGCGCTCAAGACACACAAACCAAATGCCCATATGTTATGTTAAATCCCCCGATACATTCTTTGTAGTTAACTCAATTGCCCCAATCTATTCAATCACCAAGACCCCCACACAGTCCACCCCATACTATCTGCAGTTTGTGTTTTCTACAGCTGTTCATTCATTCAATCATTCCTTAATCATTAAACATTTAAATCCCTTATTCCTAAACGCCATCAGTAATTTCTAATTTATGCTAAGCTAGATATGGATACATTTATTCATTCAGTAACTATCTCTCAGAAAAAACAAAACAAATGTCAGAATCTGCATTAACACCTTTAATATTATTTTCATTTATCACAACTCAAATCTTCTCATCCAATATATTGTCAATTTGTTCTTGATACTTTCATTCACAAATCAAATTTTTTGGGTAAGATCCCGTTATTGTCAATTTTTCTGATAGACTATAATTTTTATATTCTTTCTTTGATGGGCATAAAAACAAAAAATCTTCAAAAAATCAAAGATTGCTTTCAATGTTTAACCTTGCATAACGCTTTCTTTTATATGTATGTGTATGTGTAATGTGTTTATTTTATGTTTTAACCTCTTTTAACCTCTTAGTTATTCTATCTAAAAAAGTGTTGTGTCTCGTCACTTCCTGTTTCCTCCTGTGTTTTGTGTTTCCGTCTCGTTTGCCACTCCCATTGTTAGTCGTGTCAGGTGCTCCCCATTTATCCTGTGTATTTAAACTTTCATGTTCTCCCTTGTCTTTGTCGATTGTTAATGTTCCTATGTCCGTGTATCTCCGTGTTTCGTGTCTCCTTGCATTTCCAAGTTGTCGTTGTTTATGCACAAGTGTGCCATTTCAGTTTGTATTTAAAGTGTTTTCGTTTTTGTTTAATAAATAGAGTTTTGTGTTTATCCCTTGTTCCCTCGCCTTCATCATTTCCACTACTGCACACCCGTTACAGTCTTGAAGATGTTTATGAAAGTATGTAAAACTGACATCTTAAAGATGTTTTTCAGATGTTTGTGCACAGTAGATGCTTTCCAGATCTTTAACAGACGTCTAGCAGACGTATATGTGCAATATATGTGCTAATTTTGTTATTATCATTAGAAACACAATACCAACAAATATAAGACATATCAGATATGTTTTAATAAAATCTACTGCTATTATCATTACTTAATATTCAGTGAACTGATAAATGGCGCCATCACATGGGTTTTTAAATGACAGCGTCCTAAAAATAATTTAGAAATTATCCTATATCCAGCATCCCATGAATATTTATAAAGATCAGTTTTCTCAGAACATGACGTTGATGTTTGTATAGTATTTTCTTGTATAGTATTTTCTTCTCAAAGCTGACATATGTTGGTTATAACTCAGTCCCAGATAGCACACGTACATCTCAGAGAGGTCTGTTAAAGATCTGGAAAGCATCTGTTTTCCACAAACATCTGAGAAAAGTCTTTAAGATGTCAGTTTTACATACATTCTAAATCACAAAATTTCTTATACACATTTTCTGAATGTCTATTTAAAGTCTGACAGAAAACGTCCCAGAGATGTAAAAAAAATACATCTTCCAGATGTAAACACGCATGTCAAATAGACGTCTCTGAGATGAACGTGTGATAACAGGGTGGGTAATGGCGGTGTGAGAGTTTATATGGTGAGTAAGATGAGTGGATACAGGTGGAACTGATCAGGTGCTGAGGATGTGACAAAAACAGCAGGAAAAAACTGATATTTACAAACAAACTGACCACCAACTGCAACTTTCAGAAGCTGAATTGTTACAGAATGGAAAGCACAGGATTATGGGATATCAAAGATAGATCTATGCTGCCTTCAAAATCAATCAGATGAAGGTGTCTAACATTGGATTTATACTCTTTTAGATATCACTGTTTCATGACACGTCAAGATCACGTCTGAAAAAATGATGACTGTGGGGAGATCAGCTTTGGGGAAATTAAAGATACACCTTAGTTTAATTTCTATGTCTGGTGTGAACAAACTTGATGATCTAAAAATAAGTTAACTATCACAAAGAGAAGCTGAACATTAGTTCCCAAATAATATATATTGTTTAAATTGCTACTGCCTTTAGTTATTATTTTGAAGTAGATGTAAAAATGCATAACTTTATACTTGGTTTTAATACATAAAACATTGTACTTAGTGTAAAGATACTAAATAAAAGGGGTCTCTTTTTAAAGTAATGTTTAATTTACCAGGAAAATTAAGTGTAACAGTATGATAAAGTGTATACATATGATAAATGTGTGTGTGTGTGGTCAGTGACTCTCAGTAAGAAATGGCAGAGATCTGTGACCTCACGCTCACATTTGTAGTCTCGGATCGGTGGTTTTGCCAAGGACAATGTCTTTAAAACCTTGACCATATTAGCAATGGCAATCATTTCAAACAAAGTGCCAAGTTCACTGTATTTTTAGGGAACATACTGTACACATCTGATTCAAGCAAACTAATTATATAGTAGATTGTGTGCAGCAGGTTTTTCAGGAGAGATCTGATGATTTTAATCCTTTAGAGGTCTTAGAAATCTGCGTATCAAATATTATAAACTAGACTTTATAGGGTTAAATCTCTCACAAAAGAGTCATGGGATTCCCCGATTTGAAACACATCTGCACACATCTATAGTTCTCCTGTGAACACCAGGTGGAGACAAACATCCATAAACAGAAATCCGTCCTGCTCATTTTAACCTGTGCTCTGTTTGCAAATCAATCCTCCTGAATGCAACTTCTGACAGTCGCGTGTCACAGATTTACCAGCTTTAGTGCTGGGACGGCAAAAAGCGAATGAAGCTGTGGCGAAAAACCTCGTTCCGGTGTTTAAAGGGAGAGGTGCAAGAGGTCATGACCTGTGGCAATGTGCGGTCATGACCTCTTGCACGGATTCCCCTAGATTCCTCACACACTCGTGTCATTATTTACAGACAGATGTGCTAAATGTTCATAAGGGACTCCTGGGCAAAGTTTAAAAGTCTTGCTGTATTTTTGTGTTGTTAATGGAGAGAAAACAACATTTTATTTTTGACTTCTGTACTTACACCTTTGATGTCAACGAAGATAAAGTTCATTCAATGGCACAATATGTACGATTGGTTTTAGAAATCAAAAATCACTGGAACGATGTCATTTGTTTTGTTGACTTGTACACTTTCATTATTGATCAAGTTCAAGTTCAAGTTCGGTTTATTTATAGAGCACATTTAAAAATGGCCAAAGGCCAACCAAAGTGCTGTTAAACAGGTTGAAGAAAATTGTACATAAAGTATAAAAGAAACAGTAAAATAAGAAATAAAAATAGAAAATAAATAGAAAAAAAAACAGTAATCAAATCAGTAGCAGCACAAGCCATCCAGCTTTTATTGATATGCTATTCTAATATCAGAATATATATCTAATATCTAAATTACTCCAAAGTCTCTTATAGCAGGAATGTTATAACATAACTCTCAACACTCTCAAATGTTGAAGTATGAATATATGAGCTGATCCACGAAGATGATTTCACGCTCATTAACGCATCATCAAGCTTACGCTGTTGTTCTGAATAAGCAACAATTACACACTGCGCCTTTAACGCATGCTGACCTCATAAGCGGGGCATGTTGTCACAGTGGGAAATTTGGTTTTAATGTCATATAAATGATATGTGATAATAACTCACCCAACCTGTCATTTATGACATATAACACTTATAACACTTTTTATTCAGTGTAAACAAAATTTATGCGAATGTGTTTTATCTCCAGAGCTTCCGGCCCTGACCCAATACTGCACTCTGATTGGCTGGAGCTGCGCAATAAAACCCTTTCATGAAACACACATTCATGAAACTTGCCCTGTCACTTTCAGTCATTTAAAATAGCTTTTCTGCGATTCAGAAAAGGAGTGATCGCTTTTTTTAAAGTTAAATTTTCATAGCTTTGTTGTTAATGGAGAGAGAGACACTGAACAGACATGGGTACATCTCTCTCTCTCTCTCTCTCACTCTCTCATTCCCTCTCTGTCACACTCTCTCACACACACACATACTCTCTTGCTCTCTCTCTCACACACTCACACGCTCTCTCACTCCCTCTCTCACACACACACACTCTCTGTCACACTCTCTTTCACACACACACACCATCTCTCTCACTCTCTCATTCCCTCTCTCTCACACACACACACACATACTCTCTTGCTCTCTCTCTCACACACTCACACGCTCTCTCACTCCCTCTCTCACACACACACACTCTCTGTCACACTCTCTTTCACACACACACACCATCTCTCTCACTCTCTCATTCCCTCTCTCTCACACACACACACACATACTCTCTTGCTCTCTCTCTCTCTCTCTCTCTCTTTCTCTCTCTCTCACACACACACACACATACTCTCTCTCTCTCTCTCTTTCTCTCTCTCTCACACACACACACACATACTCTCTTGCTCTCTCTCTCTCTCACTCTCTCATTCCCTCTCTCTCACACACACACACACACATACTCTCTTGCTCTCTCTCTCTCTCTCTCTCTCTTTCTCTCTCTCTCACACACACACACACATACTCTCTTGCTCTCTCTCTCTCTCTCTCTTTCTCTCTCTCTCTCACACACACACACGCTCTCTCACTCCCTCTCTCTCACACACACACACTCTGTCACACTCTCTCTCTTTCACACACACACACCATCTCTCTCACTCTCTCTCTCTCACACACACACTCTCTCTCTCTCACACACACACTCTCTCTCAATCTCTCTCCTTCCGGTCAGATATTGTGCTACAAACATCACTAACAGCATGAAGTGGTCAATGCTGGTAAATGAGCGTGGTTTAATCAGGATGACCCGCGGCTGGCTGTGCATTAAACGATTTGAATGGTCGTCTATCCCTGACATATTAAAAGCTTTCAGTTGTTGACCTCGGATTGAGTCGACTGGAGGGTCAGCAAAAAGTGATATGACAAATAAAAGAACCTGATTCCTAAGAAGTGCAGGGGTAGAACTCTCTAAAAGGTTATTTTTGTCATCATTTATCATGTTTTCATGCTCAGCAAACCGTAGCCGTCCTTTTCACATCCTGTGATGTCGCGACCTATAACTATTAGCCAAAGGCATGTTTTCATGCCTGCTAAACCTGACCTATATGTCCAGCATTGCTCATTTATATACATATATCCCAGGGTTTTCATGTGGATAAACGGCAACAACCTTCAGATATCCTGTCTTCATGTCTTTCACAACTCCATATAGTTTGTTTTTGGCCGAGGAATTTCTCTTAAAGGAAGTTGTTACACACAGAAACCTGTTTGGTGGCTTTGTCATGAAATGTTTTTGTGGTATCAAATAAAAGATGTCTCTCTATATTTATCCCCAGCATTCAACACACAGCTGGCTGAAATGAACAAACAAGGTCAGAGGTCACTTACCATTTGGTGCTAAATTTACTCCAGTCTCACTGGCAAGTGTTTGCAGGGCACGAGCTTTGAGATCATGCCTAATGACATCTGCTTTTACATACGTCCATCTAATCTGCTCTTTACGCTCTATCTATCTCTTTGTGTGCTCTTGATAATGGAGTCGAGATCGGTTACAGATATTTTGGAGAACACGCAACAGGCTATTTGTGTTCCCCACATGATCTCAAGTTACAAACCTCATACTGGAACTGAAGTTGATTCGGGGCCCAGCATGGGTGTGTGTGATCAATAACACACTTCTCACATCATAGCAGACATACCTTTGTCATTTACTGTCAGAACACACACAGATTTATCGACTGTAAACATGTCATGTGTAACCATCATGTAGAAAGGTGTAGATTTTTCATAAACTTCAAATACACACGAGTTTAGACATCTTAAAGTTTCCCAAAAATATACATTTCGAGGTAAATAGTTTTTTTCTCTGCCCAAACAACACAAATTATTACTTCAGAAATATTATTTCTTCCCCCCACATGACATTTTACACACTTAACTAACTTAATTTGTCATAGAAATGTCAAATTATCTAACACTTGCTTGATCTTGATTTCCTGTTTTATTTTATTTTATGGGTGTTTTTGCATAACTTTAATGGACAAACACAGGTAACACTTTATTTAAAGTGCCTTTGTTACATGCAGTTACTAAAGCAATAAATATAAATTATGCAACTAACCCTAAACCAAAACCAAACGCTGTAGTAAGAACATGTACACACTTAATATTACTCAGTGCTTAAATGCATAATTACAATGTAACAAAGACACCTTAAAATAAAGAGTAACAATATCAAATATATTATAAGCAGCTATTTTTGGGTACACTTTCTTTTATGGTGACATGGTTACAGTGTAATTACACAAATAAGTACAGCACTTACTTTAAGGCAAGGGTTTGGTTTAAATTAGTTGTAATTATAGGCATAATTTGCTGTTATTACTGTTGTAAGTACATATTTATTTTATTAATGGTTGCACTTTATTTTAAGGTGACACTTACACATTGTTACACTTACATACACTTGCTATAGTAATAAGAGTAAATTATGCATAATTACAAGACTATGTCCCTGCATTTATCACATGTGAAGCCCTCACTGCTGACAGAGAATGCTAAGCTATACATGTGGCAGGCAGTGCAAGTGACAATCACAGGAGAAGATGACATGAATCACCAGTTGTTTGATGAACTTGGAAAAAGGATTAAGAGAAAGAAAGTTGGGGAACGAGAGAGAGAGAGAGAGAGAGAGAGAGAGAGAGAGAGAGAGCGCTGTATGCATGGATTGTTAGGCTGCATAATTTAGGTCAGCCGGAACCGGGAACATTCCCATAACACCTGATGTACTCGATACATCAGAAGAAGAATGGCATCTACGCTGATATTAGTCTCTGTTTGTCCAGAGGCTACCGTGGTCAGCCGGATTTGGGCCGTATCCAGATCAGATGAAGGACCTGGACACGAGCACAAAACACAAACACGCATTCACTCACTCACACACACACACACACACACACACACACACACACACACACACACACACACACACACACACACACACACACACACACACACACACACACACACACACACACACACACACACACACACACAGCCCTGAAGTGTCTGCAGAGACCGTGACTCTACTAGACCCTCCCCTGTGAAGATCATGAACCCGATCTCCAACCAGACGAAACTGGATTTCATATTTCGAACTGAATTTTGTTGTCAATATAATAATCATGCACTGTTTGGCTGTTAGCCAGAGGAGAACTGGTCCCCCGAGTTTTTTCTTTTCCTCCATTTTGTTCTTCATTCATTCCGTCACCAGCTGCAGTTTTTGTTCATTGCCACTGTCGCCTCTGACTTGCTTAGTTGGGACACGTAACACTTAATATTTATCACTATTATTGATTGTAAAGCTGCTTTGAAACAATCTCTATTGTAAAGAGCGTTATATAAATAAAGGTGACTTGACTAGTACCTAACCGTAACTCTATAGTAAGTGCATGCAGTTAATTAGTAATTATTGAGTAATTACAAGCTGGTTACTGTTAACCTTAGTCCTGTTTGTCGTGTCATCTGTGCACTTCCTGTGAGGTCAGTGTTATACTTCCTGTCAGTGAGGTCTACTGTCACTTCCTGTGTGTCATGTCAGGTGTTGTTTCATTTCCGGGTCCCTTCTGTGTTTCCTCTCGTGCCCTTCCTGCACCTGTCTTGTTCATCACTTTCATTGTTAGTTTCCACAGGTGTTCATCATTCCCCTGTGTATAAAGTCACCTTTATTTATATAGCGCTTTGTACAACGTAGATTGTTTCAAAGCAGCTTTACAGTGGTCACAGGAAAACATTATAAACAAACAATAAAGCCCTCTTGGGTTTCTCATGTCTTTGTCAGTTGTTAATGTTGACTTTGTTATGTTGTTTGTGGATGCCAATCTTTGTTGTCTCTCTGAGTTTTTGCACTACATGTGCTGCTTTAGTTTATATTTAAAGTCTTTTGGTTTTGTTTAATAAAGTGAGTTTGAGTTATCCTGCTGCTTCCTACTTCCTCCTCGCGTCGCACACATTCTGCTCCTCATTCGTGACAGTTACACTTGATTTCAAGGTGTCTTTGTTACACTGTAATTAGGGTATAGGGTTTGGTTGAGGATTAGTTACTTGTAATTATGCATGATTTAAAGTTATTGCTTTAATAACTGCATGTAACAATGATGCTGTAAAATAAAGCGTTACCTTTGCTTAAGGTTTTCTTTTCAATAATGCATTTCATTAAAGCTTGTAAGTGAAATTTGATTCATACAGCACTTTTTAACGCATGGTAAACAACATGAGAATACAGTAAAGAACAAGCATAATGTGATATAAATACTTGCATTAATCAGATGCTTTTATCCAAAGCGACTTGCATTGCATTCAAGAAACACATTGACATTCTAATCAATTCTTGCTTTCCCTGGGAATCAAACCCATGACCTTGTGTTGCAAGCGCCACTCTCTACTGTTTGAGCTTCAGGAAATCTGTAATAAATATCAAATATCAAAACCCAAAACATCACAAAATACTAAAAGCACGTCTATGCAAAAACGCCACACATTCAGCAGATCCAATATCCACTGAATATCACATATTCTGTATGAAATGCATTTTAATGTATTGATTCATATTAATGAATAGATCCTTGTTGACAGTCATTCCCACCTTCAGAACGGAGGAGGAGGCAAGTGAAATCCCAACACGTCAGTCAGTCAGCCGGACGGACGGCTGTGTTTGAGCTTTTAAAGCGATGGGAAGAAGGGCCTGAATGTGTTTGCACTCCTGTGGAGATCTGCAGTGCATTACAGTGCAGTTCAAGAGGATGTGGACGAGGTGTACAGTCCCAGAACGGGGATCAGGAAGGTCAGGACCCCCTCAGAGAGATAATGCGAAACACCTGAAGTCCCCGAGGAGCTCCGAGAGTTTCATACAGAGTGTACTGTTGAAAAAAACCTGGAAATGTGAGGCCTTCCTGTGATAACCTTTGCATTATGGACTGAGAGTTTCTTATTAAATAGGTTGTTTGTTGCATACACAAAAATCACAATTGGCTAATAATGAATTATAACGTTAAAGTCCCCATGGATTCAAAAGTGAAGTTTTTTGCTTACTTGTGCTTCAAAACAATGACAAAATGCACGTTTAGACGATATAAGCATTTAAATCTTACAGTCTCTCACTTCCGCCAATAAGAATGAATGACTCTGAACTTCAATCTCATCAGATTTTCTGTCCAATCAAATTCTCTCTAGAATCTGAAGCTCCGCCCCCTTCATTATAAACAAACGCTGAAGCTGCAGCTGAAATCCGTCACTCCTTCACACACTGTTTCTACATGATGAACGGCTCATAGTCACTATATAGAGCGATTCAGACAGTGGGAATATCTTTCATTGAGGGAATGAAGTTGGATTGACGTTAGTGTCAGTGAAGCGGCGCAGATCTAGAGCGCATCATATGATGGAGAAACGCATCCACCCGTTGAATTCTACACAGAATGATGTTTTAAAGCCTTATGGAGGAGATTAGAGGAGAAACGGTCAGAGATTAGGAGGAAACTGTGATATAAACTAATTAGCTGTTTTTAAAGGGGGGAGGAGCTTATTGATAAGCCCCGCCCTCACTTCCTGTTTCAGTGGAAATAACATCAACACATTGAATAATGCTGTGCATTTCAAGGCTCTTCAGTGGGACTTTATCTGAATGCTATGTATAGTTTTTTACTCCAGGACAAGTTGAAGTGAGTATTTTTTAAATCATACTACAATATAAGGTATTCTTCTAAAAAAATGGAGTCAATAAACAGGACATTCCCTGTTTACTTGCGCTATAATGTTGACAGTGTTCAATAGCTTTTTTGTAGTAAAGATTGTAATGGGTGTATCTATTTAGAAACTGGATTTCAAAAAAATAAACCCATCCTGATGAATATTCACCAGTGTAAACAAACTGACAACTTGCCCCGGTTAACAAAATTTCACATTTACATTCATGCATTTATCAGCTGCTTTTATCATTGCATTCAAGAAACACATTGACATTCTAATCAGTTCTTGCTTTCCCTGGGAATCAAACCCATGACCTTGATGTTGCAAGCGCCGCTCTCTACTGTTTGACTACAGGAAAGCCATTATTACTAGGAAATAATGTCTAGTTTTAGCAAAGTCAGTATTTCAGCAACATTAGAGAAATGATGTAGGATTGTGTCCATGCATATAGTGTTAATCTTTTATTCTTTAACTCATTTAACATAATTAGTAAAACACATTACAGAGAGAAAATAACGATGCCTCTTCAGGACACACTCAATGCTTGAACTACAACACTAGTTTAGTAAAGTATAGACACACGCGTGTTCCCTGCATGCCGTTATTTTATTGGGATGAAACAATGTGCTCTTTCTTATCTTCTTCATACAGTTGTAAAAAACAAATGTGTTCATACAGCGGAAGAATAAACTTCCATACAATCATGCATTCGCATCGTTTGGTTACGAAGCATTCTTGGTGATCTTGGTACAAATGAAAACTACACAACTTTATTTCAGATCAACCCGTGTTTTGCAACATTAGCAACACATTCTTGCTCAGTCATCTGTGCTTTTCTCAAATAAGCCCTGAGCAAAAGCTCTTGTAAACAAGCATCACATTCACTCACTTCACGCTGCTAATCAGCCACAATCTAGCAGCTCACACTGATCACAAGCTCTTCTCCCTCAGATTATACATGTGTTATTAAAGGAACAGCGCATCAAAAATGAAGCAATCGCTCATCGTTTACTTCCTTAACAGAAGACAAAATGAGATGTTTTCACAGTGAAAGTAAGTGATGAAGTCAAGCTGAATATAAACAAAAAAACGATTGGTTAAGACGAACACATTTATTGACATCAAATCTAGGGTTTTCAAAACCTTCCAGGAATTGCTTTAAAAACTTTAGGAGTTTCTAGAAAACCCCAATGAGCTCGAACATGACCTCATGTGCCATCGTTGAATAAAACTTCTTAACCTTCTGCTTTTTCCTCGTCGTATGACTTCAGATGACCTAGAAAACTGCAAACTTGAAACAAAAGCAATTAGATTTTAGAAGCAATCATTCATCATTTACTTCCTTCCTTAACGGAATACAAAAAGAGATGTTTTCACAGTGAAAGTAAGTGATGAAGTCAAGCTGAATATCTGTGTGTGCATTAATATGGTCTGCAATGTGGTTAATGTGGTCTGTATTGGTGAGGTGATTAACTGGCACCATAAGGAGACAGAATGACTTGTTCTGGACAATCTGGTGTCCGTCAACCATGTGATCAATGAAGATACACTTCTGACTGTCTGCTCTTGTGTGGAAAATTACTAGTGTTGTTTATCTTTCTTTCTTAGCCAATCAGAATCATTTAACCGTCATTATTGACGTAGTTAGCACCCTCTGTTAGAGTATAATTGCTGTAACAATGTTATTGTAAGTGGGGTGGCCTACGAACTCCTTGTGAGACCTGAAGCTTCTGCTGATGAAACTGCAAACTAAACTTCACTAAAATGTCTTCTATTGACTGCACTTCTGACTCCTGCTCTTCATTCAACATATCTGCTCCTCGAGTCTTAACTGTAAATCCCCTACAGTCAACATCATGCAAGTGTTACAGGAGAAGTTGTGCGCTATATTTCAATCTTTATTCAGTGAAAATCTTCCCAAACCGATTGGTTAAAACATTCATTGACATCAAATCTAGGGTTGCCAAACCTTCCAGGAATTGTTTTAAAAACTTTAGAAGAGTTTGTAGAAAACCGTAATGAGACTGAACATGTGCCATCGTTGAATAAAACTTCTTAACCTTCTGCTTTTTCCTCGTCGTATGACTTCAGACGACCTAGAAAACTGCAAACTCTGACTTTTTATACTTATGCCGTCATTTTTGGAGCTCGATAAACCGGCTCCCATTTACATTCATTACATGCAAACCCAGACTGAAGATCTGGATCTCACAGCCACATGAATACGCTTAATGATGATATTTTGGGTTTCTACTCCTGAAAGACTCAATCTTCTGAGAAATGCATGCTGGTCTTTCATGCATATGTGTGTAACAGTACATGCAAACGTGACGGAGCAGTTGCACGACGTCAACTAGTCATTCCTTGGCGAGTCTCTGTATTAGCGAATACCATTCTGTCCGTTTGCGAGTGATGTAGGCGGGTGTTATGATCTGAGCGGGCAGGAGCGGGCAGCCTTCGACTCTCGCGCTCTCGCACAGAGCCTCGGCGTTACAGATCACGTACATGCCGCAGTCGTAGCTGTTCTGCTGCGAGGGGCATTGCTCCTCCACGAAAGGCACTTTGGCTCCGGCTCCCAGAAACGCCTCCAGCTTGGCTGCGATCCGGCGGGCGTGCAACGAGTTACTTCCACTCTGCGAGTCGAAGTGTGTGAACTGACTCGCGTCTCGCCGATACAGGAGCAAACTCCAATGGGAGCCGCCGGCCGATTGATTCGAGTTATCGTTGACCGCCAGAAACACCCAGCGGCGCGACGCGAGGCTCAGCGGCTCCAGGAAGATGGCGAGCTCCTCTTGACACGAGGCGTACTTGATAAACTGGGTGACTTCCGGGCTGATGAAACACACCTTGCCGTCCAGACTTTTAAAGCGCTCGGCTGCAAAGTACTCAAAGGCGAAACCGATGACCTGATCGTTGAGCCAGAGCGGTCCGTTTAACAGCGCCACATCCGAGCGCCGCAACAGACTGTCCTGGTAGCTCAGCACCACTGGATCCATCCCGAGGAACAGCAGCAGTTACTGCGGGAATGAGAGATTAGAGAAATTATCTATTTTTCTATTTCAGTGCACATAAGTGCACCATTTCTACATTCCTGCTTTTATCCAAATCGACTTGCATTGCATTCAAGAAACACATTGACATTCTAATCAGTTCTTGCTTTCCCTGGGAATCGAACCCATGACCTTGATGTTGCAAGCGCTGCTCTCTACTGTTTGAGCGACAGGAAAAGCACCAGGAAAGCTTGTGTCTCTCAGCATCTCTAAAGGTGTTTTGAGGGATCCCTGTTTACACCCGGATCTGTCCACATGTGACTGAATATCATGGGATGGATTTTAACAGGGTGAACAGAAAACTGTCAAACTCTGTTATAAACGTTCTTCCATGAAACGCAAAAGGAGAGATTTTGAAGAATGTTCATGCTGCTCTTTTCCATGCAATTAAAGTGGATTTTTCCCAGGAAGTGTCAGTCTTTAAAAAGGCGTCAGAAACACGTCCATGTTACTCAATAACAGCTGCCGTTCTGCTGGTGTAAACGTAAAGCATTTAACGTAATAGCACTTCATTTAAGCCCTTTCTGCTCAGTGCGTGTTGCTTCTCTGTCTCGCTAAAGACGTAAAGCATCACTTTGAAAGGGATAGTTCACCCAAAAATTAAATTCTGTCATCATTCACTCGCCCACAGGAGTTTCTTTCTTCTGCTGAACACAAAAGATTTTAAAGAATGTTGGCGAATAAAGAGTTGACGGCACCTTTCATAGTGAGGCAGGGCAAGTTTATTTATAAAGCACATTTCATACACAATGGTAATTCAAACAAGAAATAGTATAAAATCAATCCTAAATGTAACTGGAAGCCAGTGTAAAGACCTGAGTCCATTACAATAA
Organism: Rhodeus uyekii; assembly: GCA_037043235.1. Taxonomy (NCBI): domain Eukaryota; kingdom Metazoa; phylum Chordata; class Actinopteri; order Cypriniformes; family Acheilognathidae; genus Rhodeus; species Rhodeus uyekii. The sequence continues at coordinate 888,720 of JAWRVZ010000109.1, forward strand.
TTCACCCTGCCGGTGACAAAAGCATGAACAAGTTTCTCTAAGTCTTCTCTGGAAACCAAGCATTTAATTCTTGCAATATTTTTCAGATGATACACGTCTGACACATGAAGGACGGAAACATTCTTTAAAATCCTCGTCCTTTGTGTTCAGCAGAAGAAAGAAACTCATATAGGTTTGGAACAACTTGAGAGAGAATAAGAATAAGTGATGCTAAATTGTTCATTTCCGGGTGAAACATCCCGTTAAGAGCTGCAGAGACGAGACGGTTATTTTAACAACAGTAGCAAAACAGATACTTCTGCTAGAACGCGGCAGAAAGCGAGAATGCAATAAATATAATTGTAATTAAATCAGGTTTATGACAAATTACACACGGCGCCTTTAAATGTTTTGGCTTTCTCCCCATACATTTAGCGTTATTAAATACAATAAACAATTTTATGAACTGGAAAATTGTTTAGAGATGGTAAGGGAAGAGAAAAAACTTTAAAATTAGGCTATTAGTTCACTTTGTTTTGCACTAGATTGCTTGTTTTATTAGTTTTCTCCATCCCAAGGCCTTCTATGTGCAGTACACTTAGGTTTAAATGAAAAAATAAAATATCTTATCTAACTTTTTATATCTATTTTGGAGAAATATATACTTTTTTTGGTAAATATTGTTAAAACTAACTTTCTTCCCCGAGTGAAACGCTTAGCAAACAAGAACACATGTGGGCGTGGCTTGATTCAATCGACTGGGAAATGATTGGACGGTTGTGGTTTGCTATTGGTGGAGAGACGGGTAGCCCCGCCCACACGCCAGCAAACACGTCATCAGAAACAAGACGTCAATGCAAGAGGGAGGAGAAGCTGTGTTTTGTTTGATTTTGATTCAAGATGCGTGATTATTAATTAACCACAGATTATTAATTAATGACAAATGATTGTTTAATTTGATTATACGCTTTTTGATGACAAACCAACAAAATGCTTTCTATTTGTCTTCCGATTCTATTGCACTTACTTCATTTCTAGCACATCCTCTGACGTATTGCATTATATGTAAGCAACTTTAAATGTGGGTATTTTACACGTATTCCTTCGTTACTTTAACTTGTTTTATTTGTCTGTAATGCAATGCGCACTGATACAGGCCAAACAAACACGATTGCATTTCAAACTTCCCTACATGCTTCATCGGTCTGCAACCACACATCGACTAAATTGAATTTGTTACCTTGATAAAGAAACAATTCCCAAAGTAAGCCTTCATAACGTCCACAATCAAGGCAGATGCCGTAAACCTTTAACTGTTGTGGCGGAAAATGTCGTGTTCCGACGCGTTTTGCGACAGTGTTGAGGGGCAAGGCTCGTACACGCCTCTTTCCAGCGCTGATTGGCTTACCCTAACGTGACGGAGGTAGTCACGTGTTGATATTCTGAAAGCCAGCCACCGCCCCTCGCCGCAGCTGACCCCGCCCATCCCGCAGCGGGCACGCGCAGCGCGCGTTCGGGACGCTGATGAGAAGCTGCACTGATTAAGCAGAAGCGAGAAGAGGAACGACGTTCGGAAATATCAATGGGAATAATCGTTTCAGAATCAAAATGGAGTGTTCGGACGCGGGAAAGTTGCAACGGTTAATTTGAGAGTGAGTGAGTGAGTGTGTGTGTGTGTGTGAGAGAGAGAGAGCGAGAGAGAGAGAGAGTTCTGGGATATTAGGATTTGATCCGTCCTTAAAGGAGACGCGCAGCAGATTCCCGGATCTTCACGCTGAACTCCAGGAAAGGTGAGATTCACTGCTGAAATGATCTTCACTTGTCGTTTACAATGACTCGAAGTTTCCCGGCTCTGTGTCTGCGGAGACTGTGCGCGTCCCCGTGTGTGCGCGTGCCCGTGCGCGCGTCTTCAGACAGAGTTAGTGCTGAAACTGGTGTAAATGTGTGAAACTTTCAGATGATGATGGTGATGCATTATTGATTATATTCACTTCAGCCCCAGAGCCAAATCTGCACAGTCATAATGTTTCATTTTATTCTGTCTCTCTTTCTATCTATCTATCTATCTATCTCTCTTTCTATTTATTTCTATATCTCTATTTCTATCTCTCTCTCTCTCTTTCTATTTCTTTGTCTCTCTCTCTCTGTCTGTCTCTCTCTTTCTATTTATTTCTATATCTCTTTTTATTTATTTCTATCTTTCTCTTTCTATTTCTTTGTCTCTCTATCTCTATCTCTCTCTCTCTCTGTCTGTCTGTCTCTATCTCTTTCTATTTATTTATTTCTATCTTTCTCTTTCTATTTCTTTGTCTCTCAATCTCTCTCTCTCTGTCTGTCTCTCTATCTCTTTCTATTTATTTCTATATCTCTTTCTATTTATTTCTATTTCTCTCTCTCTCTTTCTACTTCTATGTCTCTCTCTCTCTCCTAATAATACTAATAATCCCTGGCTTCCGGTAAAGCCGGGGTCAGAGGTCACTCTTCCGCTGGACTCCCGTAAGCCAGTGATTATAGTTTATAAAGTTATAATTATGGATATTTTCCGAAGGCTTTATTCCCACTGGATCACTTTTACTATGCTTCAAAATCTCCATTCACTCCCATTATAAATCTGGGAAGAGCCGGATATTACTTAATAAACTCTGATTGTGTCATACACATCTCGGATTGGCTTGAGGGCGAATCAATTATGGGATATGTTTTGGATGAAGCAACCCTTTAAATACCCACATGTTTCCAAAGAATCCGTTGTTCATCATTTGAATCCTAACGAACGATCCCTTCGTTTCTCCTGAAAGCAGTTCATGCATTGAGCGAGAGATCCTGGAAATGTTTGGGATTGGTCTCAGCTGTCAGGAGCGGCCGGAGAGACTGTGCCGAGACGTGACTTTACTCCAACAACTGGCCTCGGATCTTGGGATATGACCCCCCCCCCCCCCCCTTCCATATATTTTTATGGAAAGGCTTTTAGTTTGAAACCAAATCACATCACAAGTTTAAAATTCCTGGTTATTAAATATTAACGGGAAGCAGAGATGGAAGTTGCATCACATATCCCGGAGGAGAAGCCGGAGGGAAAAACTCAAACGCACGTTTAGTGACTCTACCTGCTTCTCTTGTTTTGACTCTTTTTATAATGTTTAAAGTTAAATGTTACTAATTAAAAAGCATGTCTGATTGAAATCATGAAGATTATACAGTTTAACAAGGACAGTTTTTGTACAGTTTTAGGACTCTATAAAATCTCTTTTATTTGTCCAAAATAGATTCATCTGATTTAAATGATTTACTGTATTACAATTTTTATAATCATTTTATAAATACTTAAAACTTTAATAATTTATGTATTATTTTGTATTATTTAGTACAAATTTAAAATCAAATTAAGGCATACAAATTAAAATATTTTACAATGTCATCAAGGGAAAATGTAACAATTTGTTATAATTATTTTTTTAGCGAAGTACTGCTCAAAATGTTGAAATTAAATATATATATATATATATATATATATATATATTTTTGTGTGTAATATAGTGATTTTTATTCAATTAAATGGTGAAACGTTGGTGATTTTAATTTAGCCGTGTCTCAATGTAATAATAATAATAATAAATTATTAAATCTTTATTTTTGTAAGGAATTATCAATTTCTTCCATGTTTTAATATATTAAAAGTAAAGCTCACTTTTTGACAATTTTTATTTCATGATTAAACGATAAATTAAATGTTTTATGCCTTAATTTGGTTGCCAGAAAAGTGTAAATGCATAAATCTCAGAATCTCTGCAAAGAAATAGACAAAACTTTTAATAAAATTGTTTAACTAGAAATGCTTTTTGGTTTATTAAAATTTTATTAAACCATTAAAATGGAATCCAGTAACTTAAACCCGTAAACACAGAATTTGCCAAAAGTAAATCTGAATTTGGAACAATGTATTTAATTTCAATGTAAAAACACATGCACTTTGAATTTGTAAATTGCATTTTAAATGAAAAAATTAAGTAAAACTTTTATAATAATTTGATTAAGGAAACTTTAGGAAAAGTTAGGAAAGTAAAATTAAAACAATTCACTGTAATTTTCATCTCCTCCTTCATCTTCTCCTCCTCCTTCTCCTTTTTCATCTCCTTCTTCTCCTTCACCACCTTCTTCATCATCTTCTCCTTCTTTTCCTCCTTTATCTCGCTCTTCATCTTCTCCTCCTCCTCCTTATTCTCAGTTGCTTTTCGGAGGGAAGTCAGTGTCGTAGTTTTAATGAACGGTCTGTAAACGCCGCTCCACATTTCCCTTCTTCGGTGCAGCGATGACAGATGCAGATCGAGGAAACGCTCTTCCAGAATCACTGAATAAACTCCAGCTCTCACTCCGTATGCTCAGTTTCTCACTCCTCTCTTTCTCCAGCTCCTCCACTCATTTTACACCCTTTCTGAGGTGTAACAGAAATAAACTGGAGGTTTTCTCGCTAGAGTTCAGCAGCTCTTGTGTCGTTGTGCTCATGCGCCGTGACCCATGTGTCAGGAAAGGTCAGAGGTCAGACTGGCTGCCCTGTACGTCAATCAAGAGACATTTCATAGTGAGGATGATGATGGACTGACGTGACTTTAACTCCATGTGATCGACTCACACTAGCTCTGCATCGACCGGCAGATCTAAACCAATCAAGCATTCGCTGTTTATCATGTTTATCTGTTGAATGTGTCAGACACCAAGTTATTTCACCGAGTTGCAAATTGCAGACAGCTGTGATCCGCCGGACAGCTGAACGGGAGCTCGGGTCGTGTTTCCCGGCTGTAAATAACTGGAAACAACAGTAATTATTGCTTGTACCATTTGTCTGAAACCTTCTGGCTGATGCGTGTCGACCGTTCGCCGTTCGGTTTCCAGACAAGGCGAGTTTTGCATAAAGACGCGCCTGTTTATTTTGCTTACTTTGTGCATTTTGACTGCAGAAATATGTGTATTTGCTTTCCAAATTGACCATAATATGTGCCAGTCGTCAAGCAATAAATCATCAGGATTTAGGGATCGTACAGGCTGTAATTTCTCTCGCCGCTTGTTCTCAGAGACGATCTGCTGTTTGTGTTTGTCCAGTGCAAACGAGTATCTGCAGTGGGATTTTTGGATGTTATTCAGGTCTAATTCCTCTAATTGCAAGCCTGTGCAAAATATCAGTCGCTCAGAACTTTATTTAATTAGGCTTTAATGCGTTATGATGGTTCGTCCTCGTAGATCGTGACGTTTGAGGAAGAAATCGTGCAAAATTGAACATAATGCAAAAATTTAAATGCAAAACATTGAACAGTGCAAAATTCAGTCATTGGTTTTTCACCCTCATGTCGTTCCAAACGCGTTTAGTTCATTGTTTTGAAAGTGTTTTTAATGAAACCGAAGACATTTCTGTCTCTGTAATGAATTTTTGTTCACTTTCACTCCAAAAAGTTCGAACAAAAATATGAAAATGCATTTAAAAAAAGCACAATAAAGTGTGGCGCTTGCAACACAAAGGTCATGGGTTCGATTTTCAGGGAAAGCAAGAACTGATTAGAATGCAATGCAAGTCGCATAAATGTAAAAATACAAATTTAATTCTTTTCTTCTGACGAGACGCAGTTGCTTTATGATGAACAATTTAAGTTAGGCCTTAATTTGCATATAAACGCACACAGAGCACATCAAATATACAAATAAAATGTATTATTATACTAAATCAATAGTATTTACCAAATCAAATCTGTTCATAAAGTGATTATATTCCTCTACAAGACATAAACGTCTACGGTTGCCTTATAAAATGATATTAATTAGTTGTTTTGAAGATTAAATGAATGCCGTGTGGATTTGAAACGACAGAATTTCGGGAAAACTAACATCTTAAATATAATTTAGTCTTTAATTTCAGTGTGTTTAATTAAACTAATTAACCCATTAATTTCTTAATGCTTTACATTAAATATTTCCATGATATTTAGTTAAAAGCTTCACTCCTTAAAGACGCACAACATTGTTTTTGTTTACATGAGATCGTCAAATAACTCGAATATCTTTTCTGTTGCTGAAAGTTACTTTTTTATTGAGATTATTAAAATGACTAAGATTCTTGGAAATGTTCTTCCTGATATTCTTAGTTAAAGCTGGGATTGACCTCTGAACTCTCAAAACGTGAGGTTTATGATTTTAATTGACCTGCTTAAAATATTAGCATGACACTAGCGACATAAAATGCGTGTATTAGTGTAATTATGGATGTGTTTGAGTGTGAAGTGACATGATGGATGATGCAAACGATGATCGGACGTTGATTTAAGTTTGATAGTCAAATAGGGATGTTTTCTTCTAGTTTTATAGTTTTGGCAGCATTTAGTCCAGTAATTTATCTTCAGAAAGCTCTTATCTTAGTGATTTTTCTTGAATCGCTTCTAGTTTTCTCCACCTGTTTTGTCGTCTTCGAGGTGAAATTCGCAAGTGCAGTTTCCTGTGTGTCTAACAGTAGAGAGCAGTGCTTGCAACATCAAGGTCATGGGTTCGATTCCCAGGGAAAGCAAGGTCAAAGTCACTTTGGATAAAAGTAAAATGTAAGTAGGTCCGCTCTTGATAAATGAGAACAGGTGTTGACAAGCACTTTTTCTATAGTCTGGGACACAATAAACCCCCGGGATCGTGAGGAAAGTGGGTCATCTCTGACCTTCTTCTCCCGGTGAGAAGGCCGCGGGAAAAGTGTCAGGATCCGCCGGCTGTTTGAAGGATTGGAAAGATGAATCGGCAGCTTATCTCGTCTCAAATCTGGGATCTTGGAGTGCTTTTGCAAGACCAGTTGCAAATACTGGGAAAGGCTGTAAATATACGCTTTTACTGGAATAGAGTGGGAAGATAACCAGTAAATTAGGCGCGTAAATCCAGTTCTGACTCTCTGACCCTCGTTGTGTTCTTTCGTTCAGAACATAATGTGACGAGTGCAAAGAACGGCTCTTTAGTTCCTGCAGCACGAGCGGAGGCTGATTATACCGTCAAGCTTCAGAAACCACAATAAAGCAACATTAAAGCTCCATAAAGCTGTCCTGAACACGCGTGACGCAACACCATTCCTGCTGCGCTTGATCCTTACAGAGAGTTTTCATATTCAAGCTTTAGAAACTTCCACAATGAGTTTCATTTCAGCCATGTTTAATACACACATCCAGATAATCAACTTGTGTACAGAATGAGACAAACATGCAGAGACATAGAACAAACAAATACACACACACACTGAACGCACACACTGAACGCACACACTGAACGCACACACTGAACGCACACACTGAACGCACACACTGAACGCACACACTGAACGCACACACTGAACGCACACACTGAACGCACACACTGAACGCACACACTGAACGCACACACTGAACGCACACACTGAACGCACACACTGAGCGCACACACTGAGCGCACACACTGAGCGCACACACTGAACGCACACACTGAACGCGCACACACTGAACGCGCACACACTGAACGCGCACACACTGAACGCGCACACACTGAACGCGCACACACTGAACGCGCACACACTGAACGCGCACACACTGAACGCGCACACACTGAACGCGCACACACTGAACGCGCACACACTGAACGCACACACTGAACGCACACACTGAACGCGCACACACTGAAAGCGCACACACTGAAAGCGCACACACTGAACGCACACACTGAACGCGCACACACTGAACGCGCACACACTGAACGCGCACACACTGAACGCGCACACACTGAACGCGCACACACTGAACGCACACACTGAACGCACACACTGAACGCACACACTGAACGCACACACTGAACGCACACACTGAACGCACACACTGAACGCACACACTGAACGCACACACTGAACGCGCACACACTGAACGCGCACACACTGAACGCACACACTGAACGCACACACACGCACACACACGCACACACACACACGCACACACTGAACGCGCACACACACGCGCACACACACACTGAACGCGCGCACACACTGAACGCGCACACACTGAACGCGCACACACACACGCGCACACACTGAACGCGCACACACACACACGCACACACTGAACACACACACTGAACGCGCACACACACACTGAACGCGCACACACTGAACGCGCACACACACACGCGCACACACTGAACGCGCGCACACACTGAACGCGCACACACACACACGCACACACTGAACGCGCACACACACGCGCACACACACACTGAACGCGCGCACACACTGAACGCGCACACACTGAACGCGCACACACACACGCGCACACACTGAACGCGCACACACACGCGCACACACTGAACACACACAGAACGCGCGCACACACAGAGAACACACACACAGAGAACACGCACGCACACACACAGTGAACACACAGACACACACCACTCATGCACACATATACACTTCATATTCTGTGTTAGGCTGCTGTCACTTTAAGACCTCATGCACGGATCCATTAAACTGTTACAGGTGCGTTTTCTTTCTCAACCGTTTACATTCAAGTTTAAGCGCAATAAGAGGCGAAAAACAGCTCAATTAGTGCTGAGAAGCGCTTTATGATGTGATTGTGAGCAAAAAGTGTAAAGAGAATGCGCCGAAACTCAAGCCGTGTAACAGCAACAATATTGTGTGTGAGGAGGAGGGTTTGTGTGTCACTCGCTGTCAGAGAGAGAGAGAGTCCCGTTCTACGGGGTTGTTGTTGTTTGAGAAGCGAGTTTTACTCTAATGCAGTTCATGCTGATTTATAAGATGCTAACACTTAAATGCTAATGCGCTGAGAGGATGCAGTTTTATGATGTGTTTGTATCAGTTAGTGTCCCAAAACTTCTTTCTACATTGATAAAAGTTAATTTCAGCGGCACAGCGCATGTGTTTTAGTGTGTAGGAGAACTGAGACGCCGTCCAAGACTGAGACGCCGTGTCAAACTGAGTCTCTTTTAATGTTTCTGTTACTTTTAAGGCCTTACTTTGGATGTTTTGGCTGTATCAGAGCAATAATTCAACTATTTGTGTGATGAGGGTCCAGAATTAACTAATCTCTTTACTAATACTCTAAGGCTTTCCTGTCGCTCAATCAGTAGAGAGTGGCGCTTGCAACACCAAGGTCATGGGTTCGATTCCCAGGGAAAGTGATTAGAATGTCAATGTGTTTCTTGAATGCAATGCAAGTTGCTTTGGATAAAAGCGTCTGATAAATGCATGAATGTGATGTAAATTATACAGGGAACCTCACTATAATTACTTAGGTTACGGATAAGGAAGTGTTTATAATGTTCTTTTTTAATGGCATAATTGTTTAAATGGTTTCTCTCATAAAAACATGGATTTATTCAAACTCACGTTTAATATTAGAGAAGTAAAAATGCAGTGAATATGCATTAAAGTGCATATATTTAGCAAAATTCTCTAAAAAGAAGTTTATAGACATTAAGTGTTGCCGAAAAAGATCAATGCATATGAAAAAATGCTGCGTGCAGTCTGTAATAAAACAAGGATGAATAAGCATTCGCAACTGCACAAATAAACACAATAGATCAAAGATGCAACAGTGTTTTCAGATCTAACAGTAGTTGCATACAGATTATAAACATGTATAAAGATATATCTTTAAAGAGACCATTCGTGTGCTTAACAGATGTGAACCTTTATCTATATTTAATGGTGTAATCAACACTTTTCAAGATTATGTAATCTCAGCAGCTGAAATACTTTCAAAATAAGACTAATATTTATTTCATATGTTGCCAAATATCCAAGTCTTAAAGGAGACACGACCCGTTAAATGTAGTCCGTGTAGAAAATGTTTATTATTAGCAATTTGGATTTATTGATGTACAAATCCTGCTATCATTATAAATGCATCGTGTAGAAAATTGCCTCTTTTTCTGATTATTTTCAGTTACTAGCATTTAAAAATGATAAATGCATGTCAGGAGACATTATAAAATAATAAAAATTGCAATTCATGACCATTTAAAACAAACAAACAAACAAGCAACTCTAATGAACTGAGTTAGGATGCAAAAACCTTCTAAGTGTGTGTGTGTGTGTGTGTGTGTGTGTGTGTGTTCATCTGGCAGACGATGTGCTGGTGAGACGCCCTCAGGCCGTCGTCTGCTCCGTCTCGCTGTTTGTCCTGAAGCAGACGCTTCTATAGGGGAAATGGTGTGTGCATAATCCTTGCTACTGATATATCCAGCCTCAAAACATCTCATTATGTCCCTGTAATGCTCACACGACTCGCACCGTCTCTTAACCGGCTGCGAAATGCAGAATAAAAAATATGCAAAAAGCTGTTCTGGAGATTTTGGGCCCAATCAGATTCATTGTGAGCCCGTTCACACCAAGAACGATAACTATTAACATCCGATATCGTTCTGTTTTTTCTTGCATGCTTTGCAATTTTGTCATTTGCTGCTTTAAATGCTTGAGTTCTTGGATTTTGATTGGCTATCGCTGGAAAAAATAGTTTTAAAAAGTGTTTAACAATATTGGAATCTCTCAGCTGTTATTGTTGCTATTCTTTTATATTTTAGTTATCATCCTTGCTATGAATGTGCCTTTTAGAGTCACAATGCAACACCAAATGTGTTGTTTTCCGGTTTTGTTTCCTATCAGAATCTAGCTGGAATAATTTGGGAGAAGGTGGGAGCTAATTATGACTTTAGGGAGGCCGGTTTACTGCATCTGTTTTCATTCTGGACACAAAATAGCGTAGTGTGTTAAAGGTGCGGCACACTCATTAAAGTCCATATGAGCACAATAATGTCATGTTTTGGTTTTGGATCTGAGTCACTCTTCCTGTGCCGCCCATGTTGGGGTCTTTGTCCCGGGAGCGGGCGCCATAGAGAGGACAGGAAAAGTGCCATTGCCATGGAGACTTTGACGGAGCGGCTGCTGGCATGCCAGGCCTCCACCTTTCTGTGCCCGCCGAGTCTGAGTCTCTCTTGTTCGTTACTCTTAAAGCATTAGTTCAGCCACTAATGCCGTCATCTTTTACTCAAACAAAGATATTTACACAAATGAAGATATTGTTTAGGAATTACCATTTCAAAGCTTCACAAAATCCTAAATCTAAGACTTATCAAATGAATATTTAAGACTGAATAAAATACTGAAGAGATTTCTGAAGAGACTCGATCACTTTATATGATGACCGGATAGACTTTTAGTCACATTTAAACATTGATCAGTGAACATAAACAGAAGTTCAGACGTGACGCGCAACAGAAACGCTCTGTTTAGTTCCTGTCTCTATGAAGCCACTCCTTCTGAAAAGCACAATGTGCTCTGATTGGTCGGCTGAAGTGGACTGTTGTGAGCGGTGGGTTGGGATTGTTCGAGCGCTTCCAGTGTGTTTGGGAAAAGTCCTGTTTGGTAAACTCAACTATGTTGCGCGGCGGGAATATTGTGACGCCTTCATTCCTGCAAGAAAACTCAAGGAAGACTACAATTGAGGAGTTTCGGGAAGAACTCAATAGGGAGACAGCTACGTTTCAGAGCAAAAGTGATACAGGAAATGACGTAACATCATGCATGAGACATGCATTTCTTCTTGTTAAACTTATGCATGCAAGAAGCGTGTGGTACAAGTTGTCTGTGCACCAATTTGCAGCAAAAATTAAAAAATAAGAATAATATGAAGGAGAGAATTGTTTGCTGATGTTCTGTTGCAGGGCTCATTGGCTGTAGAGCCTTGCTGATGTAATTTCCAGTCAAAACGCGTTCAGAACGAGCACTGGTCAGCTAGTGTTCAACAAGGGCTAAAATCATGTAGTGTCTCCCTGACATTAAGAAAATTGAAAATGGGGGGAAAAAAACCAATTGGACTCCTTTAAAGATACTCAGTTAAAATGAGTAAATTGTCACTAATGTATAAGAAAGTCCCATGTTTTATAGGTTATATCATCTCCATGCACACTTTGGAGTGCCTTCAGGGAATTAATGATGCTGCGTCTGGCCCTTGCCGTCACACTGGAGTTGGAGCTGTCAGCCAATGGCAGTCCTGCATGCAAACACACTCCAGTGCGTCTGCTGAGCGCGGCACATGTGCTCAGTCGGGCCTGACAGCCGGTCAAACCTTGGCTCGAGTTCAAGCCCACATCACAATCTTTACTGTTTGAGACAAACCCCTTTGACGGCACACAAAGCCTTTCTGAAGCTGCAGTTGTGCTGCATTTATTCGTTGCTGTAATACTAGCATGCACGAGTAACGCTAGCTAGTCCTGGTCCCTCTGGCTTTTATTGCTGGTCAGATCAACGTTATATTCATGCAGGCCACATGTTCAGCATTTTCAACGCAATGCTGACTCAAGCATATTTAAAAATTCATAGATCTCTGCATATCTAGACTTAATCCATCGTATAAAGCTTCACCTCAGCACAGCAACTGCTGATGAAGACCGTCAACAAAATCGCTAGTTTTGGCAAGTCACACACGGAGAAATGCTAATAAGAGGCGAAGAAAGCTCAGGGCATCAGCAATAGAGATGCTCATAGTAGCTTTTCTGTATTCAATTTTATTCATTATCATGCAAAAAAAACGTAGAGGTGGAAAAATTCACATATACACATTCATCAACGCACACATCAATCATGGTAAACCGAAGCTCAAGCATACTTGGTTAATGTCTGAACTTCCTCAAGAACCAACGAGGTTCGTTCTCGTGTTGCGCGTCGCGTCTGAACTTCCTCAAGATCCAACGAGGTTCGTTCTCGTGTTGCGCGTTGCGTCTGAACTTCCTCAAGAACCAACGAGGTTCGTTCTCGTGTTGCGCGTCGCGTCTGAACTTCCTCAAGAACCAACGAGGTTCGTTCTCGTGTTACGCGTCACGTCTGAACTTCCTCAAGATCCAACGAGGTTCGTTCTCGTGTTATGCGTCGCGTCTGAACTTCCTCAAGATCCAACGAGGTTCGTTCTCGTGTTACGCGTCGCGTCTGAACTTCCTCAAGAACCAACGAGGTTCGTTCTCGTGTTACGCGTCACGTCTGAACTTCCTCAAGATCCAACGAGGTTCGTTCTCGTGTTACGCGTCACGTCTGAACTTCCTCAAGATCCAACGAGGTTCGTTCTCGTGTTACGCGTCGCGTCTGAACTTCAAGAACCAACGAGGTTCGTTCTCGTGTTACGCGTCGCGTCTGAACTTCAAGAACCAACGAGGTTGCAACAATGGAGAATCTGGGTAAAATAAGCAACATTCAAGCATGGAGATCTGAGGAACAGGTTAAGCAAATCAGCACTTGAACAGTGAATTGCCTGATGAAGTATTGAGGATGTGAATTTTTATTTCCATCCAGGCATGGTCTGTAGATTCGATTAGAAACATTGATGCATGAGTAATGGCTAAAGTCGGCTTCCTTAATGAACTCATGCTGTTGGTTTCTCCCGTACGAGAGGTCAGACCGTGATTTAGCGCTCTGTGATATGACTCATTCATTCCTTGGAGAAGGTTTCCACAAACTATCTTGGAAAAGACTCTCCAGACCACCTTCTTCTCTCGTGTGTCCTGAATGAAGGCGATGCTCCACTAGCGTCAGGCCGTCATGATCTACTGCCTTCATCACACATGCTGTTTGCTCACAACCCTCGTTTCTGATTCAGAGGCTGATCGATGATAATAATGCATTGCTCTCGTGCAGCCAGAGGGATTTGACTGGATTGATGAATAGGCAGATCCACTTTTCGATATTGATGTTTTGCTGGTCGTCTAATTGTTCTTTAAGATCACACTATTACTTTAGTGGACGTTGAAGCGATTGTTAAACAATCAATTCATTTGATCCAGGCCAAGACATTTTGACATTCTCTCTTTCTTTTTCTTCTGCGTTGAATATAATCCTACTGATCCGAAGTAATCCGTGTATTTTATGTAGTGTCCGCGTGGTTTTGCATGATTTATTCTTTCTGTGTGGACAGAAAACATTGCTTGGAAACTTTGACCAAACGTTTAAACAGAGAGACCAGTGTTCATGGTACACAAAGCTACTTAATACTTTTTGTTGAAGCGTTTACATTGTTTTTCACACAAAGATTGTTGATGGACATACAGGCATTTCTCACAAATCCCTGCAAGTTTTGTTTCATAATTTTGTTCACTTAGATTATGAGACTGTGTTTTGGAGAAGTTTGTTTATTTTTGGTTTGCATTTGCCTAATAAATAGAAAAGCAACTAATCTGTGTTAAGACTGCATTTCAAATATTTTGTGCGGCCACAATGAATCTTTGTCCCGCAAGGACTACGGGAAGAGCATCAAAGGTTTCTTTTTACAGCACGTTTTAGCAGCGTTGAGCTTTCCAGTCAATCGGATGTTTAAGTTAGTCAGAATCCGCTCAACATCACTCAAATGAGCCATAGAGCTTGTGATGAGCTTTCCTGTCGCTCTAACAGCAGAGAGTGGCGCTTGCAACGCCAATGTCATGGGTTCGATTCCCAGGGAAAGCAAGAACTGATTAGAATGTTTCTTGAATGCGATGCAAGTCGCTTTGGATAAAAGTTGAAGCAATCTTAACAACTTCAACCTAATGCTTTCTTTTCCTAATAAAGTATTTTCTTTATACTTTAATATAAAATGGCGTTGTGTCCAAATGTTGACAAACTGCAGTTTTTGGCTTGTATGCTGCATGTTTCCTGCTCCGTCCCTTCAGGCTGAACTGGGGTCAATCCGTCTGATTTGTTGAAGTGCTTGTGTCTCGTTTGCTTCCAGTTTCTAACATAAATATTTCAGTGTTGTCTTCCTGACTTTGATGAAACGGTCTGAATGCGTTTCGTTTGGGCTTCACTAGTCCTACACAATGTAGCTGAGTAACAGAATCAAGCTTGTTATATAACGCATGGAAATTCCCTGTCTTGTTGCCTGAGGATAAACACTTTTCCTATGGCTTTAATCCGGGAGAACAGCAGGACGGGTATATTCAGATGCTTTTCCCAAGGACTGTGATGCATTTGCTTCCCAAATCCAGAGGCTCCGTCTGTGATGGGCTTTCCTGTCGCTCTAACAGTAGAGAGCGGCGCTTGCAACATCAAGGTCATGGGTTCGATTCCCAGGGAAAGCAAGAACTGATTAGAATGTCAATGTGTTTCTTGAATGCAATGCAAGTTACTTTGGATAAAAACGACTTAAATATTCTGCCAAGTACCATTTGTGAATAGTTGAGTAATCCTACGTTCAGCAAATGTCCAGTGAGGGAGGGGAGGTAAAGGACAGGGAGGGACGAGCAGACAGGAAACAGAAGAGTGCGGCATGCAGACGAACTGCTGTGATGGAGGAGGGGGGGATCTCTCTTTTTAAACAAGCCTGCGTGTCGCTGGCTCGCTCTGAAGAGTGGCTTTTGTAGATAAGCTCTCTGGAGTGAAATGTCACAAGCCAACACAGGAAACTGTGTCAGAGAGTGAGAGGAGGGATTGTGTGTTTGTGCTTTAAACAGTCAGATTACTGTCATCCTCCGTAACGGTTCTGACGCCCCTCCACATGGAGAAGCTTCCCACTTTCAGACGCAAATATGTGCTTGGTCAGTGAAACGTTTTATCGTTTACTCATCCTTGTGTTGCTCAACGTTCTTCGGAGCTCTTGACATTTTTATTTTTCATGCATTTATCAGACGCTTTTATCCATTGCATTCAAGAAACACGTTGCCATTCTAATCAGTTCTTGCTTTCCCTGGGAGTTGAACCCATGACCTTGGCGTTGCAAGCAACACTCTCTACTGATTGATCACAGGAAGTCCTTAACGATTGTTGCTTTTTAAGTGTAACATTTAATGTCCAAAGATGAAGATAGACGAGGTAGTTCAAAATAAGCTATTTTTTTTGGGATTCGAACCAATGACCTTGGTGTTGAAAGTGACACTCTCTACTGATTGAACACAGGAAGTCCTTAACGATTGTTGCTTGTAAGTGTAACGTTTAATGTCCAAAGATGAAGATGATGGATGAGGTAGTTTAAAATAAGCTATATTTTTGGGGGATTCAAACCCATGACCATGTTGCAAGCGTCACATTGAAATGAATTTCTTTAAAACATTCCATCACGATCAAATCCTGTAAAGTATCTAATGTTAAAAGCAGCACCTTTACAGTGCAAGGAATGTTTTTGGGATGTTGCGATGGTTATCCGTCGCTCCATCTGTGGAAAATAAAGTCTTATCTGCTGGACGGCTTTCAGGACACCAGCAGCTCTGGGCAACATCTCCATTCCTGCTTCCCTGCTTTTCATCTGCAGGAATTCACAACAAAATCTTTATTGTCATAAACAAACCCCTTGTATCATATTCACAGTCTGAATGTTGCGCTCCAGATACACTTCGAGCTCGTCCCTCCGGCCGTATCCACATCTGACCTCTCTCTTTAAAGCCTGAAGTAAGTGTTACGCATACTTTCTGGAAGTGGATCTTGTTTTTCTTTTTCAGCCTCTAGTTTCCCTTTAATTAATGATCTTTTGTCCAGAGGCCTTCGGAAATATTGTATGTCATGAACACCAGACCACTCTTCTTTCTTTCTTTCTTTCTTTCTTAAAAAAGAGATACATTTTTATGCCTAAAATCATGCAGTAATAAACTAAGAATCTACTCTTCTCTCTGTTTCTCTCTCCCGCTCTTTCAGTTTCTCACTCACTTTCTGTCTCACTCTCACTCTCTCTCTCTTTCTCTGCCTCACTCACTCTTTCACTCACTTTCTGTCTCTTTCACTCACTCTCTCACACTCTCATTTTCTCTTTCTGCTCTCTCTCACTCACTTTGTCTCTATCTGTCTCTCACTCTTTCTCTCTCACTTTCTGTCTCACTCACTCTGTCTCTCTCTATCACACACTCACTCTCTCACTCTCACTTTCTCTGTCTGTCTCACTCACTTTCTGTCTCTATCACACTCTCACACTGGCACTCACTCACTTTCTCTCTGTCTCTCACTCACTTTCTGTCTCTATCACACTCTCACACTGGCACTCACTCACTTTCTCTGTCTGTCTCTCACTCACTTTCTGTCTCTATCACACTCTCACACTGGCACTCACTCACTTTCTCTGTCTGTCTCTCACTCACTTTCTGTCTCTATCACACTCTCACACTGGCACTCACTCACTCTCTCACTTTCTCTGTCTGTCTCTCACTCACTTTCTGTCTCTATCACACTCTCACACTGGCACTCACTCACTCACTCACTTTCTCTGTCTGTCTCTCACTCACTTTCTGTCTCTATCACACTCTCACACTGGCACTCACTCACTCACTCACTTTCTCTGTCTGTCTCTCACTCACTTTCTGTCTCTATCACACTCTCACACTGGCACTCACTCACTCTCTCACTTTCTCTGTCTGTCTCTCACTCACTTTCTGTCTCTATCACACTCTCACACTGGCACTCACTCACTTTCTCTGTCTGTCTCTCACTCACTTTCTGTCTCTATCACACTCTCACACTGGCACTCACTCACTTTCTCTGTCTGTCTCTCACTCACTTTCTGTCTCTATCACACTCTCACACTGGCACTCACTCACTTTCTCTGTCTGTCTCTCACTCACTTTCTGTCTCTATCACACTCTCACACTGGCACTCACTCACTTTCTCTGTCTGTCTCTCACTCACTTTCTGTCTCTATCACACTCTCACACTGGCACTCACTCACTTTCTCTGTCTGTCTCTCACTCACTTTCTGTCTCTATCACACTCTCACACTGGCACTCACTCACTCTCTCACTTTCTCTGTCTGTCTCTCACTCACTTTCTGTCTCTATCACACTCTCACACTGGCACTCACTCACTCACTCACTTTCTCTGTCTGTCTCTCACTCACTTTCTGTCTCTATCACACTCTCACACTGGCACTCACTCACTCTCTCACTTTCTCTGTCTGTCTCTCACTCACTTTCTGTCTCTATCACACTCTCACACTGGCACTCACTCACTCACTCACTTTCTCTGTCTGTCTCTCACTCACTTTCTGTCTCTATCACACTCTCACACTGGCACTCACTCACTCTCTCACTTTCTCTGTCTGTCTCTCACTCACTTTCTGTCTCTATCACACTCTCACACTGGCACTCACTCACTCACTCACTTTCTCTGTCTGTCTCTCACTCACTTTCTGTCTCTATCACACTCTCACACTGGCACTCACTCACTCACTCACTTTCTCTGTCTGTCTCTCACTCACTTTCTGTCTCTATCACACTCTCACACTGGCACTCACTCACTCACTCACTTTCTGTCTCTATCACACTCTCACACTGGCACTCACTCACTCTCTCACTTTCTGTCTCTATCACACTCTCACACTGGCACTCACTCACTCTCTCACTTTCTGTCTCTATCACACTCTCACACTGGCACTCACTCACTCTCTCACTTTCTGTCTCTATCACACTCTCACACTGGCACTCACTCACTCTCTCACTTTCTGTCTCTATCACACTCTCACACTGGCACTCACTCACTCACTTTCTCTGTCTGTCTCTCACTCACTTTCTGTCTCTATCACACTCTCACACTGGCACTCACTCACTCTCTCACTTTCTCTGTCTGTCTCTCACTCAC
Organism: Rhodeus uyekii; assembly: GCA_037043235.1. Taxonomy (NCBI): domain Eukaryota; kingdom Metazoa; phylum Chordata; class Actinopteri; order Cypriniformes; family Acheilognathidae; genus Rhodeus; species Rhodeus uyekii. Next base: position 907,270 of record JAWRVZ010000109.1, read on the forward strand.
TTTCTGTCTCTATCACACTCTCACACTGGCACTCACTCACTCACTCACTTTCTCTGTCTGTCTCTCACTCACTTTCTGTCTCTATCACACTCTCACACTGGCACTCACTCACTCTCTCACTTTCTCTGTCTGTCTCTCACTCACTTTCTGTCTCTATCACACTCTCACACTGGCACTCACTCACTCTCTCACTTTCTCTGTCTGTCTCTCACTCACTTTCTGTCTCTATCACACTCTCACACTGGCACTCACTCACTCTCTCACTTTCTCTGTCTGTCTCTCACTCACTTTCTGTCTCTATCACACTCTCACACTGGCACCCACTCACTCTCTCACTTTCTCTGTCTGTCTCTCACTCACTTTCTGTCTCTATCACACTCTCACACTGGCACTCACTCACTTTCTCTGTCTGTCTCTCACTCACTTTCTGTCTCTATCACACTCTCACACTGGCACTCACTCACTCTCTCACTTTCTCTGTCTGTCTCTCACTCACTTTCTGTCTCTATCACACTCTCACACTGGCACTCACTCACTCTCTCACTTTCTCTGTCTGTCTCTCACTCACTTTCTGTCTCTATCACACTCTCACACTGGCACTCACTCACTTTCTCTGTCTGTCTCTCACTCACTTTCTGTCTCTATCACACTCTCACACTGGCACTCACTCACTCTCTCACTTTCTCTGTCTGTCTCTCACTCACTTTCTGTCTCTATCTGTTTGACTCACACTCTCTGTCTCACTCTTTCGCCCTCTCATTTTCTCTCACTTTCTGTCTCTCTCATTTTCTCTCACTTTCTGTCTCTCACTTTTTCACTCACGTTCTGTCTCAATCTATTTTTAATCGAGTGTCAAAATCTAGTAAAGCTGATGAGGAATATCTGATGATTCAGCACTTTTTTTTATTTTTCCTTTTTTATTAAAAAGAGAGCATTATTAAACTAGTTTTGTAATTTTCCTCCTCGTCTCATGACTTTCTCAATTTGTTTCTGTGAATTAGTTTAAACTGATTTTATCTATTAAAAATAAATGTAAAGGTAAATGTTTATTACTTTAAAATATTATGTATTAATGCATATGATTAATAGCTGGTCATTCACTGAGTGTAGAAACAGATCTTTATTTTTAATCAGCTCTATTTTTTTTTTTACCAATTAGATTCATATTTATAACCGAAATAAGGGTACGTAGTTTGATGGAAAATATTTTTTAAATTATTTTTAATTAAAAGTAAATGTCACTTTTAATGTTAATAGAGTAAATGCATAAGTTCTGAAATGATTACTCTCCCCGGCCACTTTATTAGGTACACCTGTTCCGTTGCTCACTAACGCAAATATCTGATCAGCCAATCACGGGGCTGTAATTAGGCATGTAGACATGATCAAGACGATGTAATGGGAAAGAAAGGGATTTAAGCAGTTGTATTTCAGAAACTGCTGATCTACTAGGATTCTCAGACAGAACTTCTCTAGGATTTACAGAGAATGATCTGAAAAAGAGAAAATATCCAGTGAGATTCAGTTCTGTGGGTGAAAGGTCAGAGGGGAACGGCCAGACTCTTTCAGCCGATAGAAGGCAACAGTAACTCGGATGAGCTGCTCTGAACGAGCAACATGTCCAACCTTGAAGAAGACGAGCTACAGCAGCAGAAGAGCAGGAAACTGAGGCTGCAGTTCACACCGAATCATCAATTACATCTGTGGTTACCGGTGTCCTTTATCCTAAAGCAAACAGAGTACAGTAATACCTTGAGAAATGAGCGTCCCGACATACGAGCAATCCTTCAAGCTAATTTTTGCTTTGAGATACAAGTAAAGATTTGAGATATGAGCAGCTTACAGATACTGATGCTCTGAGACCACGACCCTCACTTCTTCACTTCACGTGTTCCCCCACTAAAATAGGTGTATTGAGTGCAGGTGAGATGTCATGCGTGTGTGTGTGTTGAGTGCAGGTGAGATGTCATGCGTGTGTGTGTGTTGAGTGCAGATGAGATGTCATGCGTGTGTGTGTGTTGAGTGCAGGTGAGATGTCATGCGTGTGTGTGTGTTGAGTGCAGGTGAGATGTCATGCGTGTGTGTGTGTTGAGTGCAGGTGAGATGTCATGCGTGTGTGTGTGTTGAGTGCAGGTGAGATGTCATGCGTGTGTGTGTGTTGAGTGCAGGTGAGATGTCATGCGTGTGTGTGTGTTGAGTGCAGGTGAGATGTCATGCGTGTGTGTGTGTTGAGTGCAGGTGAGATGTCATGCGTGTGTGTGTTGAGTGCGGGTGAGATGTCATGCGTGTGTGTGTTGAGTGCGGGTGAGATGTCATGCGTGTGTGTGTTGAGTGCGGGTGAGATGTCATGCGTGTGTGTGTGTGTTGAGTGCAGATGAGACGTCATGCGTGTGTGTGTGTGTTGAGTGCGGGTGAGATGTCATGCGTGTGTGTGTGTTGAGTGCAGATGAGATGTCATGCGTGTGTGTATTGAGTGCAGGTGAGACGTCATGCGTGTGTGTGTTGAGTGCAGGTGAGATGTCATGCGTGTGTGTGTTGAGTGCAGGTGAGATGTCATGCGTGTGTGTGTTGAGTGCAGGTGAGATGTCATGCGTGTGTGTGTTGAGTGCAGGTGAGACGTCATGCGTGTGTGTGTTGAGTGCAGGTGAGATGTCATGCGTGTGTGTGTTGAGTGCGGGTGAGATGTCATGCGTGTGTGTGTTGAGTGCGGGTGAGATGTCATGCGTGTGTGTGTTGAGTGCGGGTGAGATGTCATGCGTGTGTGTGTTGAGTGCGGGTGAGATGTCATGCGTGTGTGTGTTGAGTGCGGGTGAGATGTCATGCGTGTGTGTGTGTTGAGTGCAGGTGAGATGTCATGCGTGTGTGTGTTGAGTGCGGGTGAGACGTCATGCGTGTGTGTGTTGAGTGCGGGTGAGACGTCATGCGTGTGTGTGTTGAGTGCGGATGAGATGTCATGCGTGTGTGTGTTGAGTGCGGGTGAGACGTCATGCGTGTGTGTGTTGAGTGCGGGTGAGATGTCATGCGTGTGTGTGTGTTGAGTGCGGGTGAGATGTCATGCGTGTGTGTGTGTTGAGTGCGGGTGAGATGTCATGCGTGTGTGTGTGTTGAGTGCGGGTGAGATGTCATGCGTGTGTGTGTGTTGAGTGCGGGTGAGATGTCATGCGTGTGTGTGTGTTGAGTGCGGGTGAGATGTCATGCGTGTGTGTGTTGAGTGCGGGTGAGATGTCATGCGTGTGTGTGTGTTGAGTGCGGGTGAGATGTCATGCGTGTGTGTGTTGAGTGCAGGTGAGATGTCATGCGTGTGTGTGTGTTGAGTGCAGGTGAGATGTCATGCGTGTGTGTGTTGAGTGCAGGTGAGATGTCATGCGTGTGTGTGTTGAGTGCAGGTGAGATGTCATGCGTGTGTGTGTGTTGAGTGCAGGTGAGATGTCATGCGTGTGTGTGTGTTGAGTGCAGATGAGATGTCATGCGTGTGTGTGTTGAGTGCGGATGAGATGTCATGCGTGTGTGTGTTGAGTGCGGATGAGATGTCATGCGTGTGTGTGTTGAGTGCGGATGAGATGTCATGCGTGTGTGTGTTGAGTGCAGGTGAGATGTCATGCGTGTGTGTGTTGAGTGCGGATGAGATGTCATGCGTGTGTGTGTTGAGTGCAGGTGAGATGTCATGCGTGTGTGTGTTGAGTGCGGATGAGATGTCATGCGTGTGTGTGTTGAGTGCGGATGAGATGTCATGCGTGTGTGTGTTGAGTGCAGGTGAGATGTCATGCGTGTGTGTGTTGAGTGCGGATGAGATGTCATGCGTGTGTGTGTTGAGTGCAGGTGAGATGTCATGCGTGTGTGTGTGTTGAGTGCAGGTGAGATGTCATGCGTGTGTGTGTTGAGTGCAGGTGAGATGTCATGCGTGTGTGTGTTGAGTGCGGATGAGATGTCATGCGTGTGTGTGTTGAGTGCAGGTGAGATGTCATGCGTGTGTGTGTTGAGTGCGGATGAGATGTCATGCGTGTGTGTGTGTTGAGTGCGGATGAGATGTCATGCGTGTGTGTGTTGAGTGCGGGTGAGATGTCATGCGTGTGTGTGTGTTGAGTGCGGGTGAGATGTCATGCGTGTGTGTGTTGAGTGCGGGTGAGATGTCATGCGTGTGTGTGTTGAGTGCGGGTGAGATGTCATGCGTGTGTGTGTTGAGTGCGGGTGAGATGTCATGCGTGTGTGTGTTGAGTGCGGGTGAGATGTCATGCGTGTGTGTGTTGAGTGCGGGTGAGATGTCATGCGTGTGTGTGTTGAGTGCGGGTGAGATGTCATGCGTGTGTGTGTTGAGTGCGGGTGAGAATTTTTATCCTTTTTTTTTTTCTATGGAAAAAACGATTTGAGATACGAGCACCTCGACGTACAATCTCATCCTGGATTCACGGATTATGCTCATATCTCAAGGCATGACTGTAAATGCTCTTTAGAAATTGCCCTGACAAGGTCATTGCCGCCTCTTCTTGCGACCGGTCTTTGTCTCTGAACGTGTGGTTGTTAGACTTTAGGCCTGGCTTGTAATCACACACACATTTGTGAGGGGAGTATGTCCACGGGGCGAGTCGGTGCCTGAAACGCTATGCCTTCCCAGGCCTCTTCTACCCCTCTACCCCCATCACAAATCAAAGGGCCAGCTGCCAGCGGCTCATTATCTGTGTAATTATCTCATCCTGCAGTCCTGCTTTATCTCTAAGACAGTCTGGGCCTCACTACCCTCACCCGTCCTTTCCTCTGATCCTGCACCCCTGTCTTCATCACTGATATGCATAATCATGAGTTTCTATTACTGATTTTAATGAGTTTCTGGCATGGCAACTATTGTAAAGAGATGCATCCCTCCAAACATGAAAATTCTGTCATATACGCCCATTTATCCCCCGTTTCGGCATTGCAATAAAGTAGTTATTTATTAATCATCCAGGCTGATCTTTTACATGCACTGAAAGTGGATGGTGACCAAACGCTGCAAATGTCCCCTAAAAAGCATAATAAAAGTAGTTCTCTGTATTATAAGTGTTCACATGATAGCTTATGTGATAAACTGACTGACAATTAAGCCATTGTTCACTGTGAAATGTACTTCCTCCTTCTGAAACGTGCAGTTCTCAATATTATCTCATGCAAAGGACTTGGTTCTCGCAGGGCTCGGGACGTCCCAAGTTTGAACATGCAGAAACAAGAATAGGATTTGAAAGCTTGACTACAATTAATCTGGAAAGAAATCACTGAATTCAAATTAAGTGCAGTATTTTCATAGGTCGAAACAGAAATTTTAGTCAAAGTTGTTGTTTAACGCAAGCTTAACCGACTTTTCACTTTTCTACGATATTCGTGATTTGTGAAAAGGCTTTTCCTAACAAGTGGCTGAAATAAATGCAAACTCAAACTTTCGGTAGAAATGGGTTTTTATCTTTTAACAAAAGACTAAGAGTTATAGCCTACATTTAGCTTTGTAAACGTCAACATTGTGAAGATCCCGGATAAACTAAATGTGAAAGAATCATAAATTTTTGTTGGTCACACACCCAATTTTAGGCAATAATCCAAAAACCAATGGGAAAATCGTATTGATTTGATTTGATTGTTTTCAAAACAACAAATATTCAGATTTCAATGACTTCTACAATGGCTTTTTTTCCCCTTGTTCACTTTTAAATATTCGATTGCATTCTTGCAACTTTTTTTCTCCAGTTAAAAAATCCCCATAAAGTCTGATTTCTCGGTTTTCCATACGTTTTAGAAGTTGTTCATGCTCTCCCTCACTTTATGTTCAGCATTTCTTCCCTTGTGTCTTTACTTTTGGCAGCAATCATATATAACAATCCCCTTCCTTTACTTTGAAACGTGTTTGTTTTGCAACCGTATATCTTTGCTTATTACCAGCAATAATAAACCCAAGCCCGGAGGCAGTGAACATGGCGAGATTATGGATGTTTGTCCTTTGCATTTTTTGAGGATTTGTCCCAGTAAATGTTTTTGTGTGTTTAGAAGTGTGATTTCCCTTTTCCTGCTCTCTCAGAGCATTATTGACTCTTGCAGTGACTTTTAAGCAGCCGAATGTAAGGCAGGAACATTTGCTCCTCCATGCCTCATTAATCCCGTTTCAACTTCATACATGCTTCATTCCCAGTGCTCTCTGCTGATTGGCCAATGCTCGGATCACATGCTCTTATTGTATGGGCTTTCTAGTCTCCATAATCAGGGATAGCCGCTGCAGGAACTCTTACCCTGCCTAAGATCTCAAGCAACGTTGGCTTTTGGAACAAAGGGCCCGTTTGACTAATTGACTACAAGTTGCGGTGCCAAAGACATGCTGTTTGAATGAATCTCTGTCTCCAAGTGTCCGGCAAACGAGAGGATTTGGAGTTTCCTCTGGTTTCACCGCAGGAACTAAACTAGGCATATGCAGAATTAATCTTTTGGGGATTCTCATCATAATTTAAGTGGCGATTTTACATTCATGCATTTATCAGATGCTTTTATCCAAAGCAACTTGCATTGCATTCAAGAAACACACTGACGTTCTAATCAGTTCTTGCGTTCTTGGAATCAAACCCATGACCTTGATGTTGCAAGTGACATTCTCTAGTGTTTTATCTACAGGAAAGCTAGTTCACTCTAAAATGAAAATGAAGTTATAATTTACCCGCCCTGGTGTTGTTCTGTCTTTTTCAGACAACAAAAGAAATTGTATCAAGGCAACCGTTTTGTATATTCCTATATATGTGATGGGTTCTGGTGGAAAATAAACTAAATTTATTGTATTTAACGAAAATCTTGATCGTGCTCGTGTGTCACTATGGCCACATTTACGCCACAAAATGTAATTATTTTACTCTTACTAAATATACCATTTTTGTTCTGCAATGAATATAAAAGGAGTGCTCTTTGCTTGCTTCAGTCACAGTTTGAAGAAAAAATATATGCTTTCCTGTCGCTCAAACAGTAGAGAGCGGCGCTTGCAACATCAAGGTCATGGGTTTGATTCCCAGAGAAAGCAAGAACTGATTAGAATGTCAATGTGTCTCCTAAATGCAATGCAAGTCGCTTTGATAAAAGTGTCTGATAAATGCGTGTATGTAAATGTAAAAAATAAATGCCACAATACCATGGTTACACTCAGCATTACTGCATTAAATCCATGGTGAATGTTGGTGATTGTGAACCGGAAAGCATTTTATAACTGATTTTGACTTTTAATTTGCTTTTCAGCTCATTTTAATTGGCTATTTTAAACCAATGGTTGTGTTTGTCCATATTTGACTCAAACATTGATTGAAACAACTGAGTGCGTGTTGCTGTATAGTTATAGAATTATATTACAGTTATTAATACAGCATAATATTTGGTTTTATATGAATTCCAGATGCACAAATGATCGATAAATAGTCAAAAATTTAAATTTGAACCTATACTATAGTTTTTAAACAAATAAATCAACATATTAGAAGTCAATTTGGACATTTTAAAATACAGCCTGAATGAAGGATTTTACTTTTTAGATCCGGCTTTATAAATTTTATTAACAGTCTACTAATACTCTAATGAGAGTTAATTAACTCTTATCAATTGGGCAACTTTTTGTCGCACCGGTAGGAAAATAGGCTTGGTTGCAGTTCTGATTTTGACTTTTAATTTGCTTTTAAGCTTATTTTAAATAGATATTTTTAAGCCAATTGTTGCGTTTGTCCATATTTGACCCAAACATTGATTAAAGCAACTGAGTGCATGTTTCTGTATAATCACAGAATCATATTACACTATTATATTTTGACTCGTAATTTGCTCTTAAGCTCGTAGGAGAAGTTGCATGTTACATTTGTTGTTATGTGAGTTTTCTCGGGACCCGAGCTGCTCTCGTCCACATCCATGACAATTACATCATCTCTCATGCATCCGCACGGACGTGCCACAATAAGCCCTCAGTGTTTGGCATGTGATAAAGTTTACAAGAGCGTGCAAATTCCTCCGGAGAGATTCACACTCTTGATCACAGGCCGAAACCTCGCCGTGTATTTTTGCTCAAGAATGCCTTGCTGATGCTAAAAGGAGATTATAGAAGTGCTTTGCCAAGTTCGTCAGCCTCACAACCTCCGGCACGTCTACTATGCGGCCCAACCTGTATTTTCAGATGGAAGAAGAATATTCTTTTCTTTCCGGCAGCTTCTCAAGTGTGTGGTACGTTCAGGCTGTTAGCCATTAGCTGATTGAGCTGATATGGTAAATAACGTGGGGAGAAGAATCTCCCCCTAAATCTGTGGCTATCCTTTAAGTCGTGTGCTGGCCATCTGCTCTGCGCCGGCCGAGGTCCCCAAATCCATCCCAAAGTGCCCCTCTAATGCTCTCCTTATGCTCCCTATGCAATCTGCTCAGGCATTACAGAGATGAGTGTGTGAGTGTGTGTGTGTGTGTGCTCGTTTATCAGCCAGAAATCACAAGTAGGATGAGGTGAATTCAAAACACGCTAATTTGATTAATGTTTCACTCTAAGGAAACCTGAGTCGTTTCAATCAATGTTTGGGTCCAATAATGTCAAACCCAACATGTTTAAAATAGCTATTTTTAAGCCAATGGTTGCGTTCATCCATATTTGACCCAAACATTGATTGAAACAACTGAGTGCATGTTGCGTTATAATCATATAATTATATTACAGTTATTAATATTTGGTTTTATATGAATTCCAGATGCACAAATGATCGATAAATCATTAAAATTTGAATGTATAATATATTCTCTAAACAAATAAATTGACTTATTGAAAGGCAATTTGTGCATCACAACATTATAATAAACAGCCTGAAGGAAGGATTTTATTATTTTTATTATGGGTTATAGAAATTTTATTTACCGTAACTTACGATAAATATACTAATACTCTAGTGAGAGTTAATTTATAATGAATTATTGAATTTGTTATCAGAGTATCTGCTTTCGGAATAAATTGTAACCGAACGTTCTTCCCTTTTAATACTTTGGTCCGTTTAAGAATATTTTTAAAAGCGCAGTTTCATGTCTGTCTTTGTGTTGTTCAACCTGTCGAGCTTGATATGCGCTTTAGAGAATAAGTAATGCAATGCTTTTTAGAGCGAGTAATTACTACAGTAATATAGTTACACTGCTGAAGATAGTGCTAGTGATTAATTTAGGGCTGGAACTAATGATCACTCTCTCACACACACACACACACACACTCGCACTCCCTCTCTCTCTCTCTCACACACACTCACGCTCTCTCTCTCTCTCGCACACACTCACACTCTCTCACTCTCTCACACTCGCTCACACTCGCTCTCTCACACTCGCTCTCTCTCACGCACACGCGCGCGCACACACACACACACACACTCACACTCTCTCACTCTCTCACACACACTCGCGCTCTCTCTCTCTCACACTCGCTCTCTCACGCACACGCACACAAACTCACACTCTCATTCTCTCTCTCTCTGTGTGTAAAAATGTGTGTATATATATCTGTGTGCATATGATAGAAATTGGATTATAAATGCCTTATAAACGAGTTTAGCAATTGGTTAGCAAACACAAGAAATTGGTGTTTTAAATGCTGTTCACATACAGTTAAAAGAATGATATGCGTTATGTAAATACGGCATGTGTATGAAATACTACAACTCATAAATCTAGCCTGTGTCTCAAACAGTAGAGAGTGGCGCTTGCAACACCAAGGTCAAGGGTTCGATTCCCAGGCAAAGCAAGAACGGATTGAATGCAACACAATTTGCTTTGAATAAAAGCGTCTGATAAATGCTTGAATGTAAAGTGTAGCCGTGTTCAGAAACAGGATGACGGATCTGCTCGTTTTGACACCGTCTGTCTGGTATTCATTTTCCTAACAGCTATTTTTCCACAAACGGTGTCCAAATGTTCAACTCGAACAAGTCTTGGATTGCCGTTAAGCTCTAAAACGATCCTGATGTGTAAACGGCGTCCGCTCGCCGCAGATGTGCGGTGATGACGCTGTGTGTTGCGCGGGTGAACAGGGGCTTCAGTGAGAGCCGTCTCCGCACCTGAGAGCGCTGGCTCGACTCCAGCGACCCGCCGCACAAGAGCGGCCCTCATTAGCTCCTGACGAGAGACGGGGCCGCACTGACCTCGCAAGCACACGTAAATAAATCCCTGCTCCTGTATGGAAACACCAACGTTCACCCTCGATTGTATGACCGTAGATTCGTTTAACATGGGTGTGACCAGTCGGATGTTTTATGTTAAACATGGACATTTATCTAACGTTTATAGCCGTTTAATAAATTAACGTGCGTGTTTTGTCTTTGCGTCGGGGCTTCTGCTGTGAATCGTAACCCTTGGAGGCTCTTCAGGGATTATTAAGTGTATGGTTGTGAATCGAGTGATTGTGTGTTTGTTGGGGAAGGTGGCAGCTGGTGGTTTTGGCAGCGCTGGTTTTGTCTGTGCTCTGTTGAGAGCGGATAGTGACCCAGTGTGTTATGAGACACGGATCTGTTCGTTCTTCATACTCTTACATCAGTCTGTCTTTTAATCTCTTAACCCTCTGGGACTGTTTGGGTATCGCTCAATTAAAAAATTTACATTTCTGCATTTTATCCAAAGCGACTTGCATTGCATTCAAGAAACACATTGACATTCTAATCAGTTCTTGCTCTCCCTGGGAATAGAACCCATGACCTTGGCGTTGCAAGCACTACTCTCTACCGTTAGAGCTACAGGAAGGTGTAGATCGATTTTGAAAGCAAAAATACTAAAACGTAAAATATAAAACTGATTTAAAATATTAGTAATTAACACTGGTCTAACAATGCAATTAATTTGTGTACACCTGATAATTTCTTAATTATCTGATAACTAGATTAACCTGTTTGCAAAGTTGCGCTTTGGCAATGGCTTTCAAACATGATTTCCCTTTCTTTTCATGTTCATCTGCTTCACAAAAATTGTCATATAATATCTAATTCAGATTTAGGTGCGCCCAAACTCACACAACACTGATATGCTCTTAATATTCATCAATTTTATTGATTGATCTGCTCTTTTAGATCTGCTGTTCAGCCAAAACAAACTTTGTACAGTATAAATATTCAAGTATTGATCTTTATTATTCACAAGTTTTTCTTTGGTTTCATCAATGTGCCAATTGTGATTAAAAATATACAATTGTTTTCACTCCCTTATTGAGACTCTTAGAGTTATTTAGAATTTAGCATTTACCATAGTTTCCGCACCATAAGGTGCACCGGATTATAAGGCGCAGTTATGGGTCAATTTCTGCAGTTAATCCACACACAAGGCGCACCTTATTATAAGGTGCACGCAAAAAAAAAAAAAAAAAGGTAACGGAAGCAAAACAGTGAGTTTTATTGAACTTTATTCTACTATATAACAATATACTCACATTATGATTTAATCAATCATTATTGAGACTCTTAGAGTTATTCTGAACACAGACTAATGGCAAAAGTGATCTTTTGATGTACGTTATTGTTTAAAAACCAAGAGCATTAAGATTAGCATTTACTGTATTTTCCGCAACATAAGGTGCACCGGATCATAAGGCGCAGTCCCAGTTATGAGTCGATCTCTGTACTTAATCCACACACAAGGCGCACCTTATTATAAGGCGCACGCTAAAACATAAGGTCTACAAAAAAAGGTAACGGAAGCAAAACAGTGAGTTTTATTGAACTTTATTCTACTATATAACAATACACTCACATTGTTTTAATCAATCATTATTGAGACTCTTAGAGTTATTTTGAACACAGACTATTGGAAAAAGTGATCTTTTGATGTACGTTATTGTTGAAAAACCTGGAGCATTAAGATTAGCATTTAGTTGTTGTCTTGACTCTAAATGCGTCTGTTTTTCTTGCAGTTGTAATGTCTTGAAGCAGAATCAGGCGCTGTTGAAGGATGTACAGCGAGTGCTGATGGAAACGGCTTTTCCAATATGAGTGTCCATGATGTTGGCGGGAGACGACGCTTTGAGGACTCTGAGTTCACCCTGCGTATCTACCCAGGGGTCATCGCCGAGGGCACCATCTACTGCCCCGTCGCCGCCCGCAAGATCACGTCCGCCGCCGAGGTCATCGAGCAAATCATCGACCGGCTGCAGCTGGACCGGACGAAATGCTATGTCCTAGCCGAGGTGAAGGAGTTCGGCGGGGAAGAATGGATCCTCAACCCTACCGACTGTCCCGTCCAGCGCATGATGCTGTGGCCTCGCATGGCCCTGGAGAACCGCTTCAGCAGCGAGGACTACCGCTTCCTTCTCCGGGAGAAGAACCTCGACGGCTCCATCCACTACGGCAACTTGCAAATGTGGCTGCAGGTCACGGAGGAGCGGCGGCGCATGGTGGAGCGGGGCTTCCTCCCGCAACCCTTGCCCAAGGACTTCGACGACCTTTGCAATCTGCCGAATCTCAACGAGAAGACCCTTCTGGACAACCTGCGCAGTCGCTTCAAGCAGGAGAAGATCTACACGTATGTGGGCAGCATCCTCATAGTCATCAACCCCTTTAAGTTCCTTCCTATCTATAATCCCAAGTACGTTAAGATGTACGATAATCACCAGCTGGGCAAGCTGGAGCCGCACATCTATGCGGTGGCGGACGTGGCTTATCATGCCATGCTGCAAAGCAAGCAGAATCAATGCATTGTGATTTCTGGGGAAAGTGGGTCGGGCAAAACCCAAAGCACCAACTTCCTGATCCACCACCTCACGGCTCTCAGTCAGAAGGGCTTTGCTAGTGGAGTGGAGCAGATCATCCTGGGCGCCGGACCAGTGCTGGAGGTAAGAGCGGATTATATTAATTAACAACATCACAAGGTTGTTGGCAGGGGTTTTTATAGGTTTGAGCCGATCTTTAAAAAGCCTTAGATTTTGTGTCTTAACCAGGGTTGTATAGACGGCACATACATTTATGCATGAATGTGAAAGTAATTCTGCTATAAACCACACGGATCAGATCAAACAGCGCTGACGAGGAAACCAAGAGAAAGATTGTGCCCTGCCCAAATTTTTTTGTGCCCAAATCACCAACATTCAGCATGAATTTAATGCAGTAATGCCGAGTGTAACCATGGTATTGTGGCATGGTATTTTTTTTTTTACATTTACACACTCACGCTTTAATCAAAGCGACTTGCATTGCATTCAAGAAACACATTGACATTCTAATCAGTTCTTGCTTTCCCTGGGAATCGAACCCATGACCTTTGGCGTTGCAAGTCTCACTCTCTACTTGCATTTAATAAGGTAATTTTAGAAAAACAACAATAACAATAGACCTTTTCTCACCAGGTGGGTCCAGAAACGTATGCCAACAAAGTAAATAAATGTTCCTCTTGTGTCATTTTCCTGTGTCTCAAACAGTAGAGAGCAGCGCTTGCAACGCCAAGGTCATGGGTTCGTGCTTGTTGTTGTGACTTATTTTGACGGTGCTGAGGTTTGCAGAGAAAACGCTCCCATTATCCGTCTTCATTAGTTCACGATCACTTTAACAGTCTTGTCTGATACGTTATTAGATAAAAAGTAGACGGTATATGATAGAGTATTAGCGTTTGTCGTGTGGTTGATGCCCAAGGTTTGCTGAGCAAAAATGCGTAATCTTGGTTCCCTCAAAGCTGCACGCTTCTACGTGGCGTAAAGGTTGAGAAGGTCCATCTATCTCTGTTTTCCATGTTTCTTCGAGTTGAAAAAATGTTGGGCGCTGGTGTTTTGCATGAATTCAGCTCATTAGCATACGCTTGCGTCACTGTTAGGTTCTATTGTGCTTAGATGGTTTAGCTTAGTTTAATTTAGTTCCCCCAAAAAGCGTTCCTATAATTAAAGCGGGTACTTCCGCCATTACTTCTAGGAATGATGAAGCGTTTCCTTCGACGTGAAAGTCTCTAAAAATCAATTCCAGATGGAGTTTAATGGAAAAGTTGATTTCTGACTCTGGACTGAAACCAGTGCGACACGTGATGAGACGTTTTGTTGGTTGCTCTTCTAGTCGTGTCACGTTTGGTATCCGTATCTTAAACGCTAAACGCGTTCTGATTGGCTGTGACTTTGTGTCTCCGTGTGATATTGTCAGCTTCAGAGTGAACGGATAAGATGTTCGAGATCTGATCCGTTCTTGGGCCTCTGTTAGAAATGCTTCACCATCAATAAAACCAGGTTATTGTGTTGTGAGCAATTGTCACGTTGTTTGATAAGCTTCCAGTTTCGTGTGTTTTGTGACCTAGATAAGCCCTTGAGTGATGATAGTTTAGAAAAGCAATGCTACAGTCATAATGTAGGCGGAAGAACGTGTTTTAATTCTGCTTGTGGATTCCAGTGATGCCAGTAATTCCACTCAACTTTTGTCACCAAGAAGCACATGATCTTGTTTTGATAACATTATCGAAATGTCTTTGGTTAGTACTTTTCTGTGTTTATCAGAAGGGTGTTTTGTTACAGGAAGCATAAGCCATGCTTTTATTAATTTTATTTTATTATTATACATATATTATTTTATATAATAATAATAATAATAATAATAATAATAATAATAATAATAATAATAATAATAATAATAATAATAATAATAATAATAATTATTATTATTATTATTATATATGGGCAGATGACAAATAAGGGTGAAACAGCTTTTTTTTTTTTAAGTTCTAAATTCCTTGAATTGTATGCATTTATATAGTTCAAATACTGTTGTTTTTGAAACTGTTAGAGGTTAGCAGATTTTTTTCCTTATGTAATTTAAGCTTTTTTTCTCGGCAAATTATGGGCAAATTATGTCCTGTGGTGTGACATGATTAAATATTATGCATTTCAAATACAAATCAGATATGCTTTAAGTTTAACAATCATTCTTGAAAAATGATCATTAAAATTCTGCATATATTTTTTTTCGATAATATTCTTTGCTTGGGCCATCTTTTACCACTCACTCCAGTGGAAATATTGTGTAAATTGAGAAAATATTTGAAAATGTTTTTTTTTTTTTATATATATAGTTATATTTTGCAATGTTTTCAAATGCATATAATTATTTAAGCTAGTTAACATAGTAAAAGTCATTTAGTTGTGTTTGAAGTGATGTCACACCACAGGACATCGCGTCACACCACAGGACGAAATGAGACACTGTATGAACATTTATGGTGAAATTTATTGAATAACTCTGTAACAAACAAATTTGCATCTCTGTTTGAACATTAATGAAAATGCAACATATCAGTACAATCTTATTACTTAGTGTATGAATTTGAACTAAAAGCATAGTGAACGAGACATAATAATTAAAATATATTTAAAAGCATTATAAAAGCATGTTAAAATCATCGATTCAGCTCTTTAAACAAAGATTCCAGTCAAAAATCTGTCATAAATCACTGAAGACAGATATATATTTGTTTAATATATGTATAATATAGGTATATTATATATAATATTGACAATATTTGTTTATATATATATATATATATATATATATATATATATATATATATATATATATATAAACAAATATTGTAAAAAAAAAATATATATATATATATATTTTTTTTTAAAATTTATATATATATATGTGTGTGTATATGTTTAATATCGCAAACATAACAGACGAGAATCTAGCTAGACATCTGACTTAATTATGTCATACTACAAGACGGGCTGTCACACCATTTTGTCACGCCATTTTGAGTCATTGCTATTCTATAGTCATTAATGTTACAGTCACACCGCAGGACACTTTGCTATTCATCTTGAAATATGAACACCACCAAATACATTTTATGTCCCAAAATCATAATGGTGAAATAAAATTATTTATATATATCTATATATAGAATGAGGACATTTAACTTCATTAATTCAGTTACTATTAGGGATGTGGACGAGTATTAATTTCTCGATTTTAATTCGTAATGATTAATGCACAATTAAAACTTCACTAATTGTTTGTTGTAGCCTGCCATCCAATAATTGCAAAAAAGCGTTTGTGAATTTAAAGAGGAGATGAGAAATCAAACGAATTTTAAAGCACAAAATAAACATGAAGGAATGTTGAAATACACATTAATCATAAACTCATTAGTCAACTAGAATAAATGACTCTAGAGAAAAGCATTTTGCTAAATATATGCAGTTTCATTTAATTATTTAATGCATGTTAGATTAAATCTGTTATGAAAACAAGTTATTGCCAGTTATATCTCCTCAAATTGGAGCTGAAGCAATTCTGTTACTAAAAAGTTAATATAAAAACTGCTTTATGTGCAGTTTTTTTCTTTTTGCTGCCTAATTGGGATGACATTAAATATTAAATATAAATTCCTAAGAATCGAAGTGACTGTCTTTGCAAGTAAACAGTCATTTATGTCACAGTGAATGTAAAGAGTTGAGAAAGAAAACGCACGAGTGTGTTGGATTCGTCCCGTCGCTCTTAAAGCGAAAGCGTAAAAAAAGACCTGCTGTCGTTATTAACGCAAATCACTTTAATAAGAATAAATGTATATTTTATTTGCATGCATATACCTTAATTTTTTTCATACATATTAAGATTTTCAGGTAGAAAGGTGTTGATTTAATTAACTGATTATTCATTTATTAATTAGTTTCCATTCTGAAGTTTCGCTTTCGGCCCTGACGTTTTCATTTCGTGTCATCAGTATTGATTTTTGTTCTTCTGTGCAACACCAGAAAATGTTTAGCAGAATGTCCGAAGTGACTGGAGACAAATAATATAGTTGTATAATATAATATAAATACATTTGTGTCATACATGGCCACCAGTCCATTAAAAGGGTTTCTCAGATGCAATAACTCCTGATTTAGCTTGTTAGCAGAGTGCTAGGAATTAAACCGTTAGCTAAAATGAGAGAGCCTACTTTTTTAATCTAATAATCTTCGTATAATCTCTGACTTTTCGACTTGCTGTTCACATGCTTACAAAAGGCTAATGTTTAGGCATATGGGTTAATATCCACCATCTGGCGCGATTGAGCGGCTCTTGAGTGAAGAGGACGCGCTTTAATTGTTTGCAGAGTGAGATTGTGTATCTGCTCATTACTGATTAATGCGGAGCGTGTGGAGTGACCGTCTCTTCCTCTTTACTCGCATCTGCCACTCTAACTCCTTACGGTACTCACACACACTCTCTCTCACACACACACACACACTTATACACATTTATACACACCGTGTCTCACACATACACACATTTATACCCACTCTGTCTCACTCTCACACACTCATACACACACACTTATACTCTCTCTCTCCTTCACACACACACACACACACGCACACTTATACTCTCTCTCTCTCTCTCTCTCTCTCTCTCACACACACACACACACTTATACACACACACACACCATCTCTCTCACACACACACACACACACACACACACACACACACACACACACACACACACACACACACACACACACACACACACACACACACACACACACACACACACACACACACACACACACTTATACACATTTATACACACTGTGTCTCACACATACACACATTTATACACACTCTGTCTCACTCTCACACTCTCACACACACACACTTATACACATTTATACACACTGTGTCTCACACATACACACATTTATACACACTGTGTCTCACACATACACACATTTATACACTCTGTCTCACTCTCACACACTCATACACGCACACTTATACTCTCTCTCTCTCTCTCTCTCTCTCTCTCACACACACACACTTATACACACACACCATCTCTCACACACACACACACACACACACACACACACACACATTTAGGGCCCGTCCACACGGGAATGCGAATCACTGTAACCGCATACATTTTGTATGGGATTGGCGTTGCGTCCACACGGATCCGGCGTTCTGGGTGGCTGAATCCGCTCTCTTTGGAGAACGGGTTCTAAGGTGGAAAGATCTGAGAACGACACCCTTGCGTTCTCGTGTGGACGGCCAATCCGCATCTTTAGTGAGAACGATGATGTCATCACATCACGTGTCGGCTGCGTCACACGTAACAGCAACAACAGTAATGGCGGACTACATGATTGTGCTCGTGCTGCAGGACCGCTAAAAGTACATAAAGTTGCCTTTTACGGATCTGGTTTTGCGTTTCCATCGTGATCATGGCGTGCCACAGTGTTTGGGAGCGGTCGACGGCACACGCATAGAAATCAAGCAGCTGTCTGCCAACTCGATGGACTACATCAGTGGTCCCCAACCTTTTTTGTGCCACGGACCGGTAAACGCGTGAAGATTTTCCTCGACTAGATCAGGTTTTCCTGCTTGAATGTGTTCCCCCATATTCGTCTCTTCCCAGTATGTCAGAAACGCTCTGTTTAGTTCCTGTCTCTCTGAAGCTCCTCCTCCTGAAAGCACACTGTGCTCTGATTGGTGGGCTGGATCGGTGTGTTGTGATTGGTCAAGAGCTTCCAGTTCTCTCTCTCACTCATATACACACTTCCCATAACCACCAGTTTCAATACACGACTAACTCACTCAAGCCCCACCCCTTTATTTTGTGAATAAACGAGAAAAATCGTGAACTTTTTCTTTTCCGATACAACAGAAGTTCAGGAAGATGCATTTGGAAACGGTTCAAAGGCTTTAACACGTGCACTGCGGTCTTCTCGCAGGCTTTTGTGCTGGTATAATCTTCTGCTGGAGTGAGAGGATCAGTTTCAGAGGTTCGTGTCCTGCTGGATGTCTGCCAGAGCAGTAGCATTGATAGCTGGGAGTCTGTGTTATGAGTTGGCCGATGTGAGGTGAGGATTATTCATCCGGCAAAGCTTCTGCTGTCATGTTTAAAGGGGTGTTGACTCCGTGCTTGGGATGTGTGGTATCTTTAGTCATAGCAGTGTTACGGTGTAACTCATTAAACCATTAGCAAAGACTTCAGTCTCGTTATCCAGAAATGTTGAGTTGTAGCCGCGCAATGGGCGTCTGTTGGTGCTTCATGTCTCTATATCTGGTGGTGTGTTTGACTTCAGCATTGATTGATTCCAATGTCAGTTTTGGGATTTGAAGTCGATTCCAAGAGTTAAAACACAAACACAAAAAGAGTGAAACCGAAATTTCAGAAAGTGAAACAGAGAAATGATAATGAACTGTGTAATATAATGTATAGGGACGTGCGATTATGTCTGCACATAAATGGTAAATGTACGTTCATTTTTGATATTTTCATTATCGTTCCAATAATATAATTCGACCCAATAAGAGAATTTGCTTTGATTTAAAATAAATAAATAAATAAAATGATTTAATTTGATTTGCAAGGCAAAAAGGTTTACTTTATTATTATTTTTTTAAAGAAAGATGAAAAATTAAATGGTAAAACTTACACTGATTCAAATTAGGCGAGTCTTTTAATGGGCAGACTTTTATTTTGTAATTTTAGCTAGATCTAAAAAAAATTATAAAAATTTGGATTTAGATTTATTGGTCAATTTATCGGCTTTTCAGGTTTATCGACACAATTTTGATATCGGTGCATCATGGGATGGATCAAAACTTTTAAATGGCTGCTGTCGTTGTTTTCTCAATAAAATGCTCAATACTCTGGGATTCACTCGTCGGTGTAATGATGGACAGAACGAGTCTGAACGATGTCTTTCGTGAAGCAAGTCATAAGATTGGACCTCGTTTCTTATATTGATGTTTTCATTGTAGTACATTTTTGAAATGGTTTCCTCCAATTATTTTTTGTCGTTTTAAAAGCTTTTTTTCTCGATTTTACAATCTCCAAACAGCGATTCTGAGGGTTTAAAGGCTTTCCTGCAGCTCAAACAATAGATAGTGGCGCTTGCAACACCAAGGTCATGGGTTTGATTCCCAGGGAAAGCAAGAACTGATTAGAATGTCAATGTGTTTCTTGAATGCAATGCAAGTCGCTTTGGATAAATGCATCTGATGAATGCATGAATGTAAGGTATTCGTGTGTGTGTGTGTGTGTGTGTGTGTGAGGTAAGGGTCTCTGGGAGTTTGACAGGTTGCTTGGGTTCGTTTCCAAGCCAAAGTGAGGCTTGGTGTTTTTCAGTCCAACATAAACATTCCAGCGAGAGCCGTACGAGAGCCGGCTCAGGTCACCGCATGGCCGTTTCTCCTCTGCAGACCATAATGAATCTTTAATGCCTACTGTCATTAGTCTTAATGCGCTACTGGGATTATTGTGAATTACTACTAGCACTGGGTGGGGCGGCAGAGTTTGGGGGATTTACTGTATGTTAGTTTTCATGATCCTGGCGGAGATTTTCTGGAACGTTTTTTAAAGCTTGATCGTTTCGTTTTTATGTAAGACGTCAATGTTGTGTGAACGTCATAAAACTGTACAGTTAGTGAATTAAAGTTGAGGCCCAATGGATTTACGTCTGGTGTTTGTTTTAGTTTTTTATCATCGAAAAAAGTGCTATTTCTGCTCTTATAAATGTATAATATATTGCAATGTTTTTATGGTAAAGTAAGCAGATCATATGAATTCAAATTAACTACCAAATTTGGCGAAGTAGTAATGCATTGCCTTTAGATTGTGAAAATCAATGCTTTTTATTTACAAATTTCATGTGCGACGTGTCACTCATGACACATGCATATAAATCTAAACATAAAACTAATTTATAAGTGCCGCAGCTTCCCTAAACTAGCATTACTGGCGATTTACCAAAATCATTTTGTGTTTCTGTAATGGTTAATCCACCTGTATGCGTAAGCTCTTTACTCACAGTTGGCCAAGATAAAGACCTGGCTTGAATCCTATTGAACAAATTTGGGATTTAAGTGGATTTAAAGATGGATCGCACAAAGGTTTCATCAAAAGCAAGGCTTTGGGAATGACTGGAAAGTAGCTGGAAGTCGATAATAATAGAGAGTGTGGAAATGTGTTGTACTGCAAGCTGTTATCAAGGCCAAGTTATAGTTGTGTGAATAAACACTGTTTGTTTGTTATTTGCCTAATAAATCACAATGCAGTTTTTGACAGATTCTTAAGAACCACTTGAGCGTACAGTCCTTTTTTGGCTCGTTTGGATCTGGAGTGTAACACTTTATTTGGCTTGTGAGCTGCTTATAAAGTGACGAGTCAGAATGATCTTCCAAATATAAAAATACAAACATATATTTATTCTTACAACATCTTTGCTTGAATCTCCAAAGATGTGATGGCAATGCACAACTTCACCAGCTATTCAGGATCTCCAGTGGGGAGAGTGAGGGTTAAGCCGAATCTCTGAAAACAATGAGTTTGAATCCGTCCAACACCAGAAACGGTCCTTGCCTCGAATGTTTTGCATGCACGCAAGGAAAGAAAGGATTGAAACGCTGACCTTTGCCACCTGATTTGCTCGTAGGTCTGACACAGAAGGTTGCCAATCATTAAGCTCATGCGTTGTTGGTGTGGTTTAGTGCTGTAAAGGCCTGACTGTTGACTTTGTTCACCTATATACTCAGCCCAGTGCTTGAATTGCATTGCTGAACGTTACATAGTAAACGCACTGTGTGTGTGTGTGTGTGTGTGTGTGTGTGTGTGTCAATGAATGGCTTTCTTTTCCTTACAGCTGTGCCTTATTTATACAAACCAGTCAGTCTTGTAGTGAAGACTAGTGACTAGTAGTTTAGATGTTGTGAAAGGCTGGTGTTTGACTCTTTATGTTGGTCATATAGTGTTTAATTTCGTCTCCTAAGTCTCCATGTGTAGATAAAAGATTGAACAATGTCTCATTTTAAGCCGTTTTGTAGCCACAGGAACTAATTTAGGAAGGTCACATCCACATTCCAGGCTTTTCAACATGTCTAAATGAGAAGTTACGGCTCAAATGTTTGCGTATAGCTTAAGTCGTCTGTTCTGTACGGTTTCTGTAATTTAGCTGAAGCGTTTTATTCAGGCACAGATGTTCTTCTTAAAGGGATACTCCACCCAAAAATCGAAATTCTCCCGTCGTTTCTTCACTCTCATGCCTTCCCGGATGCGTATGACTTTCTTCAGAAGGATTTTTTTGAAAAATTATCATTTTAATTCCAATAATTCAATTGGTTAATCATATAAAGTAATCGAGTGTTTTCAGAAAATGAAAATTTGAGTGTCGCTTGCAACATCAAGGTCATGGGTTCGATTCCCAGGGAAAGCAACTGATTAGAATGTCAATGTGTTCTTGAATGCGATGATAAAAGCGTCTGATGAATGCAAAAGTGTCCAACCATCAATATATTGCTTAATATTCAATGCTTAAACCTCACTATGCATGTAAACTTAGTCAATGTCTTCTGAAGAAATAAGTGTGATGGTTTATAAACCATCGCTTCAAGACAAGTTGAGATCAAAGTTATTGCCACTTCCTAATAGGAAAAGCAGAATTTTCTAATTAAAATGACCTGTTTTTCCACTACAATCATAGCATTTTCTGCTTTTACTGAGCACAAAAAATGCTGAGGACGCGTTTAGATGTCAGTGTCCCTCGTGTGAGACACTTGTCATTTCCTGTGTGTTTATGGTCTGTAACTATATGAAGCACGCTGTTTGTAAGAGGACCAGCATTACTGTCCTGCTAAGAATAAAGCTCTTGTCATGAGGAATGTTTCCTGCGGTTTCACTGGTGCGACTCTTCAACTGTCCACAACAGCCATTAAAGAGACGGCAATGACTTTGTGTCGGTCAGAGACTCTTCTAGTGAAACTCTTACATTTCACGGGCGTTTTATAGCGGAAATTCACCAAATGCGGATCCAGAGCCGCCAGGAATCATTTCGTCTAGTTTTTATATTCTACCATATTGTTCTAAACCCATAAAACACGCACACTAGTTTTAGTATGTTTTGCGTAAATAAAAAAAAGCATTTAAGATGAAAATACTTTTCATTTCAAAGCCATGTTTTACTCCTAAATCATCTCAACTCAAATTTTATGTAAAGTTAAGCCTGTTTTGGAACCGTTTAATGTTGTTATTCAGCAAGGATGTGCTAAATAGAAAAAAAATTACTTTTACATTGTTACAAAAAACTTTTAATTCAAATAAATGCTATTTTTTCGAACATTCAGTTCATCCTGAATCACCCTTTACACAAGCCGCACATCTGTTTTCAAAGTTAATAATGCAGCAAATCATCTTCTTAGAATGAGAGATGTCCTAATTTGTAAATTAGCTTTCCTGCATCTCAAACTGTAGAGAGTGGCGTTTGCAACACAAGGTCATGGGTTCGATTCCCAGGAAAAGCATGAAAAAAATATAGCTTATTTTAAACTACCTCGTCTATCCTCATCATCTTTGGACGTTAAATGTTACACTAACAAGCAACAATCGTTAAGGACTTCCTGTGTCTCAAGCAGTAGAGTGTGGCGCTTGCAACACAAGCTCATGGGTTCGATTCCCAGGGAAAGCAAGAACTGATGAGAATGTCAATGTGTTTCTTGAATGCATGTAAGTCGCTTTGGATAAAAGCATCTGATAAATGCATGAATGTATGTGACGGTAATGATACTGAAAATCCAGTAAATGACATTTTAAAGCATATTAAAATCTAAAACGGTCATTTTAAGTAGTGCTTGCTGTAGTTTTAAACATTAGTGAGTATAATGAACTAAAATGAAAGTATTAGTGACGTTTCACACTCGTGTCTGAAGAATTTTTCCGCTGCACGATGTTTGCGTATCGCTTTGTTTGCACTGGTGGTTGCCGTCAGACGTTTCCATGCTGGTCACTGAGAGGTCAGAGGGCGCGAGGCGGATCCCTTTAACAGCAGGACTCGGGAGGGAATCCCTATGTTTGTCTCACCGTCACCGCTAATCAGACTGGCCGCATTTCTCAGAGCTCTGAGTGGGTCGCTTTACTGAAGTATGTTGGTTTCCCCTCCCCAACACCCAGCCGGCCCCGTGTGATTAATGTGGGCTGCGTTTCTGCTCGCCACCTGTTTCTTGAAACAGCAACGCCACCCTAAAGCTGCTCTGTTTACAGTTCTAGACCTCACTTATGCCATGTGTGGGTGTGCATTTAAAGTCACCATTGCATCAAAATTAATACTGCTGCATTGATTATAAAGCTTATCTTCTTTTAATGCATGTGCTTCGTGATCTTACATCAAAATAACTTCCTGGACTTCCTCTTCAGACTGAATTTAAAGGTGTAGTGCATCCAAAAACAATTATTCTGACAGTTTTCTGACCCTAATGTTGTTCTAATGCATATCTTTTGCTTCTAAAAATCCATTGTTTTTATTACATGCAACCAAATAGCTGTGAAATTATTCAAAATAACTAATTCAAAATATTGTTCCACAAAAGCAAGAAACGCTTGGGTTTTGCAGTGTTTTAATAATGACAATTTAACATTTTATGTAAATTAAACCAATATCTATTGTTCATTCACATTTAAAGTCACCATTAAATCAAAATTAATACTGCAGCGTTTATTATAAATGATTTATATGTGCACCTCATTGTCTTTCAATGCATGTGCCTATAAAATAAATAAGCTAGTTTCATGCTTGCTTTACAGGCATAACGCACCCCAAAACAAATATTTTATCACGCTTTTCTGACCCTAACGTCGTTCTAAAGCATATATTTTGCGTCTAAAAATGACCAAAAGCCCATTGATGTTTATTAAATCCAACAGAGAAGCTGTACAATTTTTCAAAATAACTTGTTTATTCCACAGAAGCAAGAAAAGCTTGGGTTTTGCAATGACATCAATGTTTAAATAATGACAGAATTTTTAATTTTATGTATATAAAACCAATATCGGTTGTTTACTCGCCCTCATTTAATTACAAACATGAACGGCTTTCTTTGGTTTATTCTCGTTATGTTTTTATGTCTGTGCACTGAAAGTCATGTTGTTTGGATGGCACTGACTATTATTGAAAGGGAAAATATCGGTATCGGCCAATATTTGATCATATTTCTTAGTGGGCTGATAATAATGACATTAAATATGCAATTTCAACCACATACAATTGTGATAACATTATGATTGTGTTCTTGAGACATTTGATTATAATGGTGAGACTTTTGTTTTTAGTAATCAGGCTCTCAAAAATTATATTATAACCTGGATTTAGATTTATCAGCCGATATATCGGTTATCTGTTTTCAGATATAAAGCGCCAGAATTGTCATATCAGTGCTTTTTCATTCTTTAAAATATCAAAAGCCGATACTAGAATAAAAGCAATAATAGTCTTTTATTTTGTATTTGTACTCTTTCAAATTTGCTTTTGTTCAACTTTGTGCATCTCGCTGGATTGCATTGTGAAGATAATGCGAGACGTTCTGGGCAAATAGTTGGGAAATGCTCTAAACTAAATCATGCTGATCTGATTGTAAAGAGTTGGACAGAAGTTTGTGGACGAGATCCAGCCCTGCCCTGTCACTCCTGATAACACGGCTTCTTTGGATGTCTAAGATATTTAAGGCTTCATAAGGGATATAGTAGCTGTTCCCGTTAGACTTTATGCCATATTTAAGATTAAGTTGTATCTGAAAGATGAAATCTTGCTAATTTTGTCAAACTCAACCGATTAATCATGAGAGTATTATTAGACCAGCTTTTCGGTGTCTCAAAGGAAAATCTCGTGAGATATGAAAGCTCTGTTATGAAGACCGGCAGATGTTTGGCTTTCAGGGATTGAGTCTGGTTCGTATTGCAGTTCATTTTGGCACAAATTGAAGTTTGGTTTGCAAAGATAACACTCATCGTTGTGTTTCGGCTGTTTTTAGAACTGTGTCTCTTCACTTCCTGCAGCTCAAACAGTAGCGCATTGGTGCTTGCAACACCAAGGTCATGGGTTCGATCCCAGGGAAAGCAAGACCTGAATCAATGTGTTCCTTGAATGCAATGCAAGTCGCTTTGGATAAAAGCGCCTGATAAATGCATAAACGTAAATTATCCCATTGTAAATTCCTTAAGTCAGCCACTCCCCTTGTTAGACTCGTCACATGTTTCCCATTATCCTGCGTTTATAAACCTCACGTTTTCCCGTGTCTTTGTCGATTGTTGACAATGTTAACGTGTGGATGTTCCCCGAGTTATCCCAGGTTTTTGCACCAAACGTGCTCCTTTTATTTGTACTTTTAAAGTCTTTTGTGTTTAATTCCGCATTGCACACCATTCCTTAAATATCTGATTTACTTGCCGATGATTGGAGTCGTGCGAATGATCTTAATCAGTTCGATACCATCTCTGCTCGTATTTTAAACCCTTTGACTCACATAAAAGCCAAACAATATCAACCAAAAGCCCGAGCCCTGACTCTATGATGATGGGTCGAAAGAAGGTGGAGAAAAAAAGTTAAGCTGCAAGTCTCGTATGAAAAACTAAGGCACAATTTGATACAATATCAGTATCGAGTATTTCTCAGATCGTATTGAAAACAACCATCATAATACAAGAGCTTTTTCCCCAAACAGTCTCTGGCTCTGTGTGACAAGATACGGGATATTAGGTTAAATATCTCCTCCACTTCTCGAGATTTTGTTTATTTCTCATCCCTCCATTTTGCACTTGCTTCAGACCCAGTTTGAACCTGTAACTCTGCTTTCTTAAGATATTCTAGGCCAGCTGAAACCTTCTGGTTTCCCCCAAGACATTCGTCCCCCGCGGTTCTTTAAGCAAATGTTTGAGGAGATTTGCAATGGTTCCAGACGACATGAAGCTTTAACCATCATCCATCCGTCTCAAATCTCTCTTTTATGTCAAAAGTTTTAGAGAAAATAGTATTTCACCAACTACAGTTTTCCAATCAAGCCTTTCCACAGAAACGGCACCGGTAAAGGTTTTAAATGATGTTTTACTGACTCTCGACTGTTAGTGCTGTTAGATCTGAGTGCAGCGTTTGGCACGATTGACCACTCGCTCCTCATCTCACGTTTGGAGCGCTGGATCGGAATTTCGGGAAATGCCAGTAAATGGTTTCAATCCTATTTGAATAGTAGAAGGTTCTCCGTTAACATTGGTGAATTTACTTAAGATGCAGATTACGCAAGGTTTCTATTCTTGATTTCATTCTCATTGTATTTGCTTCCTCTGTGGTTGATGTTTTAAGAAACACAGCATCTCTGCACGGTTATGCGGATGATACCCAAATCTGCCCCCCCCCCCCCCCCCCCCCCCCCCCCCCCCCCGAGATGTAATAGCATGGGTTTGGATCCTCCGTTGGCATGTATAGTGGATGTAAAGGCCTTTTAAATGTTCTTCACCTCAGTGAAGGCGAAGCTCAGCTTTAAATGTTGGCCGTTTGTCTTCATGTATGAAAGCACTAGTGAAGAATTTGGGAAGCTTTCAAATTTGACAAGCAGATTAGCACAGTAGTCAAAACCGGCTAGCTAAAGTAAAATCATTCCTTTCTTTTAAGGACTTGGAAAGTGTTATCCGTGCTTTTATCTCAACGAGGCTTGACGATTGTAATGCCCTTTATGTGGGTATTAACCAAGCCTCTCTTAACCGTATGCAGCTGCTCGGCTCGCTACCGTAATCCAGAGCACATTACTTGCTTCCCGATTTGTTACAGAATTGATTTTAAAGGCTTGTTGCTGCTTTTGTAAATCCTTCAATGGATTCGATCCAGCATATATTTCTGATCTGTTATGCGATCACAATCCCTTAAGTCATCCATCCAGAGACTGCTGAATGTTCCTCAGGCTAGATTGAGATCGAGAGGAGGTCATGCCTTAGGAAACTTAGAAAACCTTTCTCTTCCTATTGCAACTGCCTTTACACTGCATGAGTTCAAAGCAAAGCTCAAAACATTTCTTCTTTTATTTGTCTTTACATGGCGTTAAATGTTGACTGTACTTGATAACAATTGTTGACCAAGTGCTGTACAATGTGTTTGCTATATAAATAAAGTTGAGTCCAGCTCTTCTTATGTAACGGCATGTTTGTTTGGCTCAAACAGTAGTAAGTTGGGCTTGCAACATCAAGGTCATGGGTTCGATTCCCAGGGAAAGCAAGAACTGATTAGAATGTCAATGTGTTTCTTGAATGCAATGATAAAAGCAGCTGATAAATGCAGGAATGTATTAAATATTGATAAATAATATGATCATATGATATGATGAATAATATGAAATATTGCTTAAATCTCACTATGCATGTAAACAGAGTCAATGTCTTGTGAAGAAATAAGGCTTGGGTTGCAGGAACTTCCTCACGATACGAACAGTGACGAGAACTTAAAACTAAAGTCAAATCAGTCAGGAAGAATAAGGAAGAAGAATTCTCTGCAAAATCATTCAGGTTTTGGGGGTTGTCTTGCTGTTGGCTCTCCAGCGCATCTGTTACAGTACTCACTGTTTTTATTTTATTCTGGACAGTTGATTTCTTTTATAGGTGCATCACACTTTCAAGAGGCATTTTTGCTGATACTGATGATTAATTATCCTTTATTTAAAAGCCGATAAATGACTTGTTGTTCGATAAATCCAGATTTTGATACGAGCATCCCGACCTATGAGTATTCCGAGATACGAGCAAGCCTTCAAGCACATTTTTGATTTGAGATACGAGTAAATATTTGAGATACAGACGCCGACACTAGTTTTCAAGAAAAAAAACCCACAGGTATCCTTATATTCTATATATATATAATTGTTTGTGTGTGTGTGTGTGTGTCTCTATAGCGAATAAAAACATGTTTTTTCCATTGTTATTAGAACTAATAAGGGAATTTTTTAGAGGGCCAGAATGGCTAATTTTCCCCCTGTTATTTCTTATGGGAAACAATGATTTGAGATACGAGCAACTGGAGTTACGAGCTCGTCCTGGAACGGATTATACTCGTATCTCAAGGCATTACTGTAATTTTTGAGAGCCTGATTACAAAAAAGTATTACCATTATAATCAATGTCCCAAACGCAATTGAAATCAATCAGAGCAACATGTGCAGCGCAAGTGTCATGTCAGCTTTATAAAATTATAATCGTATCTCAAGCCGTTCAAAACCATCATGATGAAACGCATCCAATGAAGGAAATTAATCTACTATTTCTCAGCTTTAATATAGCAACCACATTTATTAATTTAAAACCTATTTATAACCATTTCTATCCACCAATTTTCTTAGAGTATTAAAGGATTCCCTGCTCTTAAATGCAGCTTTGAAAATTAGACTCATTCTACTCTAAAACATGTTTATTTGATAAGTATCGTTTTTCTTTAAAGCTCCTTTTGACCGTCTTTTAAAAGTCCGTCCTTCCTGATAAACTGCCCTCGATTAGAGGCGTGTCGGACCGTTTTGTGGTTTATTTTTCAACTGTTTGCCACATTCCTGGAAGCATTTGGGAAGCTCCTCTTCACGTTCTGGTTTTCCTCTTCCTGCTCCCACACGCGTCCGCAGCCTCTCAGCATCCATCGACGGCTAGTGTTTAAACAGGGCCGAGGGTGTGTGTGTGTGTGTGTGTGTGTGTGTGGTTTAAGACCGTTGCCATTTACAGAAGAGCTCGTTCTTGCTTAATGTGCTGCTGACTAATAGATGAGCAATGGAAGTGCTTTAAAACTCACATTTACACCCACCAACACACCCAACTCACATTTACAACACACCCACACACACTCACACACTCACACAGGCTGGGAATGGCACGCAGTTCACTAGCACTGGAAATATCTCCGTTCTTCTAATCTTTGTGCCTAATGTGTTTGACGCTGCCTTTTTATCATCATTATATTACATGAAAATGGTCATTTAAACACCTTAATGTTGTTTCACACCTGATTGGCTGCTTCTGTGGAACAAAAAAGATAATCTGTTGAAGAACGTTGAGGTTTAAACAACACTGAACCCCATTGACTCTCATTGCATGATCAAAAAATCAAAAAATAAATAAACACTGAAAAAAATTTGATGTAGTTTCATAATTTAATTACAAAGAAATGGCACATTGACGAAAAAAAGTGGAAAGACAAAGTATTTTCTTCTAAAACGTAAAAATAATCGTTGTATTGTTGAGAAAAATCAAAAAATTTAAAATCTATAAGAAATATATTTTTTTACAGTGCACTGAAAATACTCAAAATATATTCTGTTTTCCACTGAATCAAGACAGCCATGCATGTTTAAAAATGCATATTTCATGGCAAACTTTTGGGGGGAACGATTGCTGTGTCATTAACCATTCAAGTTATTTAAATTTCTTTTAAAGTTTGTACTGGATCAATACAACTAGGTCTGCTGTGAGTGTGTGAGTGTGTGTTATCCTGTCTATTTACACGTGTGTGTGATGAAAGCGTTTCTATCTGTTTACTCAGAGATAGGCCTGATAATGAAAAGACAAATTTACCCAATGCTTTCCAGTGTTCAGTTTTAAACCCGCCGCGACTCACACAAACGAAATGCATCCGTCTGATTTGAGATCTGTGATTTCTGAAGATTTAGTTTCCGCTCCTATTTCTTTAACTTCACATGTTTTCAGTGTCGACTAGCGTTTAATCGACTTTTCTCCAAAGCGACTTGCATTGCATTCAAGAAACACATTGACATTCTAATCAGTTCTTGCTTTCCCTGGGAATCGAACCCATGACCTTGTGTTGCAAGCGCCACAGGAAGCTAGAAAGATGCTTCACCTGATCTTCAAATGAGCAGCTGAACACTGGGTTTGGAGTCTGAACCCTTTAACTGAAGCTGGTTGCTGTCTGTCGGCGGCTCTTCCTGTAATGCTGATGTAACGGCCGGCAGAAACAGAAGTGCGGTGTGTAATGGGTTCACTGGGGTTAGGCTTGCCCTGGCACCAAACCAACGCCGCATGCTCCGAGATGCCACTCCGTTGGCACTGTGCCAGGACACAAGCACTCGTAACTCTCTGCTGGTGGATCAGAGCGTCTCTGAACTCTGACCGAGTAAAGCTGGACCTTCCTGTTTGAAGTCCTCACTGGTCAAGGGAAGTGTTGCGAATTTAGAGATGAAAATTCTCCTTTTTATTCCCTTCTGTAAGTTTAAAGGAAATAAATTGGAGGTTTTCTCGCTAGAGTTTAGCAGCTCTTGTGTCGTTGTGCTCGTGCGCCGTGACCCATGTGTCGGCAGAGGTCAGAGGTCAGACTGGCTGCTCTGTACGTCAATCAAGAGACATGTTTCATATCAAAATTCTATCAATGAATTTCCCTCATGCTGATTCAAATAGATCATCAAAAAATCTTTTTGCAAACCCTGTGAAATCTGTCCCTTCACTGAAATTCCATTCCACCAAAACGTTGCCAGTTCATTAAGACATAGTGTGCGTAATGCAGTTTAATTCAAGTGTTTTGAAGAGACACAATTGCTTTATATGATGCACAGATTTAACGTACAGCAATGATTTGAGATAAGAGCATAATCCGCTCCAGGACGAGCTCGTAACTCAAATCATTTTTCCCCTTAAGAAATAACAGGAAAAAAATTAATCCGTTCCGGCCCTCAAAAAAACTCTTATTAGTGCTGATAACAATGGAAAAAACATGTTTTTATTTGCTATAGACACACACACATAAAGAAAATTATAGTATATAAGGATTCCTGTGATAGAAAATAAAATGTGGTTTTAATTATGAGTTCTTTCCTTCGAGACACACGATACAGTAGCGGCTAATGACGACATGATGAGGAGGAAGAGGAGGAGGGATAATGTAGATAACACAAACACAATATGGAAGTGTAGTGTTTCTTCCCGTGTTGTGTATTGATAGACTCAGAAGCTCATATTTATTATTATTGAACACTCATAACTCGTGCTGCTCCCAGCTTAATACTGGTGAATCACTCGTTGCCCCCGGTAACCCCCGCTGTAAAACCAAGCTGCCTCTAGTGGAGATCATATGCAATTACACATAAATGAGGAGCTTGAGCTGCTGCGAGTGCTGAACACCTCTAGCGTCTGGAAGCTGCTCGTATCTCAAATATTTACTCGTATCTCAAAGCAAAAAATAGCTGTAAGGCTTGCTCGTATCTCCAAGTACTCGTATGTCGGGACACTCGTATCTCAAGGTATTGCTGTACTGCTTTTACTTGCATATAAACATTGATCAGTGGCACATCATCCGATTTTCTCCCAATTGTGTTTATTTGAAAGCTCTGCAAGACGGGCATTTTAGCTGAGCTTTGTGTAACTTTGACCTTGCATTCGTGTTTGTTTGAGTGCGTCAAAGGTTTCTATTTACAGTGTGTTTTTACAAGCGTTGAGCATCAATTACAATCACACCAATTGCTAGTTAGTAAAGTAAGTGTTTGTCAGTAAGTTCAAGTGTTCATCTGAAAATGTTGATATTTTTCATGGTATCAAATTAAAGTAGGAAATTCCAGTATCATGACAACAAACTACTGAGTACTTCTGTATTTACAACCTTATTTAAATGTGCGATTGAAGAGGAAACTCCGATAGGAAACTTTTCATTGATATCTACGAAACATTATTTCACAATGTTAAAAAGGTTTAAATGACAGGAATCCAAAGCATGCGTGTTTATTTGGGAACAGCGGTGCTTATGTTCGTCTCTCACTGTACCGTTAGCCTCATCCAGCGCGGCCAGCTTCATAATCGATGCAGTGGATGCGTCTGAAACTCTGCAGCTGTTTCTGCTCTAAACACATTATTTATTCTAGAGCGTCAG
Organism: Rhodeus uyekii; assembly: GCA_037043235.1. NCBI lineage: Eukaryota > Metazoa > Chordata > Actinopteri > Cypriniformes > Acheilognathidae > Rhodeus > Rhodeus uyekii. The sequence continues at coordinate 939,866 of JAWRVZ010000109.1, forward strand.
AGATCTGCAAATCCTACTAAACAACCCTCTGAATGAACTCTGAGCAACATCTGAATTAGCTGAATTTTTTTATTAGCTTTTTATATTGGCAGTTAATAGTATAAGGTGTTATTTATTGCATTTTTTTTTTATGGACGTAACAAAAAATGTATCGATATTAACCAATATTCTGATATTTATGTGTGTGTGTGTGTGTACATGCATCTAATAAATTCAGCTTTAATCACAGAAATAAATGACACTTTACTATATATTCACATAGAAAACAGCTGTTTTACACAGATATAATATTACACTGTTTTACTGTATTTATCATCTAATAAATTCAGCTTTAATCACAGAAATAAATGACACTTTACTATATATTCACATAGAAAACAGCTGTTTTACACTGATATACTATTACACTGTTTTACTGTATCATCTAATAAATTCAGCTTTAATCACAGGAATAAATGACACTTTACTATATATTCACATAGAAAACAGCTGCTTTACACTGATATAATATTACACTGTTTTACTGTATTTATCATCTAATAAATTCAGCTTTAATTACAGGAATAAATGACACTTTACTATATATTCACATAGAAAACAGCTGTTTTACACTGATATAATATTACACTGTTTTACTGTATTTATCATCTAATAAATTCAGCTTTAATTACAGGAATAAATGACACTTTACTATATATTCACAGAGAAAACAGCTGTTTTACACTGATATAATATTACACTGTTTTACTGTATTTATCATCGAATAAATTCAGCTTTAATCACAGGAATAAATGACACTTTACTATATATTCACATAGAAAACAGCTGCTTTACACTTATATAATATTACACTGTTTTACTGTATTTATCATCTAATAAATTCAGCTTTAATCACAGGAATAAATGACACTTTACTATATATTCACATAGAAAACAGCTGTTTTACACTGATATAATATTACACTGTTTTACTGTATTTATCATCGAATAAATTCAGCTTTAATCACAGGAATAAATGACACTTTACTATATATTCACATAGAAAACAGCTGTTTTACACTTATATAATATTACACTGTTTTACTGTATTTATCATCTAATAAATTCAGCTTTAATCACAGGAATAAATGACACTTTACTATATATTCACATAGAAAACAGCTGTTTTACACTGATATAATATTACACTGTTTTACTGTATTTATCATATAATAAATTCAGCTTTAATCACAGGAATAAATGACACTTTACTAGATATTCACATTTAATGAAATGCGAGGTTAGTATACATGGATAACTTAAGATTACCAAAAATACTGAAACTTGAGCAAAAAATGATTTTTCTAATGTCTACATTTGTATGCAAACAACTTGTGACTTCATATAGAGCTATAAGTTACATCATCTGTTATCTGTTCTATCATTATTTTCACACACAAGGTTTGCAGAGACGCACAAATTAAAATAACGTGTTTATATATTATATTATTCATTGATAAAATATAGTAATTTAAAGGTTAAAAGAAAATGTATTAAAAATAGAAAAGATATTATAAAAATGAAATGATTTCTGGACCAATAAACCCCCACAAAAGCTATATCTTCGGGTCATTTTGTCCCACGAGGGAAGGGTGGTTTACTAAGGGTTGTGCTAGTCAATTTACTGGCATTTGCGCCATTATTTAACGCCCCAAAAAAGCTCATTTGCGCTGCTCTTGTTGAATTGCGTTGGTCATTATGGAAACGATCCATCTGCGCTCTTTAATCTGAGCAATCTATCCCCTAATATTTGACTTTTCTGTGTTTTTGTAAGACAGGAGGCTTGCTCTGTTACACTTTTGAAAGTTTTCTACATTTCTGCACACTAATACCCACAATGCCGTAGTCCCTCTGTGTGACAGCAGCTCAGTGTTAACGGATAGCCGCTCTTGGATCCAGTCCCCTTGCAACATTATCCAAATCTGCATCATTTTGTGCCGTCAGCTGCACAGCAGGAGGAAGAATAGTGTCGGTCAGATGGGGTCAGTCTGCAGCACAATGAGCTCTTGTTTCTCATGGCTGGTGACTGAAGGAGTGGAATAAACCCTGTGTGAGTGAGTCAGTGCCTCTGAGCACTGGATCAGGGATTTATCTGGACCACTGCACTTCACAGCTTTGGAAACAGCTACCAGATAAGCACTCACCCCTGTCCTCCTCTTTCCCTGACCTGAACTCATCCTGATATTCCACCACTGCAACTCAACGTGAGCGAAGCGTCATATGGAGCAGCTTCTAAAGGATGCGCATCACATTCACGCTTTTATTCAAAGCGACTTGCATTGCATTCAAGAAACACATTAATATTCTAATCAGTTGTTGCTTTCCCTAAGATTCGAACACATGACCTTGACGTTGCAAGCACCACTCTCTACTGTTTGGAAAGCTATTGATTATTTATACATTTTCTAAAGGCCTTCATTTATTGCCAGTCCATTAAGTTAGTGGTAGAAGATCTAAATCTTAAATAAATATGCATTAGTGGCCAATACGATCAATACATAAAAAACAAATCGCATATATTGATCGATTAACCAATATGGTGCCAAATATATAATGAATTTTACTAAAAATCATTTGAACTGTTTTCTGTAAGCAATCATCGACTTCATTAGTTGACATTGTAGATGCTTTTAAATCATTTATCTTAGTTGATGTTAATGTCAACATTTACTACGTTATTATTGAAGTTAGCAAAAGTATCTGTTTATCTGATATTTAATGGACCTTATTTAACATTAACAAAGAACAACAGCATTTTAATTAAGCTTAACTAATGTTAACAAGCATTTTTTCGAACTAAGATTTTTTTTATCATTTTTTATGTTAGTTAATGCATTAGTAACTACTACTACTACTACTAACAATTATTATTCATAATGTAATGAGTTATTATCACTGACATTGTTTAAAAAAAATGATTAGACTATATACTAAAAATCTAAAATTAAATTATATAATGTATAATATATAATTTAAGATTTATTTTCCAAAAAAATATTATTAAATATGATTACATGCTCGATATTTAATATTATTAAATATTTAATAATATAAAATATAATTTTATATTTGTTTTCCAATTTTCTGATACTAAATTTAGCATTAAATGGGTAATACTGAAATAAATACTGAATAATACTGAAAGAAATGTCAAATATCAGTCGATGACCTTTGTTTCATCACTCCAGCATTACGGCAGTGAATTCTGGGTGCAGATCTAATTTGTAAGTGTCAAAATAAACCTCTTCTACTTGTGGTTTGTAATGTCAGATGTGACTTTGATCATTAGTGCTGGTTCAGAAGAGCCAGTGGTTTGGGTCATGCTGTTCGCTGTCAATAACGCATGGGTTTATTGATGCATTAGAAGAGAACACAGTCCTAATAGCCTCCGTCTTCCTGTCTGAAGAGGCGGCATGCTTCATTTCTGATTAATGGATTGAGCTTTTTATCAGTCGCACTGCTATTTGTTCTATTACAGTTTGCAAAGCTCCCATAAAACATTAGTATTGATTTGTGCTTGCTTGAGCTAGTGGAATAGAGTTATCTAGAGCTGTGTATTTAATGTATACATTTTTAAATGAAATGAGTGAATGATGATGATTCAATGACTCACTCATAAAGACTTGATTCATTACTGGATGATTCAGTGTTTCTGAACTGAATATCTTGAGTGAATGATTCGATGACTCACTCATAAATACTTGATTCATTACTGGATGATTCAGTGTTTCTGAACTGAATCTCTTGAGTGAGTGATTCAATGACTCACTCATAAAGACTTGTTTCGTTACTGGATGATTCAGAGTTTCTGAACGAATCTCTTGAGTGAATGATTCAATGACTCACTCATAAATACTTGATTCATTACTGGATGATTCAGTGTTTCTGAACTGAATCTCTTGAGTGAATGATTCAATGACTCACTCATAAATACTTGATTCATTACTGGATGATTCAGAGTTTCTGAACAAATCTCTTGAGTGAATGATTCAATGACAAACACAATTTTAACAGTCATGTGTCTCCACCTACTGGTGTAACGATGTAATTCATACAATCTTTATTTGAAGCGTCAAGTTGCTTTCAAAAGGTTTCCTCTATTCTGATCTCTACTGTAAACATCAGTGTTTATATCAGAGCTGTACACTTTTATCCCAGGACTTCTGTGATAATATGAGTTATTGTAAGACAGAAATAATGACACTGTGTGTTTGAAAACACTGTTTGTGAATCTGTTTCAAATCTAAACATTACAACTGCTCTTGCTGGATCAGAACACAGATCTGAATGTTTGCTGTCTTCAAACTAATCAAAGGTTTAAAAGCCGAATTTCTAAATAGCAACGACAACAGTAAATGAACAGCTCTGTCTGTCTTGACTCTCTCCCTCTGTTGTCTGATCACTGAAGGTACAGTAGTGGGATGATTTGATCAACGGTCAGTTATTATTGCAGTTTTACCCCCCCCCCCCCCATGGACCCATATTGAGTTTTTAACAACATTCATCCAGGAGAATGTGATTTCCTCATCATTGAGGAAGTGTTTCCAAGAAACCTCATGACGAGCAGTGAGACGACTCCCTCGGAGAGCCTTGAGTTTTCCTGTGGCCCGTGAAGCTGAAGAGCGCGGCTCGCTCCTGTTACATCGCCTCAAGGAAACAGTACGCCATTGTTTGCTGTGGAATTCACAGGGAATTTTGTGTCCAAAAAAAAAGGCTTAGCTTCAACCGGACCCCTCCATTGTTTATTCACGTTTTATCATGTTTACGTTGTTGTTTGGATCGTAAATGGCATTTTGCATCAAGACAAAACATTATGGAAAAAATTATAAATTAGGAAAAAATCCTGCCTCACCCACTTAGGAAACAAAATGCTCTTACGTAACACGAGTCAAAAGTTCAGTTGTAAGTCGGACACTATTGGATTGTTTTTTGGGTGGCTGTTTTCCTCACATGACTCAGTTGAGATGCTTCAGAGCAGCTGGAAATGGGAAATGATCGTTGTAGAAATGCATGCATACTTTGGCTCCTGGGAAAATGTTGCATCTTTAAAGATTTAGACTTGTTTAGACCAATTTGAAATGCATTTAAGGGTGTCTTAAAGTCACAATGTTTGTGTAAATCTGGCCCTTTATTTCTTAAACATATCATGCATTTTAAACTAGAACCCCCCCTTTGGTCAAGTGTGAGGAAGGTATGAGTGAGGAAGGGTTCTTTATTTAATGAAAACAAAATTCAAAACCTAGTATGACTAGACTTAAACTAAACGAAACTTGACTCGGCAAGACCAGTTGGACTGGACTGGATAAGAATCCGACCTGACAATCCATAGCATTTCAATGACATAGAGCGACAACGACACCGCACAGGACCACACACCCGGGAGAGTAAGTAGTGACACACGAGGCAAGATCAGTGATGGAGGACAGGTGGGGCAAATTAAACAGTAACGAGGGAACAAGACGGGCGGGGTTACACAATAACATGGCCAATGTAAACGTGCATAAGCTGCATATACACATGAAACAATAGTGAAAACAAGCTGTGCGCGACACAGCACTAGACAAGACGTGACATGAAAGAACGAAGCTGATGTAAACAAGAACCAACACGCGGACAAGAGAGCGCGCGACCCGAGCGAAGCCCGAAACCACGCCCTCTCACATGACGTAGCGCACACGAGGACGAGCGAACGCTCACAACAGGGACAAACACACGGGCCATGAACGTCCGAATCCCGACACAAGACCAAAGTGTCGGGATCGAACATCACTCCCCGCACACAAGATGCTTCGCAGACAAGAGAGCGAGCGACTCTACACTCGAAGCCATGCGCTCCCACAAAGACACGACCCTGTCAGAGCTCTGTCACCCAAACACTAGAAAACACGACCGAAGTCACTTTTGGATAACAAAGAAATGTCATATTGACCAGCTAAATATGATCAACATATTGCACTTGCAGTTGTCATCAGGCTGGCTCTGACTCTCATGTGGTGACAGCAGTTTGTGGCCACCCACATCCTGGCTCGCTCATCAGCTCCGTTCGTTCTAGGCTCTTTGCACGTCAGGAAGAATTGTAATCCTGCAGTGCTTTCAACGCAGAGACATTGATGGGACTCTGACACGCGTTTCCACCCAAAGCTTGAAAACAAACTCTACAAACCCTATATTAAGTATTTCTTAGATCCTCTGTGCACCTGCTTTGAAAGAATCCTCCTGTAAATCAGCAGCAAAGCATTCAAGCTGTTAGTATGACGATCACCTGAATAGAGACTCGTTTGAGTCACACAAACACATCCGTATCTGTGGTATGTACTGTTGTAATCTTGGGATACCGAGCCTTTTAAAAGTATTTCATGTTGAAGAGATTAAAATCAAAATGTTAACATGTTTACTCGGGTTTGTTTCTTCCATGCAGCAGCAAAAGAAGTGTTAGGCAGGACGTTCACGCTCCTCTTTGCCATGCAATGTTCATATGCTTATTTCACACAGAGGACAAAAAGTACAGAAAGGTTTTCTATTCTATAATAGTGGCTTTTTAGCTTAGATTAGTGGACTTGTCTGGGTCAGTGGAGCTTTATTCCACATAACTCAAGAACTGAACATACAAAACGGCTACACTTTAAAACAATTACTTAATAATAAATAAAGCAACCAAAAAAAAGTTTTTAATTCTCAACTTCAAGAGTTTCATTTGTGCCAGCTAATTATTTTGAGGAAGTTACTTACTCAAAATGTTTGTAATCTCAACTTTTACTACGACAGAGTTCAATCAACCTTTAAAAATAATGCGTGTTACAATGTTTTTGTATATCCAGTTCAGGCACAAAACTGTATTTGTAGAAATTCTTTGACTGATCGGTCTTTCCGGTGCAATCAGATCATTACCGCATGGTACAAGCTGTTCATTTGAATAGTCTGTTTCAGTGTTTGCTTTAGTCCTTTCAGATCTCCTCCGAGACCCTCCACCTCCCCCAGCTCCACCTGCCTAGATCTGCTACGGGATTTATGTATGTCTCTGTATGCAGCATATCTTTTTCTGTAGCTGTTTTTCTACAGCTTTCTTGAACTTCAATCAGTAGTAAGTGGCGCTTGCAACGCCAAGGTCATGGGTTTGATTCCCAGGGAAAGCAAGAACTGATTAGAATGTCAATGAGTTTCTTGAATGCAATGCAATGTAAATGTCTGACAAATACCTAAAAACGAAAAAACAACGTTTTTGTTTAAAAACGTTAAGTATTAGCATGGTATTTACTACGGCAATGCTTGCTTTTATCCAAAGCGACTTGCATTGCATTCAAGAAACACATTGACATTCTAATCAGTTCAATGCTTTCCCTGGGAATCGAACCCATGACCTTGATGTTGCAAGCGCCACTCTCTACTGTTTGATCTACAGGAAATCTGTCCTGTAATAGTATAATCTAATAGTCAGTGGCTCAATGCTTTGTCTCAGTGGATTGTTGTTGCCCCTTCAAACTGAATCATCAAATAAGCTCATCACCTTTAGGAAACTATAAAGGTGTGAAGAGACTCTATATCCCCGAAGGCTGTAGAAAGCCTGATTAATAGGCCCACATTGAATTTGTTCAATGAATGAAAGGTACAATAGCTAAATAACACTCAATTAAGCACAAGGTGCACAGATGCGCGCTGAACCTCTGTAAAAGCACAGGAACGAGTGACGGTTTTTGTTTACGGTCACTGGAATACCAGAGTCGAGCAGGAGCTGAAACTTGGCTCACGTCAGAGCGCTGCTTAAAATACCAGCCACGCCAATTAACTCTGAATAGACGACTATCTCAGGGAAGCGTGTTTGTTTTTCTATGTGTATGTTTAGTAGAAAGAGGTATTTAAAGAGAACTGATAGACCCAGTTTCTCGTTCTGTGGCGTAATTGCGAGGGGAAGGATGTGGCTTTCAGACTAACACTCAGAGATGAGAGACTGAGCTTCCCTGCGTTTGCCGTTAAACGACGAACAGCTCCTCTATTATTCATTCATTAACCAGTTCAGTCCAACTCTGTGATCCTGTGGGAAATCTGTTGCCATACTGCAGAGAGCGTCCATGTGTTTTTTTGGCCGGTAGAAGTCGTGGAACTTCTACAATATAACAATTTATTCAAAATTTAAAAATTGTATTTAGAAAATGCATTAATTATTGAATTCATAAGTTATATTTGCAATAGTAGGGCCTTTAAAGTGTGTTAAGAAATCCTTTTTCTCTTTTTTTTATCAGTATTTTGTTTTTGGATTCATGATTTAATGCACATTTATAATAAAAAATGGTGATAATCAAATGACGACATTAACAATTTAATTAATTTTAGAATGCAATCAAAGAAAAAATGTAAAAATGTTTGTCAAACAAAGTGCTGCAAAACAGGTTTACTGTTAAAATTAATACACGTAAAATCTATTCCTTTAAAAAGTTTTTATTTACATTATTATTACTTTAAGTTCACGCTACTATGCAATAGTAATAAATTTCTTCAAAAGCGTTATTTTGACGACTCGTTCATGAAGTGTTGTGCGTTTCTTTGAGTAAAAGGCGATCGTTTTCACTTTAATGGAGAAAAATGATCAAGATATCCATGAAATGAACCAATGCCAGTCATTTGCACACAGAATATGAAGACTTCATATTAAATTAGCGATGTTTTTGCACTTTAATATTCATAATAGTCCATGTCGCCATTTGATTAAATGTTTTGCCAGATTTCAAACAACTGCTTTATTTCTGAGCGGTCTGATCTTCACTTCAGGAGCACAGACCCTCGTTTCACGTCCTTGACTAATTGCTGCAAGGCATTACGGCTTAGACGTGGACCGCTATTGAGAGTTGAGTGATGTGTCATGAGGCTTCATATTACCGTCTCATACTAATACTGTCTGTCTCCATCCTCTGCCATCATTTGTTCACAAATATCTGTAGATCAAACCTGTAGAGAGTGCCGCTTGCAACGCCAAGGTCATGGGTTCGATTCCCAGGGAAAGCAAGAACTGATTTAGAATGTCAATGTGTTTCTTGAATGCAATGCAAGTCGCTTTGGATAAAAGCATCTGATCAATGCAGAAATGTATCAAATGGATAGTTCAGACTCTAAAGTCATATTAGATTAAGTGCTTTTAAAGCCATTGTTATTTTTTTCTGTTATTGGATTCTGTAATTGATTGAAGGTTTAGGTTAAACCTTAAAAGAACCGTTAAATCTTAAGATGTCACTAGCTATGTTTCCATCCAAAGTTGCACATTTAAATTGTGCTTAAATTTGGAAAATTGCATAAAACATTTGCGAATAAAACAACGTTTCCATCCAATGAATCGAAGCGTACAAAATCGTCTCTTCCTGATGAAATGGTGCTAAATATCACTGAGAAATACGGAAGCTGCTGCACCAGAAGCCACTGTATAATAATAATGTTCGTATATAAACGCTTGACGCTGTGCAGTGAGATCCAGTTATGCCGTCCCGTCTCAAACCTGCGTCTTTTTTGGTGCATCAAGGAATTAATTCGGTAAAAGTGTGTTCATCGTGGTTTGTGCATGTTTTCATATCGCATAAACTAATTTGAGCACATGTGCTTTTTTAGGACTTCAGCACTTCTTTGTGTTTCTGTCCAGTGGTTTATTGTTGTTTTAAACTAGTACATTTAAATTTGGCATTTATACATTTTGCTGACACTTTTAATCCAAAATGCAATGCAAGTCGCTTTGGATAAAAGCAAGCATTGTCTTATTCAGTAACATGCTAATACTTATTTAAATTTTTATGCATTTATCAGACGCTTTTATCATTGCATTCAAGAAACACATTGACAATTCTGATCAGTTCTTGCTTTCCTTGGGAATCAAACCCATGACCTTGATGTTGCAAGCGCCATTGTCTACTGTTTGAGACACAGGAAAGCTGTAGCTGTAGAAAGCAGTAGTAATGTATTGTTTATTAGCACTTCTGTTTATCTGCGTCTCAAACTCAGTAGTGCAATCCAACCTCTGTTTGTACGTGATACTTCTGCATTGTTTGAAGCTGCAACATCCCTCCTCCTGATAATGGGACGCAGCAAAAAAGTGCACCCTTTTCTTTTGGGGTTTTTCAGCGAACACACCACTCACACTATTTATACTTGATGGCATAGAGTAGAGCATAAGTGCTGGAATTGGGACGCACCTATTGTTCTTCTAAAGAGGCAATGAGTTGGTTATTTTTAGCATGGTTCAGGGTCATGCCTAACCACTCTTCTTATGCAAGCATGGCTTCTTGTAAGAATGCTTTATTTTGATGTATGAGTTTAAAAACACTTACTGTGACCAGTGGTGGATTTTACAGTCCAGGAGCGTTGCGTTTCGTCAAGGTTTTCTCTTTAGAAATTGCTCTATTGCTTCCTGTTTTCGTCCATGTTTGCATTTGCGTGCCAAGAGCATCACACAAACACTTAATGCGGGCTGATGTCAGATGTGTGAAGGTTTAACTCTCTGCAGAGGTTTTAATTGCATCCAGAGTCGGCAGCTTTATGCAATTAGATGTAGATGCCAGAGTTTCTGTAGTGCAGACGTCTGGGTTGTGTCCCAACTCTAATGGTCCCAAAGACCCTCGCCATGTTGCTGGCAGATTTGAGATTATCTGGAGAGAAACAGGGTTTGTTTATTAAACTGTTGCTCTGGACGACATATTCCATCTATAGCTCAAAATATTTCATTGAATGAGTTCATTGCCATTTATCTAAATTTAGTGCATAGTATACGACTTGTGAATTCAGTTTAAATGCATAATTTACTGTATTTAAGAGGAAAATAAATCCTGTTTAAATGCATCATTTACTGTATTTAAGGGGAAAATAAATCCTGTTTAAATGTCAGTTTACTGTATTTTCCCCTTAAATACAGTAAATTATGCATTTAAACTGGATTTATTTTCCCCTTTTACTGTATTTAAGGGGAAAATAAATTCAGTTTAAATGCATTTACTGTTTTTAAGGGGAAAATAATTCCAGTTTAAATGCTTCATTTACTGTATTTAAGGGGGAAAATAAATCCAGTTTAAATGCATCATTTACTGTATTTAAGGGGAAAATGAATCCAGTTTAAATGCATCATTTACTGTATTTAAGGGGAAAATAAATCCAGTTTAAATGCATCATTTACTGTATTTAAGGGGAAAATAAATCCAGTTTAAATGCATCATTTACTGTATTTAAGGGGAAAATAAATCCAGTTTAAATGCATCTTTTACTGTATTTAAAGGGAAAATAAATCCGGTTTAAATGCATCATTTACTGTATTTAAGGGGAAAATAAATTCAGTTTAAATGCATCATTTACTGTTTTTAAGGGGAAAATAAATCCGGTTTAAATGCATCATTTACTGTTTTTAAGGGGAAAATAATACCAGTTTAAATGCATCATTTACTGTATTTAAAGGGAAAATAATTCCAGTTTAAATGCATCATTTACTGTATTTAAAGGGAAAATAATTCCAGTTTAAATGCATCATTTACTGTATTTAAGGGGAAAATAAATTCAGTTTAAATGCATCATTTACTGTATTTAAGGGGAAAATAAATCCGGTTTAAATGCATTTACTGTTTTTAAGGGGAAAATAAATCTAGTTTAAATGCATCATTTACTGTATTTAAGGTAAATGATTAATTAAACTTCTCACCATTTGCTTCCGTCATTTCTATATTTAATGCTTTTATATTTCGTATATATTTTGAGTGCGTTTATCAATGTTTGTATGTCAGTCAAATAAATTCCATTTGTACATCAAATAATTAATCCACTTAGTTCATATGGATTAGTTTTATGACATTTATTTATGAGAGAACATAAAAAATATCTGTGTTCAGAAGGTGAATAAATGTTTTATGGGGTTTGAACATCGTGTGAGGAAACAATGGCAGCATTTTTTTATGGTGAAAAATTAAAATTAACCAACAAATTTGTTAGTATTCATCTTCATACAAATATAAATGTATAAATACAGTTTTGTTGGAATCAAACATTTATTGATTTAGTTTTGGAAGCATTGGTTATAAAGGGTTGCTGGATCATCAGAACATTCCTGCGTTTATATTAGTTATAATGTTGATTTAGTTCAGTGCTGTTGCGGATCTTTAAATCTGTGTTGTTGAATTTGATCATTTGTTTAATTAATTTCCCTCTAAACAGCCCAGCTCTGCCATTCAGGCCTTCCTTCACATTCATGCATTTATCAGACGCTTTTATCCAAAGCGACTTGCATTGCATTCAAGAAACACATTTACATTCTAATCAGTTCTTGCTTTCCCTGGGAATCGAACCCATGACCTTGATGTTGCAAGCGCCAAACTCTACTGTTTGAGCGACAGGAAAGCTTCCTTTTGTGTCCTTTGCATTCTAATCCTGGAAAAATGTCCTATTTCTGGAGTCGCACAAGCAGTGAGTCACTTAAAAGTGCAGGACATGAGTCTGAAACCGAAAGAGGAAATGGGTAAAATGAGTGCTGTTGTCATTTATTTTAGACGCAGTCCATATGGCATAAAGGTGAAGGAAGACATGTGGAAGACAGGCTCATTCCTCTTGAGACTGATTTATAAAGCGCAATAAAACATCTCACCCAGATATGTGTGTTTGCGATGCTCAAAGAGCAACTTGCACAAAGAAGTCCTAGTTCGCCTGCTTAAACTACACACTAAATGCACTGTTTTTGAAGAAGCATACATACTTTTTAGTGTGTATATCAGAGGAGTAGGCGAGCTTTGGGGCCAATTATATTAGCTTTGGGGCTGTTACTTAGTTACACACACTGTTTAAACTGCTTGTCACAGTTAAAATCCTCTACATTTAATTTATTCTCCTATCGTATCAGAGAGAAATGCAGCTGCACGGGCGTGGGTCTTTCATGCCAAGACTCCTCACGTGTTTGCAATTTGCATAATGATGCATTTTATTGTCTTTACGGTTCTGTTAGTTCTGTTGCAGATGAAATGTATAATGTGGATAACATTGAATGAATATCTTCTCGTCAGGTTGGATACTGATTACTCTATCTAAAGCTCTACTGTTGCACTCGCACGGCTGCCATGGTTGTAGTTTTTTGACATGTTTTTTTGTGTTTGTAGTTCCATTTGAATCCTCGTCCAACATGCAATGGATTGTGGGTGATATTATCCGTTAGAGCGCGGATATACACTTCGGATTTTAACGGGAAACAATAGATCAGTCGGGAATCTGTGGAATACTCACTTCAACATACAGTACTGCCTTGAGATACGAGCATAATCTGTTCCAGGACGAGCTCGTAACTCCAGTTGCTTATCTCAAATCATAATAACAGAAATAAAATTGTGTTCCGCCCCTCTAAAAAACTCCCTCATTAGTGCTAATAACAATAAAAAAGAGATGTTTTTAATTGCTATAGAGACACACATAAGGATTCCTGTGATATAAATTAAATGTGGTTTTAATTATGAGTTCTTCCCTTCGAGACACACGATACAGTAGCGGCTAATGACGACATGTGCGGAGGAGGAGGAGGAGGAGGAGGAGGAGGATTACGTATATAATGCAAACAATATGGAAGTGTAGTGTTTCTTCCCGTGTTGTGTATTGATAGACTCAGAAGCTCATATTTATTATTATTAAACACTCATAACTAGTGCTGCTCCCAGCTTAATACTGGTGAATCACTCGTTGCCCCCGGTAACCCCCGCTGTAAAACCAAGCTGCCTCTAGTGGAGATCATATGCAATTACACATAAATGAGGAGCTTGAGCTGCTGCGAGTGCTGAACACCTCTAGCGTCTGGAAGCTGCTCGTATCTCAAATATTTACTCATATCTCAAATATTTACTCTTATCTCAAAGCAAAAATTGCTTGAAGCCTTGCTCGCATTTCGGAATACTCGTATGTCGGGACGTTCGTATCTCAAGGTATTTCCATACTGCGATTTGGGACAAACTGTTTGTAATTTCTATTCAGGATTGATCGTATACGAATTGCGATAGATTTTCTCAAAATGTCCAGCTTCAATCTGATTGGCTGGATTCACGCAGTTTCCAGGAGTCAGTTTAGCAGGAAATGGAGGCTTTGACAGTGAGTTGCTGTTGATGTCCAGACTGCTTTATTAGCAGCAATCTAAGAAAAACACTTAAAAGTTACTCCACTTAAAAGGATAGTTCACCCAAAAAATAATTTAGTCACCATTTAATTCGCCTTCATTTCTTTCCAAACCCGTGAGACTTTCGTTCATCTTCGAAACACAGATGAAGATAGTTTTAGATGAAATCTGAGAGATTTCTGTCCCTCCATTTAAAAGCTTCGCAACCACCAGGAGATCGTAAAACTAATCCGAATAAATTGAGTAGTTTAGTCCAAATTTTCTTTAGAGACTCAATCGATTTATATGATGAACAGATGGACTTTAGGCTTTTATTCTCATATAAACTGTTCAATGGCGTTGGTCTAAACCAGGGGTCTGCAACCTGCGGCTCTTTCGTCCCTGTGAATCAATAAATAAGCTATTTTATTAATTAATTAATTTTTTCAATGGTATACCTCTTAAATTTCAAGAGCGAAGTAATCTTGTATTTTTTAAATATTTTGATGTTTACCATTGTCACAAACAGCAATAAAATGTCATTAGTTTTATTTTTGTAGTTCTGTAATTTCATAAATGCGACACACTTTAGTTATTTTATGTATTGCAAACTGGAAATAAACCTTTATATGCAGTGTTATTTTAATTTTAGGGATCACAGGTTTTTTGTGGCTCCTGTGAATTTTATTCAGTAGTAAAGAGGCCAAAGTGGCTCTTTTGATTGTGAAGGTTGCAGATCATTGGTCAACGTGTGTCTCGGTAACGTTGAAACGAAGAACAAAACACCCGAGTATATCAAGCCGTCTCGTTCTGCCGATTGAAGTCGTTGTATCTGTTATTGTGATAAATTTGGCTACTCAGTCGTTTATTATCTACTCAACTTCTGCTATGAGATCAAGACCTTTAACTCGAGACAAAAGCCCTTTGTGTTCGTCTTTCATCTGTGGAGGATTTGCCAGTGCCGGTAAGAAGCAAAGCATGATGGGAAACGTACGCAAGCCTTTCAAAGCATTTGCCGT
>JAWRVZ010000109.1:957500-960000 GCA_037043235.1 Rhodeus uyekii
TTTAAATTATTCATTTATTTATTTAAATATTTATTGTATTTTTATTCACATTTATTTTATTATTTATTTTATTTTTATTCACATTTTTTTTTTTTCTTGTTACGGTCCACTTATAATATTAGTCAAGGCGTCTTGCACTTTCATAACAATTTTTCATCCTTTCACTGATGCTTACAATCTGGATGGTGCTTGCAACATCAAGGTCATGGGTTCGATTCCCAGGGAAAGCAAGAACTGATTAGAATATCAATGTGTTTCTTGAATGCAATGCAAGTTACTTTGGATAAAAGCATCTGATAAACGCATGAACTTGTTTCTGAAGTGGATTGCGTGATCGTTTTGAGTGGGTCGTGGGTCAAGGAAACGATGTGTTTGCTCTTGAGCCGAATCATTAATCGCTGAAAGATTGATCTCGATTCAAACACCCACATGAGATTCACCTGTGTTTGCTAAAGCTGTGATGAGTTCGATATGTAGAGTTGTGTAGGAATTAATCTACATTCATTATTACGGATGACTACCTTTTGAGAGTAACTTGACGCTTCAAATAAAGATTATCAGTTGCATCGTTACACCAGTAGGTGGAGACACATGACTGATAAAAGTGTGTTGGTCATTGAATCATTCACTCAACCAAATTTTTAAATGATTCATTCAAATTAATTAAACATTTTAATAGACTGCAACGATCAGCAACCTCTAGTAAATTACATGTTGTTTTGTTATTTCTATGTGCAGCATTAATGCTTGTTTTGTGCAATTACTGCACGTGTGTGAGTGTGTGTGTGAGTGTGTTTGCATGTATCCGTGAGTGAGTCTGTGTGTGTGTGCACGCATGGGTATGTGTCTGTACATGTATCCGTGTGTGTGTGTGTGTGCGCGTGCATGTATCTGTGTGTGTGTGTGTGTGTATGAGAGTGTGTGTGTGTGTGTGTGTGTGTGTGTGTGTGTGTGTGCGCGTGCATGTATCTGTGTGTGTGTGTGTGTATGAGAGTGTGTGTGTGTGTGTGTGTAAACCCTTTTTTGAGAAGTAAATTTGTTTGGTTCAAATTCCTAAAGATGTGGGTTGCCTTTAAAGCATTTTAGAATGGCTATAATCAATATTTTCCTTTTTTTTGATTCTCTTTAAGCGGATTTAAATTATATATAAGCTTTATTCTATTCTAAGTTGAAAATGCATTTGAAAGTTAATGAGCAAAGTTTCTGCTTAATTTCATCTGAATACATGTTGAATTTCTGCCATCTATTTAATTCTTAACTAATAAATTGATTAATAATGGTCACGTCTCTTATGCTGATTTGTTCCCGTGTTCACAGGCTTTTGGCAATGCGAAGACGGCGCACAATAACAACTCCAGCCGTTTTGGGAAGTTTATCCAGGTGAACTACCAGGAAAGCGGGACGGTTCGAGGGTAAGAGCGGCGCGTCCCGTCTGTTGATGTGAGCTCTGGGAACCCCGTTTAATCTGCGTTTGTTCTTTTCCAGGGCGTATGTGGAGAAATACCTGCTGGAGAAATCCCGGCTCGTCTATCAGGAACACAACGAAAGGTCGGAGAGATTGATTATGATGATGTCAGATACTGAACTGAAGCACTTTGTCATTAAATCAGCGTTATTATGCTAGGCTAGACTGGAGTTTATTTAAACTGAGGAGAGTGTGGATTTAGTAGAAGGAAATAAATCCAGTCGTGTGTGTGTGTGTGTGTGTGTGTGTGTGTGTGTGTTGATCTGTTGGCTGTCGTTACCGGTCTCACTGGTTTCATGACATGTGGGTTTATGAAGGAAATTGACCATTATTTCCTTGTTTTTGTGAGTTTGTTGTGAATCACAGCAGCATTATCAGCTGAAAGACAGTCAGGAAATCTCTCAAAGGTTCAGAGTTGTGCTGCGAAATACAAAGAAATTAGATTAATGATTAAAATTACTTAAATTAATCGCACTCTCTAACACAAACACTCACACACACTCTCTATCTCACAATCTCTCATGCATTCACACACACACACACACACACACACACACACACACACACACACACACACACACACACTCACACACTCTCACGCACTCACGCACTCTCGCACTCTCTCTCTCACTCTCTCTCTCTCTCACACACTCACACACTCACACACTCACACACTCACACACTCACTCACTCACTCACACACTCACTCACACACTCACTCACTCACACACTCACTCACACACTCACTCACTCACTCACACACTCACACACTCACACACTCACACACTCACACACTCACACACTCACACACTCACTCACTCACACACTCACACTCTCACACTCTCACACACTCACACACTCACTCACTCACTCACTCACTCACACACTCACACACACACGCACTCACACACTCTCGCACTCTCGCACTCTCGCACTCACTCACACTCTCACACTCTCACTCACTCACTCACACACTCACACACTCACACTCTCACACACTCACACACTCACTCACTCACTCACTCACTCACACAC
>JAWRVZ010000109.1:965000-1005000 GCA_037043235.1 Rhodeus uyekii
TCGCGTGTGAGTGAAAGATAGTTGGTCCATCGGGACTGACTCCCATTGCTTTGAAGCTGCCCAACCTTGACCCTTGACCCCCTTCAAAGCAACAGGTCCAGCAGACTCCGCCCCACTGCAACCCTCTTAGTATTTACAGCCAAATGTAATCACACTGTACCTGATGTTATATGGCTCTGTTCTTTCTAGGAATTACCATGTGTTTTACTACCTGCTGGCAGGAGCGAGTGACGAGGAGAGGACGGCGTTCCACCTCAAGCAGCCTGAAGAATACCATTACCTCAATCAGGTACGCCTCATGCCTTCACTAATGCTCTGAACCTTCCTCCTCTCAGAAGAGCCGTCACAAGCTCTCCCTGTTTACACCCGGATCTGTCCACATGTGACTGAATATCATGGGATGGATTTTAAAAGTGTGAACAGAAAACTGTCAAACTCTGATATAAACGTTCTTCCATGAAACGCAAAAGGAGAGATTTTGAAGAATGTTCATGCTGCTCTTTTCCATGCAATTAAAGTGAGTTTTTCCCAGGAAGTGTCAGTCTTTAAAAAGGCGTCAGAAACACGTCCATGTTACTCAATAACAGCTGCCGTTCTGCTGCGCCTCCGTCTGTAATCGCAGGTGTGAACGACTCAGTGAGAGGAAGAGAGTGGATTTCAGATGTTCACTAAACAATTATCGTCCCCAAAATAATTCACAATTCATGATTTTCTATAGATTTTCTATAGGCAGTCAAATTCCTATAACTTTACTTTGTTTCTCTTTTTTTGGTGAATCACATTTAAAGTGTGAGGGTGAGCTTGATCTTGTGCAGCAGTAATAGCTACACTCTTTTCCCGTGTTGAGATCCAGCATTGAGCTGCAATAACACCACCTGCTTTTTGGAGTGTCAGGAATATTTACTTTATCCGTTGTTTTCACGTGACGTCATCGAAACTTGCGTACCGGCATATCCGCCATTTTGATTCCCTATGCAAAGCAACGACAAAGCTTGTATATTCAAAACTTATGCTCACAAATGAGGAATTTCTGGGAATATATCTGTGGAATATCTGTGGAATTTTTGGATGTTCAAATAGGCCAGGAGTAAGTACAGATGTAAGATTTTTTTAAACTTCCAAAAGTGATAACTGGACAATGTGAAAGAACACGAATTTTGTCAGAAGAAAGGCGACATGTATGGAAAGCTGCGATCAACAGGGCTGACATTCAGACTGAAGAAAAATGGAATAGAACGATCATATGCTCTAAACATTTTGTAGGGGGTAAGTTTAAATGTATTGACAATATTTAATATGTTTAGAAGCTGCAATTTATACCAAAAGTAAAAATGTGTTACAGTCGACAGACAATAACCCACCCACTTTGTCCTAATTAGTAACTTTCCCCAAAATGCTTTCGTAACTCAATAAACTTAACCTTTAGCAGTATTTGACATTCCTTTACCTTTTGTTTATTGTTATACATTGGAAACATATTCAACAATTAAAATAATACAAGTTAAATTCAACCAATTTGTCTAACGTCCTTTATATTGAAATTCGATTCAGCAGTTAAAATAACACCTAACGTTATATTTTATATCTCCTTTTTAGGCATTAAAGACACAGAGCAGTGATGAAAACACTATTGTTCATGTTAATTCAGTCCATGGAGACGTTCATGAATGTGAAAGTACAGAGCGTTCTAAAACTGCGGTAACTTGTCCTCATTCCACCACGTGTATCCATAAACACAACAGAAGTCACTTATGTTAATTGTTTTTGATTTACAATCTACAAATATGTAGTATTAGAGTAATAAAGAGTATGATAACAAGTAAAATTAGCGACGATCGTCAATAAGATATACGAGTTGACACTGACAGTAGGGAATCAAAATGGCGGTGCGCAGTGCATGGTGGGTAACTACACAGGTTTTGTGACGTCAGTGAAAACAACGGATACTATGGTCTTTCTGAATGCTCTGTTCTGATCGGCGGAAGATATGTAAACAATTAATGCGTTGGTATTTTAATACTCATTTTATATCACACACCACACTCTCACTCATTCACACACACACACACTCACTCACTCACTCGCACACACGCGCACTCGCCCACGCACGCACGCACACTCGCACACACACTCACTCGCGCGCACACACTCACTCGCGCGCACACACTCACTCGCGCACACACTCACTCGCGCACACACTCACTCGCGCACACACTCACTCGCGCACACACTCACTCGCGCACACACTCACTCGCGCACACACTCACTCGCGCACTCACTCACTCGCGCACACACTCACTCGCGCACTCTCTCACTCGCGCACTCTCTCACTCGCGCACTCTCTCACTCGCGCACTCTCTCACTCGCGCACTCTCGCACTCGCGCACTCTCGCACTCGCACTCTCTCTCACTCACACATTCTCTCTCACACACTCACTCGCGCACTCTCTCACTCGCGCACTCTCTCACTCGCGCACTCTCTCACTCGCACTCTCTCTCACTCACACATTCTCTCTCACACACTCACTCTCACACTCACTCACTCTCACACACACTCTCTCACTCACTCTTTCACACTCACTCTTTCACACTCACTCTCTCACTCTCACACACACTCACTCTCTCACTCTCACACACACTCACTCTCTCACTCTCACACACACTCACTCTCTCACTCTCACACACACTCTCTCACACACACACACACTCACTCATACATATTTAGCCGGGTGAAACATCCATATATTTTGTTCCTCGGAACTACATGCAAAACTCAAAAGCTCTGAGAAACTTGAGGAAGAAACTTTAGAGGTGCGAATTCTTTCTTTCTGTCTTTCATTTTATGTTTCTCAAATACCATTATAGTGGCGCTTTCTTAACTTCCGTCTCTAATGTCTTAAGGCCTCAAACAATGTGGAGAATTCATGTAGAAAAAACATACACAGAAATCAATGCCAAGTTCTGTCTGTGGCTTCCAGATTCAATCTCGCCAGTTGTTTTGCTTTGCTAACGTCAAACCGTTTTGAAAACTGCTTATGCAAGAGCAAACACTAAATGTTATTAGATTCTCATGATGCTTAACAATAACGGCCAACGTTAATCCATTTATTAATTTAGTGTTTGCATATAAAGTATATAAACTGCCTCTAAAGTTATAGAAAAAATTAACATAAGTTTTGCTGATTCCTTATTGTTTGTTGTTTGCCATTTAATAAACTAATGTTAACATCTTCAGAATTGTTACTTTAACCAGATTCTTTATACATTTTTAAAATCTGCATGAAGGTAAATAATTTCTCCCAGGGGATAAAATTCATCTAATTTTCACATTCACGGTTTCTTCGTCTCATCTTTTGTCATGATCTATTGAACATGTCGTTTTATTTCTTGCCTGATCAGAATGGAATACTATCATACTCATATCTTAGCGTAACGCTTTCATTTAGGGTTCAGTTCTATTGATCATATTCTACATCCATTAATCAATCCAACACCTAAACTTAACAACTAACTAACTATTAATAAGCAATAATGAGGAGTTTATTGAGGAAAAAGTCATAGTAAGTATTGAGAATTGGAGCCTAAACTAAAGTGTGATCCAATATTTTTCACTCCATGGCATTGAATTAAAAATGCAGTGAGTTTATCATTTCTGAAATCATTTAAAACAGACAATTTTGCACAATTGTAAACTTTTGAAAGTCCAGTCACATGCACCCGGTTTCACAGACAGAGCTTAGTTTAAACCAGGATTATGTCTTAGTTCAATTAGGACTTTTCAGTAGCTTTTATAAACATGCCTTAAATATATCTGTGCCTAAGATGTTTTTATCTAAGGTATCTCAGTTCAAGTTGCTTTAAAACAGCTCAAATGTGCCTTTAATCTGGGACTAGCTTAAGCCTCCTCTGTGAAACCAGGGGTGAGTTGGGAAAGACAATTAGTCCATTGCATTGTGGGATATCACACACTGTGCCCTGTTGTGAATGTAGCAGGTCCTTTTCTGTGTAATTTTGTGTGCATACTGTATACAAACTGAAGGAATGGTATGGTTATTATGGCAGTATTCCATTCCCGGCAAAACCTTTGTCTTTCTAAATTACAGCATGTGTCTGTATTCCATAATGCTTTTGTTCTCCCACTTACAACCAGCATGTGTTTAGCAGGCATTGTGTGGAATGTCGCTCTAATCCCATCTACCTTACTTCCAGATGACAAAGAAACCTCAAAGGCTGCACTGGGAAAGTTACTATGAGAACGAACCGGTCAGTATTGAAAGAGTGTGTCGCTGCTGTATAGAGACGAGTCACTGGCTCCACAAATCACTTTCCATAGCTTTCCCTTCACACAGCACATCACTCCTGTCCTTGGTGTGAGTGAGTGTGTGTGTGTGAGACTGAGAGTGAGAGAGTGTGTGTGAGACTGAGAGTGAGAGAGTGTGTGTGAGACTGAGAGTGAGAGAGTGTGTGTGAGACTGAGACTGAGAGAGTGTGTGTGAGACTGAGAGTGAGAGACTGTGTGTGAGACTGAGACTGAGAGAGTGTGTGTGAGACTGAGAGTGAGAGAGTGAGTGTGAGACTGAGAGTGAGAGACTGTGTGTGAGACTGAGACTGAGAGAGTGTGTGTGAGACTGAGAGTGAGAGAGTGAGTGTGAGACTGAGAGTGAGAGAGTGTGTGTGAGACTGAGACTGAGAGAGTGTGTGTGAGACTGAGAGTGAGAGAGTGAGTGTGAGACTGAGAGTGAGAGAGTGTGTGTGAGACTGAGACTGAGAGAGTGTGTGTGAGACTGAGACTGAGAGAGTGTGTGTGAGACTGAGAGTGAGAGAGTGTGTGTGAGACTGAGAGTGAGAGAGTGTGTGTGAGACTGAGAGTGAGAGAGTGAGTGTGAGACTGAGACTGAGAGAGTGTGTGTGAGACTGAGAGTGAGAGAGTGAGTGTGAGACTGAGAGTGAGAGAGTGTGTGTGAGACTGAGTGTGTGAGACTGAGAGTGAGAGAGAGTGTGTGAGACTGAGAGTGAGAGAGTGAGTGTGAGACTGAGAGTGAGAGAGTGAGTGTGAGACTGAGAGTGAGAGAGTGAGTGTGAGACTGAGAGTGAGAGAGTGTGTCTGAGACTGAGAGAGTGTGTGTGAGACTGAGAGAGTGTGTGTGAGACTGAGAGTGAGAGAGTGTGTGTGAGACTGAGACTGAGAGAGTGTGTGTGAGACTGAGACTGAGAGAGTGTGTGTGAGACTGAGAGTGAGAGAGTGTGTGTGAGACTGAGACTGAGAGAGTGTGTGTGAGACTGAGAGTGAGAGAGTGAGTGTGAGACTGAGAGTGAGAGAGTGTGTGTGAGACTGAGACTGAGAGAGTGTGTGTGAGACTGAGACTGAGAGAGTGTGTGTGAGACTGAGAGTGAGAGAGTGTGTGTGAGACTGAGACTGAGAGAGTGTGTGTGAGACTGAGAGTGAGAGAGTGAGTGTGAGACTGAGAGTGAGAGAGTGTGTGTGAGACTGAGACTGAGAGAGTGTGTGTGAGACTGAGAGTGAGAGAGTGAGTGTGAGACTGAGACTGAGAGAGTGTGTGTGAGACTGAGAGTGAGAGAGTGTGTGTGAGAGTGAGAGAGTGTGTGTGAGACTGAGAGTGAGAGAGTGAGTGTGAGACTGAGAGTGAGAGAGTGAGTGTGAGACTGAGAGTGAGAGAGTGAGTGTGAGACTGAGAGTGTGAGAGTGTGTGTGAGACTGAGAGTGTGAGAGTGTGTGTGAGACTGAGAGTGAGAGAGTGAGTGTGAGACTGAGAGTGTGTGTGAGACTGAGAGTGAGAGAGTGTGTGTGAGACTGAGACTGAGAGAGTGTGTGTGAGACTGAGACTGAGAGAGTGTGTGTGAGACTGAGACTGAGAGAGTGTGTGTGAGACTGAGAGTGAGAGAGTGAGTGTGAGACTGAGAGTGAGAGAGTGTGTGTGAGACTGAGAGTGAGAGAGTGTGTGTGAGACTGAGAGTGAGAGAGTGTGTGTGAGACTGAGAGTGAGAGAGTGTGTGTGAGACTGAGAGTGAGAGAGTGTGTGTGAGACTGAGAGTGAGAGAGTGTGTGTGAGACTGAGAGTGAGAGAGTGTGTGTGAGACTGAGAGTGAGAGAGTGAGTGTGAGACTGAGAGTGAGAGAGTGTGTGTGAGACTGAGACTGAGAGAGTGTGTGTGAGACTGAGAGTGAGAGAGTGTGTGTGAGACTGAGAGTGAGAGAGTGTGTGTGAGACTGAGACTGAGAGAGTGTGTGTGAGACTGAGAGTGAGAGAGTGAGTGTGAGACTGAGAGTGAGAGAGTGTGTGTGAGACTGAGTGTGTGAGACTGAGAGTGAGAGAGAGTGTGTGAGACTGAGAGTGAGAGAGTGAGTGTGAGACTGAGAGTGAGAGAGTGAGTGTGAGACTGAGAGTGAGAGAGTGAGTGTGAGACTGAGAGTGAGAGAGTGAGTGTGAGACTGAGAGTGAGAGAGTGAGTGTGAGACTGAGAGTGTGAGAGTGTGTGTGAGACTGAGAGTGAGAGAGTGAGTGTGAGACTGAGAGTGAGAGAGTGTGTGTGAGACTGAGAGTGAGAGAGTGTGTGTGAGACTGAGAGTGAGAGAGTGTGTGTGAGACTGAGACTGAGAGAGTGTGTGTGAGACTGAGAGTGAGAGAGTGAGTGTGAGACTGAGAGTGAGAGAGTGTGTGTGAGACTGAGAGTGAGAGAGTGTGTGTGAGACTGAGAGTGAGAGAGTGTGTGTGAGACTGAGAGTGAGAGAGTGTGTGTGAGACTGAGAGTGAGAGAGTGTGTGTGAGACAGAGTGAGAGAGTGTGTGTGAGACAGAGTGAGAGAGTGTGTGTGAGACTGAGAGTGAGAGAGTGTGTGTGAGACTGAGAGTGAGAGAGTGTGTGTGAGACTGAGAGTGAGAGAGTGTGTGTGAGACTGAGAGTGAGAGAGTGTGTGTGAGACTGAGAGTGAGAGAGTGTGTGTGAGACTGAGACTGAGAGTGTGTGTGTGAGACTGAGACTGAGAGTGTGTGTGTGAGACTGAGACTGAGAGTGTGTGTGTGAGACTGAGACTGAGAGTGTGTGTGTGAGACTGAGTGTGTGTGTGTGAGACTGAGAGTGTGTGTGTGAGACTGAGAGTGGGAGAGTGTGTGTGAGAGTGAGACTGAAACTGTGAATGAGTGTGTGCGAGTGTGTAAGAGAGTGAAACTGTGAGTGAGTGTGTGCGAGTGTGTAAGAGATTGAAACTGTGAGTGAGTGTGTGCGAGTGTGTAAGAGAGTGAAACTGTGAGTGAGTGTGTGTGTGTGAGACCGAGAGAGTGTGTGTGAGAGTGAAACTGTGAATGAGTGTGTGTGTGTGAGAGTGAAACTGTGAATGAGTGTGTGTGTGAGAGTGAAACTGTGAATGAGTGTGTGTGTGAGAGTGAAACTGTGAATGAGTGTGTGAGAGAGTGTGTGTGAGACTGAGAGAGTGTGTGTGAGACTGAGAGAGTGTGTGTGAGAGTGAAACTGTGAATGAGTGTGTAAGAGAGTGAAACTGTGAGTGAGTGTGTGAGAGAGTGTGTGTGAGACTGAGAGAGTGTGTGTGAGACTGAGAGAGTGTGTGTGAGACTGAGAGAGTGTGTGTGAGACTGAGAGTGTGTGTGAGACTGAAACTGTGAATGAGTGTGTAAGAGAGTGAAACTGTGAGTGAGTGTGTAAGAGAGTGAAACTGTGAGTGAGTGTGTGCGAGTGTGTAAGAGAGTGAAACTGTGTGTGAGTGTGTGTGAGACTGAGAGTGTGTGTGAGACTGAGAGTGTGTGTGAGACTGAGAGTGTGTGTGAGACTGAGAGTGTGTGTGAGACTGAGAGTGTGTGTGAGACTGAGAGAGTGTGTGTGAGACTGAGAGAGTGTGTGTGAGACTGAAACTGTGAATGAGTGTGTAAGAGAGTGAAACTGTGAGTGAGTGTGTGCGAGTGTGTAAGAGAGTGAAAGTGTGTGTGAGACTGAGAGAGTGTGTGTGAGACTGAGAGAGTGTGTGTGAGACTGAGAGAGTGTGTGTGAGACTGAAACTGTGAATGAGTGTGTAAGAGAGTGAAACTGTGAGTGAGTGTGTGCGAGTGTGTAAGAGAGTGAAAGTGTGTGTGAGACTGAGAGAGTGTGTGTGAGACTGAGAGAGTGTGTGTGAGACTGAGAGAGTGTGTGTGAGACTGAAACTGTGAATGAGTGTGTAAGAGAGTGAAACTGTGAGTGAGTGTGTGCGAGTGTGTAAGAGAGTGAAACTGTGTGTGAGTGAGTGTGAGAGACTGAGAATGAGTGTATGTGTGAGTGTGTATGAGAGTTAGACTGTGTGTGTGTGTGTGTGTGATTAGTGTGCTCACTGCATCTCTGCGGCTGTACAGTTTGTTTGGTCATTGTGTTTTGAGGTGTTTCCTGGTCTGCCGTCATGCAGTTCTTCTGCTTCTATAAATAGTCTGAACTCTGGGCAACTCGGTCAGATCTCTGTCGGCAAGCCAACGCTTCAGTCGATTGGATAAGAGTGATAAGCGACTGTACAAACAAGCTTTATTTGCACTGGGAGGGTGTTACGAATGTAAACATGACATCTTAGGCCTGTGATGAATCAGAGAAGCCTTTAAATACAAGCGTTATTTAGTCAGTACCAACATCTCATTGCTTCTCTGTAACCGAGGTAGAGCTTATGCAACTTTTATGCAACTCTAACCCTTGCTTTCTGGCTTGAGTGGCACTTTACTAATCAGACTAATCATATTTTATAGTGAAGAATGTGTCAAAGGTCTAACAAAATAAGCGTTACGTTCTTTTTAGCCTCATAAATTTCCAAAGACGTCAATGCAATGTTTTGACGAGCTTGAGGGATGAATTATAACTCAAAAACCCCTTTAAATGAACCTTTT
Organism: Rhodeus uyekii; assembly: GCA_037043235.1. Lineage (NCBI taxonomy): Eukaryota > Metazoa > Chordata > Actinopteri > Cypriniformes > Acheilognathidae > Rhodeus > Rhodeus uyekii. The sequence goes on from JAWRVZ010000109.1 coordinate 973,875, forward strand.
ATTAGTTCTGTTTCCTGCTCTGACATGAGATGCCATGACTGTAAGCTTCTGATGGAGATCTGATTGCCGTTTAAACAGTTTTTCATGCAGAGCCACATACTTTAGATTGAGCCTGAGATCAGCTTTAACACTCCACAAGGAAACGACACGCTCAAATCAATGACCGAATGCTGTGTGACTGCTGTTTTTGGTGTGGTGGCGTTGCTTCGGGAGTGTGCTTCCTCTTCTAGTGCATGAGCCGCTGAACATGAAGGGCGTAAACATGACGATTCATGTCATGTTGGTATGCAATTGTTGTTATTAACTAAAGTTGTGTATATCATGTAGCTAATTTGATTTGTTTACAGCCCTAGTGCACTATATAGTTCAAACCCATGATGCTAAGGGTGTGTTCACATATGTATTTCGATTATTTTGTTCCGGAACAAAAATGTAAACGATGCATTTAGTCTCTATTCTCACTGTCATTTATAACAGAAAACCTAAATATACAAAACAAAAAAAATGCTTTTATGGCACATGTTTTGCGACAGAATGTGTCAAACATCCGAAACAAAGCTTTGCGCTGAGCTAAATGTGTGTGTGTGTGTACATATGATGATATCACTAGCTCAGAAGTCTCTCACACACACACACACACACACACAAACTGTGATGGGCAACATCACGAAAAACCAGGGCTGTGTCCAAAAAAAAATGGCCTCCTTTACCCTTATATGCCCTTAAACACTCAATAAGGGTTTATTTTGACACTTTTTGCGTGAACAGCCATTTGAAACCATAGTGGACGTTTTCCACTGCGCATTCAATCCCACAATGCACCGCAATAACTAGGCTACAACCGATGTACACTCATCGAATACCCATAATGCACTGTGAGAGTTGCATGAGCAGAAGTGGCGCTCAAAGCAGAAAACCATGCATCCATTCTTCAAACCGCTGGTCCAGCGTGGGAACAGTGTGCCGTATTACTTTTAATGGTTTATATGAGAAGATAATGGACAAAGCTTTTCTTCACTGCTAGAGCTGCCAGCTTGTAAACTTTTAATGATTATTAAACGGAAAGCACAAACTATCCCTTCCGGTTTGAATTTTTCCAAGTGGAATAATGAATGAGGATATAGGGGCCGATTTGGACACATCCCAGGTGTGCTTGAGTATTCGATCCTTGTTAGGTCGCATCTTGTGATGTCACATCCTGTTTTTGGATCGTGTAGATGTCTTTGGTCTCCGCTTGTTTGTTGCACAGCAGCGTTCGCACTTATTCAGATGAACCGCACTAACAGAGCAATCAAAGCAGAGTTAGTGCAATCAAAGCGAGCCTGCAGGTGTGTGAACACACCCTGAAAACACATTGTGCAACAGTAGAAACTCCTCTCGGCCCTCGGCTCATTAGAGTTCGAGACCCCTGCTGTTCATGCTGGTTTTGGACTTCCTGTGCCGTATTTCCTTTCATAATGCGCTGCTCAAATAGACCGTAATCAGAAGGTAAGTGATCATGATGTGTCATAAAGACAAGCACAAGAAGAACAACTCTTTAGATGTATCTGTGTCGTTTTGCGTCCTTCCCGACCCTGGAAATATGAATGAGAGAAAACAAATAGGCAGGATTTGGTTGAAACCGTAAAGCGTACAGAGTTTCAGCAGTGTTTGCCTTTCCTCGCTCTGGTATGCTGTAATTTTGGCATCAGTAATGAAGCGAGGCGATGGAGGAGACACCGTCTCATTAAAGGGAGGACGACGTCGACGCGCGCTCGTGTGTGTGTGTGTGTGTGTGTGTGAATTTGAGGTGGTTGTTGTGAGCAGGAAGCAGTTGCTCTGCCAGCTGGAGCGACCATGCGGATGACAGAAATCTATTTACACGTCTATAGTGAAAGAAACTAGGGATTCAGTCATATAAAAAAGATGTTTTGTTGTTTATCAAACATATTACTAGGATATTGTCTGTTTATTAGTTATTATTTATGCATGATCTTATTCTACATCCCATAATCCACCCAATACCTAAACTTATCAACTAACTTACTATTAAATAAGCTGTAAATTAGTAGTTTATTGAGGGAAAACTAGTTGATAGTGAAAGAGGGAAGGCAAATCTAAAGGGCCATCAATACTGATATGCTCATTTATACTTTTTAAAACAAATTTGTGAATTAAATGGAGTTAATAGATCTAGATTTTACATTCATGCATTTATCAGACGATTTTATCCAAAGCGACTTGCATTGCATTCAAGAAACACATTTACATTCTAATCAGTTCTTGCTTTCCCTGGGAATCGAACCCATGACCTTGATGTTGCAAGCACTACTCTTTACTCTTTGAGACACAGGAAAGCTTTTAATCCAATACTTTTGGATTTAAAAAAGCCCTTATCAAATATGTACTTAATCCAACAAATAGTTTTTTTTTTTTTTATCTGTAATGTTGGCTGCTATTACTGTATACATTTATTTAATAATAATATATCTTTTTAATTGCAGGGATCAAACATCATTACGTTCAATAGTATAAATTTAAGTAAATGTTTTTGAGATACACAGAAAATTTCTGACTGATAAATGATATAAATATAACGTAAGCAAATAAATGCATAAATTCTGTCTGCCTTTTAAATGCATTTGAGCACAAATCTTGAATTTCACAAGCTGAATTGTAAGATTTGCGAGTAAAATCAGACGTCAATAAAATATATATATATATATATATATATATATGTGTAAATTTTCTCAAAAATCGGCCGTGCACCTTATAATCCAGTGCGCCTTATGTGTGGGCTGAGTTCCAAAATATCAATTGATATTATTTTCACACAGAAAACACCCAGAACTGCGCAAGTTTTGAGTACACTTAAATTAATGCAAAGAAAATGAAATAATGTGTATAAAGGATGCGAGATGGACTGAAACTGTAACCTTCTTGATCTTCGTCAGGATGAGAGATAAAGACACCAGAAGAACTGTTGATTTCGTAACATAATTCCTGACTCCCCGTCGCGTGCATTCATTAATCCTGGAGCATATTCCCTTAACGATAGATTTTTTTTTAACACCGTAAACACCCAGAAAGTGCACAGATGTTTTGAGTGCACTTAAATTAAATAATGAAATATGTATAAAGGTATCATCCAACGAGAACGAGTGCGATACAGAAGCAGGAAATTGTCATTGTCACAATATTGTAACTTTTCATTTCTAACTGTAAAATCATCTTTTGCACCATTAGCTGTAATTTCTAATCCAGATTTCTGATGCACATACACAGCTTGTTTCTTCACTGAAAACTCGTTAGCCGTTTTCTTGTTCGTATCCGTTCGATGGAATGAATCTAGTCATAAATTGCTACCTTTCTTACCATTCCTGGTGTGCCAGATTTCCAGTGTGTGTGTGTGAGAGAGGCAAATCACTCTGTATTTTCCACTGCATGGGCAGAACATGCATATGCTAACATTCACCAGGCCCTCATTTTCAACCAGAAAAATGTGGCAGCTCTTGCTTTTTTTTGACCAAACATCATAATGACATGGTGCTTTGAGTCACTCAACCAAACCTTGACAGTTTCCCTCTGAACGCAAGCCCTCAAAAACTGCCCTACTGTCCATATTTGTGTTTGAATCCATACGAGCAGCTGAAACGATCAGCTTATTAAGTGCTGTAGAGTTTTGGAAACATCATCAGTGCATCAGGAGTAATTAAATAAACTGATTGCACAGCAAACCACCCACGAGCAAACCTCAGACTGTGGTGTGCAATGCTGTTTAATTGTTTGAAGTGCTGGTAACCTTTTCTCCTCCTCTTCTTCTTCTTCTTCTTGTTGACACCAGCAGGATTGCTTCACAGTGGAAGGGGAGGATCTGAAGCACGACTTTGAGCGCTTGCAGCTGGCGATGGAGATGGTGGGCTTCCTTCCCATCACACGTAAACAGTGAGTTTGTCCAAAACGCTGGTCAACTAACACAAACTTTGCATGCAATTTGTGTTTTTTATGTCTTTGTGCGTTAAATATTTATTCTCTTAAGTGAATAGTTTACAGAAATGCATTTTTTGTATTTTTTTTCCAACTTTGTATTGTTTAATATCTTGGCCCTTTTCAAATCTTGACATCCACACTCTCTTTCCTTCATGCATATGGAGTAGAACGAGAGAAGCGTTTTAAACACAATCGCTCCACTAGCACTTAATAACTTGAATATCGTTGTGTGCATCAGAAAGAAAATTGCATTATAACAAGTTGTATAGACTACTTTTTGGGATGATTTTGTGTTGTTTTCATTGTCTGGGAATGACGTATCAATATTTTGCTCTTTTTGTAATTCATGGAAGAAAGAAAGTCTCAAAGCGATGGTTTACTCAAATTAAAAACAAAATTTTATGACTTAAATGATTGAAAATAAGACAAAACAAGCATGACAATAAGATGAAACGATAAAAAACAACTTTAAAGCGATAGTTTCCCTCAAGATTAAAAATGACTTTTTTCGTTTTGGGGTAGGCTATCGCTTTAAAGCCATTTTTTATTGTTCCAGCTTATTGTCATGCTTTGTCTTATTTTCAATCATTTAAGTCATCTTGAGGCACACTAGGAAGTTTGAAAACCACTGGTTTAAAAAGTAATGTTTATTTTGAAAATTTAAGTGAACTAGAACAAAAAATCAACTCCTCATTTGTGTGTCTCAATAAGGGCCGTCTGATTTTAATTTTGATTTTTCACCCTTGCAGGATTTTCTCTTTGCTGTCAGCTATCCTTCATTTAGGGAATATCCGATACAAGAAGAAGATATACCGGGACGACTCCATTGACATCTGCAATCCTGAAGTTCTGCCTGTAGTGTCAGAGCTGCTGGAGGTACGGGATCAGTGTCACAAAACACTGCATGCTTTTTCATTTGATTTACTTCATGTCATTCTGAAACTGCATGTCCTTCTTTATGGAAGGAAAGAGGAGAAGCACAATAAAACACTTGTTAACATCCCGGAAGCCACACAAATAGCCTTGTTTGATGAATAGACTGAAATTTAAGTCTTTCCTCACTGATCTGGTTTACCTCCAGTGAGCAAAACCAGATAATAACTTCAGAAATATCAGCTTGTTCTCCAGGTTTACATGCAAAATCAATAACCTGACAACGCAAGTTAACCAGGTTAATAAATCGTTGGTAGTGACGTCAGAATGTAATCATTTGCGTATCTGATTTGGAGTATTTAATTTGTGTCTGTTGCGTAAAGATAAAGTGTGAGTTTGCGATGCATCTCCTCCTCCCTTACTGCAAAACATCTCTGTCTGAATGCGCTTAAATCCACAGAAAGGACTCGATCACGCGTCACGTCACACGTCGACGTCACATGACAAGACACATCACGTCGTTCGTCACACATCACATCGCTCGTCACGCCACAAGTCACGCCAAACGTCACACCACACGTCACGCCATACCACACAGCACATCAAACGTCACGTTACGCCATACCACACAGCACATCAAACGTCACGTCACGCCATACCACACAGCACGTCAAACGTCACACCACACGTCACGCCATACCACACAGCACATCAAACGTCACACCACACGTCACGCCATACCACACAGCACGTCAAACGTCACACCACACGTCACGCCATACCACACAGCACGTCAAACGTCACACCACACGTCACGCCATACCACACAGCACATCAAACGTCACACCACACGTCACACCATACCACACAGCACATCAAACGTCACACCACACGTCACGCCATACCACACAGCACATCAAACGTCACGTCACGCCATACCACACAGCACGTCAAACGTCACACCACACGTCACGCCATACCACACAGCACATCAAACGTCACACCACACGTCACGCCATACCACACAGCACATCAAACGTCACGTCACGCCATACCACACAGCACGTCAAACGTCACACCACACGTCACGCCATACCACACAGCACATCAAACGTCACACCACACGTCACACCATACCACACAGCACATCAAACGTCACGCCATACCACACAGCACGTCAAACGTCACACCACACGTCACGCCATACCACACATCACGTCAAACGTCACGCCATACCACACATCACGTCAAACGTCACGCCACACGTCACGCCATACCACACGTCACGTCAAACGTCACGCCACACGTCACGTCAAACGTCACGTCAAACGTCACGCCACACGTCACGTCAAACGTCACGCCATACCACACGTCACGTCAAACGTCACGCCATGCCACACGTCACGCCATACGTCACGTCAAACGTCACGCCATACCACACGTCACGCCACACGTCACGTCAAACGTCACGCCATACCACACGTCACGTCAAACGTCACGCCATACCACACGTCACGCCACACGTCACGTCAAACGTCACGCCATACCACACGTCATGCCACACGTCACGTCAAACGTCACGCCATACCACACAGCACGTCAAACGTCACGCCATACCACACAGCACGTCAAACGTCACGCCTCACGTCACGCCATACCACACAGCACGTCAAACGTCACGCCACACGTCACGCCAAACGTCACGCCACACGTCAAACGCCACACAGCACGTCAAACGTCACGCCACACGTCACGTCAAACGTCACGCCTCACGTCATGCCATACCACACAGCACGTCAAACGTCACGCCTCACGTCACGCCATACCACACAGCACGTCAAACGTCACGCCACACGTCACGTCAAACGTCACGCCTCACGTCATGCCATACCACACAGCACGTCAAACGTCACGCCTCACGTCACGCCATACCACACAGCACGTCAAACGTCACGCCACACGTCACGTCAAACGTCACGCCTCACGTCATGCCATACCACACAGCACGTCAAACGTCACGCCTCACGTCACGCCATACCACACAGCACGTCAAACGTCACGCCACACGTCACGTCAAACGTCACGCCTCACGTCATGCCATACCACACAGCACGTCAAACATCACGCCACACGCACTTCAGCCGACAGAAAGCAGGTTTAATGTGTTTACATGGTGGGCGGAATCGACAGAAGGGGAAAAAAAAATCTAGTTTATGTTTAATCCGTTTGTCTTTACTCCGGTAAATAAAAAAAACGGGTTAATGTGTTTTCTTGTTCATTGTCATCTTATGAACCATACTCAGGTTAAGAATGTGCATGTGAGTGGAACTGATAAATTAATTTCTTGAGATGTTAACAAGTATGTTCAGGTTGCACATCAGTGAAACCAACAATAACACTCATTATGATTATTATTAAGGGAAAAGTGGTGTTTTTTGTTTTTGTTTTTACATATTTCTTGTAGTTGAACCAGTGCCATGAAAAGTGAGGCATATGCATTAATCCGGAGTGGGGATTGACTGCCGTTACGACATTAACAAATCCCTTGTATAAATTCGGCTGGGTTTCTCTTGCACAGGATTTGGCCAGCAAACAGGCCTACTCCAGGAAGTAGATGGAGTTCCTGAATGAAGGGCATGGAGTCCTGTGCTGTGAGCCAACAGGATATAGGATGTGATTGCTCACAGCCTTTGAACTGCACACATATATAATATATGCACATACCTCTCTATAGCAGCACCTCTTGTGGCCTAACAGTGCGATCAAAGCACATCTGGCCTTTATCTGCAGACACACACCTCCATGAATCCCTCTGGAGGAGAGAGAGAACCAACACTCAAGTGTTTTTACAATTGCCCTCAGACTGCAGATTAAGGGGTGTGTGTGTGTGTGTTTGTTAGTGTCTTTGTTGAGTGTGTGTTTGTGTACGTCTGAGTTTGTGTGCCTGTGAGCGAGTGTGTATGTGTGAGCGTGTCTGTGAGCTAGTGTGTGTCTGTATGTGTGTTAGTGTGTCTGTGTGTGTCTTTGAATGTGAATGTTTGTGTGTGTGTTCGTGAGTGAGTGTGTGTGTATGATTGAGTTTGAGTGTGTGTCTATGTGAGTGAGTGTGTGTGTGTTAGTGTGTCTGTGAGTGAGTGTGTGTCTGTGTGATTGAGTGTGTTTGACTTTGTGTGTGTGTCTGTGACTGTGTGTCTGTATGTGTGAATTAGTGTGTCTGTTTGTGAGTGTGTCTGTGTGAGTGTGTTTGACTTTGTGTGTGTGAGCGAGTGTGTGTGTTTGACTTTGTGTGTGTGTGTGTTTGACTGTGTGAGAGTGTCTGTGACTGAGTGTGTGTCTGTATTTGTGTATTAGTGTGTCTGTTTGTGAGTGTGTGTTTGACTTTGTGTGTGTGAGTGAGTGTGTGTGTGTGTTTGACTGTGTGTGTGAATGAGTGTGTGTGTTTGACTGTGTGAGTGTCTGTGACTGATTGTGTGTCTGTATGTGTGTATTAGTGTGTCTGTTTGTGAGTGTGTCTGTGTGAGTGTGTGTTTGACTCTGTGTGTGAGCGAGTGTGTGTGTGTGTGTTTGACTTTGTGCGTGTGTTTGACTGTGTGAGAGTGTCTGTGACTGAGTGCGTGTCTGTATGTGTGTATTAGTGTCTGTTTGTGAGTGTGTCTGTGTGAGTGTGTGTTTGACTTTGTGTGTGAGCGAGTGTGTGTGTGTGTGTGTGTGTTTGACTTTGTGCGTGTGTTTGACTGTGTGAGAGTGTCTGTGACTGAGTGCGTGTCTGTATGTGTGTATTAGTGTGTCTGTTTGTGAGTGTGTGTTTGACTTTGTGTGTGTGAGTGAGTGTGTGTGTGTGTTTGACTGTGTGAGTGTCTGTGACTGAGTGTGTGTCTGCATGTGTGTATTAGTGTGTCTGTGTGAGTGTGTGTTTGACTTTGTGTGTGAGCGAGTGCGTGTGTGTTTGACTTTGTGTGTTTGTGTGAGTGTGTGTGTGTTTGACTGTGTGAGAGTGTCTGTGACTGAGTGTGTGTCTGTATGTGTGTATTAGTGTGTCTGTTTGTGAGTGTGTCTGTGTGAGTGTGTGCTTGACTTTATGTGTGAGCGAGTGTGTGTGTGTGTGACTTTGTGTGTTTGTGTGAGTGTGTGTGTGTGTGTTTGACTGTGTGAGAGTGTCTGTGACTGAGTGTGTGTCTGTATGTGTGTATTAGTGTGTCTGTTTGTGAGTGTGTCTGTGTGAGTGTGTGCTTGACTTTATGTGTGAGCGAGTGCGTGTCTGTATGTGTGTTAGTGTATTTGTTAATGAGTGTGTGTGTTTGATTTTGTGTGCGAGCGAGTGTGTGTCTGTGTGATGAGTGTGTGTACGTTTGTGTGTGTGGATAACTATCAGTTAGGACCGGTTTGAGTTTTAGACGAAGCGAGGACAAAGTGAGTCCTCGTGAGGACATTTAAAGTTCCTTTAAAGGCCGTTTCAGGGTCAAGACTTGTTTTTAGGGATCAGGTTATAATGGGGTCAAGGGTCAGGCTTCATGTTGGGCAGTGAGTTGAGATGAGTAGGGTTAAAGAGCTAGAGATTGCATTGTGTCTATGAATGTCCTCACAAAGATAGATATACAAGAGTGTGTGTGTGAAGTGTGTAGACTCACTTGCACCTCGAAATGATTGTAATATATGCAGATGAGGCCAAATCTTTGAGCACATCTGTTGACGATTACAGTTGACTTAAAATGAGTTTATATAATCACAATATTAGATGTAGACTTCTTTCCCAGTGTGCATAAACCAGCTGCATGTTTTCCACAGTTCACCACTGGGTTCATATCGGCCCTGTAATGTTTTAATGAGCAAGTGTTGAGGTCTCTGGATCGCCCAGACTTTGATTCGTAACAGTTGTTATATGTGAAGTGTTGAGGTTTATTTCCTGAGATTCTAACCGTTTGTCATTATTATAGTTGTAGTGTTTACTTTATTGCTAATATTGCGATATAGAGGTGGATGCCGTGTCGCATTACAGGCCCTCTTTGTCTTTGGAAACCTCCAAAGCCAATATTACTGAGGGCTACCGGATGTTTAAAGGACCGCTCAACATTGCACAGGCCCCAAAGTCAACAGTTGAAAAGAAATCTTTCTCACGGCCATTAGTATTGCTAGTAATGCTTTGCTGCTTGTCCGTCTACGTGACTCAACACTGTAGTGTAACGCACTTTTATAGCTGAAGAAACTCGAGGTTTGGGACGCCGTACCCTCCAAATCCTTTGAGCTCAATTACACCGTAAAGGAAGATCTCTAATTGTACTTGTTTAAAGAGTTAAAACGAGAAACTTGTCTTGCGTCATGACAGGTCAAGGAGGAAATGCTCTTCGAGGCCCTGACGACACGCAAGACGGTGACGGTGGGAGAGAAGCTGATAGTCCCGTACAAACTGGCTGAGGTGAGCAACAAACAGGCTTTGTCTTCTAAAAACATGAGCCAGAATAAACTCAAAATATTGGCTCATGTGCCGTAAACCCTTATTTGGAATATCAAGAGCAATGGATCATTTATTTATCTTCATCTGCTGATGTTAAAGTGATTTTGGATGATGGTAGTTGGTTGTAAAAGGTCAGGCTGTTCATGAAATGTTACAAGAAATATCACAGCCTTCACTTTGCGAATTTGTTGGGTTTCCACTTTAGACACTCTTATTAACTAGAAGTGACTTTGCAACTACATGTCAATGAATTCTCATTCGAGTATTAGTGGATTGTTGTAATTAGTAGAGCCTCGCAATAAAGAGTTATGAGATATTAAGCAGACAGTCTGCTGATACTCTAATGAGAGTTGGTTGACATGTAGTTGTAAGTAGGGCTGGGCGGTATGACGCTACATATTGTTACCAAGATATATTGTCTTAGAGATGTAAAGAGTGGGAGGTGCTCGATGTTAAAGTGTTATGAATCTCAATCAGCCGTGAGAAAAAACTCAATGATCGACACAGCGCACAGAATCCAGAATCCACGCACCCCTTTCGGGGCGGTGTCGCACCCCTTTCGGGGCGGTGTCGCACCCCTTTCGGGGCGGTGTCGCACCCCTTTCGGGGCGGTGTCGCACCCCTTTCGGGGCGGTGTCGCACCCCTTTCGGGGCGGTGTCGCACCCCTTTCGGGGCGGTGTCGCACCCCTTTCGGGGCGGTGTCGCACCCCTTTCGGGGCGGTGTCGCACCCCTTTCGGGGCGGTGTCGCACCCCTTTCGGGGCGGCACCCCTTTCGGGGCGGTGTCAACTAAATGGGTATCAGTAGAATGGATCTATGCGTTTGGTCTTAAAGTGACAGCAGCCTAATAAACCTTTCGGCTGCACTGCGTCATTATTGGGATGCAAACAAAAGAGAAAATAACTTGCGGCTCTTCATTGAATAACTACTTTTACCTTTAATAAAAATTAATGTGCATGTAGTTCATACACTATGCAATATTTGTCTATAACTATGCAATATTTGTATTTTTTTACATTGGATTATTCAATTTTTGTACTCATTCTAACTACATGTTAAATTTATTGTAGTTGAATAACTTCAGATTTTTTTATTTTTTGTTTGTTATTGTTTGTAATTTGCTTCTGATTTTGAATAATAAACATTAGATTAAGTAACTCAAAATAACTATTGTGAGATATTTTGTTATTGTGAAATAAAATGTATCATATCGTGAAATAAGAATTTGGTCATATTGCCCACCGCTAGTTACTTAATAGGTAATATAATGTCTAAAGTCGAATTGCGGCATGTTATTAAGGACTCGCATGAGATTGAATGAGTTGACCGAACTCATTCAAAAGGATTAATTTGCACTATAATAAGTATCATTGACACTGTGGAGCATGTTCACGTTTTGTTTAGAATAAAGTTTAAAACGCTCGTCCTAAAGAGATATTTTTCTTCATTTCGCCCCCTCACTGAAGTGACGCTCAGTGCTGTAATGCGTTTCTCAAGGGCTTCGTCATGCTCCATCATCATAATTAGAACCAGGCATGAGGTTTTCAGAGCTTTTTTCCAGCATTACGGCGCTGTTCTCCGGTCATCTTCCAATATTGAACTGGCGAGCTGTTTTATTAAAATCAGAGGTTCACAAACAACTTGATAAATCCCTTGAACTTCGTATGCTTATAGATTTAAATGTTAAAAGCCTTGCAAATATAGAGTTAATGTCATTTATATAACCACAATTAATAGTTTTCTTCCCCTCCAACTTCGATATATGTGCAATGGCTTCGCTGCCGATATTAAATGAACCAACATTATGAATATTGTTATGATAAATTTCCTTAAGAATCATTAAAATAGTTTCATAACATAAACATAACGGTCCTTGTTGGATGAGATGAATATGTCGAGATGTCTTTGAATGCTGCAATTGAAAAATAAAATTGTATGCATATGACAGACGCTTTTATCCAAACTGACTTGCATTGCATTCAAGAAACGCATTGACATTCTAATCGGTTCTTGCTTTCCCTGGGAATCGAACCCATGACCTTGATGTTGCAAGCGCCGCCCTCTACTGTTAGAGACACAGGAAAGCTTAAGACATGAATTTTTGACGTTAAAACCTTGGAAAAACTTTGAATTCAGTAAATTAAATCAGCGTTTTATTTTTTACATAACTATTTCGTGCTAAATGAACTCTGCGGTGCTTCTAATACAGATATAGAGTGATTTTGCATGTGCGTGAGCATCATATATACATATAAACATCCAAGTGTAAGAGCTCTGGTACAGCTTTCATTCTTCAGGTCAATCATATATTCATAAAAAAAAGGGAATCGATATCTTTGTTATAGTATTCTTTCAATGCTTAAAGTTGCTGCATGCGCTGCACTTTTATTTGTACTGTTTTGTTTTATTAATTTACTTTTATTCATCTGTTAACCTTTATTCGAGTTTGAAAGATAATAAAGATGTTGTTTAATTAGTGAGATTTCTCTGATTTCTACTAAAAAAATTTTGTCACAACACATGCTTTTTGGTTTCAGTGAAGGCTTTTACATTTGTCATGTTTTCTATCTATCATGGTTAAAGTCTTGATAATGAAATCAAAGTGTGATCTTCGCTCTCTTGCAGGCGGGAACGGTACGCGACTCCATGGCCAAGTCCCTCTACAGCGCCCTGTTTGACTGGATCGTGTTCAGGATCAATCATGCCCTGCTCAACCAACGGGACTTGGAAGAGTCAGCCAAGGTCAAAATCATGTTGACTGATCAATCAATCCCAAAGAATGATCTTGTAATGGCATCACCGTTAGTTAGGTGGAGTCCTAGTGAGTCAGCAGGAATATATGAGTCCGTCTGACAGAGACGCACCCTGTTTTTCTGCAGCTCTCACTGCTTTAATCTCTAAATTATGGATGGAGACATTATGTAATGGGATATATTCAGCCTCACTGACTGGGCCCCTGCTGTTATGTAAAACTCACTAGAAGATTTCTGCCGAATGTTATGTTAGAGCCAAGCCTGGCATGAACTGGCATAAGTGTGTGATTGTTCTAGCTAAACAAGCGTGCTTTATTAAATGCACTGTTTCTCCTAACAGCGCGAGGCTCTACACTTACATTTTCATTTTTAGGAGCACTTAAAGCATGTTTTATTGTGATGCATGTAGGCACAGGTTATCAGTTATGATAGAAGAGTGTGATTCAAGATGTTGACTTGAGCGAACACTGAAACTGAAACACACAGCACACCAGAGTACACCAATACCTTGAGATATGAGCATAATCCGTTCCAGGATGAGCTCGTAGATCGAGTTGCTCGTATCATTTTTTCCATAGAAAATAACAGGAAAAAATTAATCCGTTCTGGCCCTCTAAAAATCTCCCTTATTAGTGCTAATAACGTATAATCTTTAGTGATGCTCCGTTGTTAAATCTCTCTGCTGATGCTGGTAGTTTGAGTTTCTTAAGGGGAAATGTCTCACTCTGCACTAATGCTGTGATTTACACAGGGAAGCCTCTCGTGCGTCACATTACTATTGTATCAGAGGTTAAAATGAACAACAGAGTCCAAAATATTACATTCAAATGCTATTTATTTTCAAACTGAAAGGTTTGTATGTGCAGTTGCACTTAAGATGTTTCATAAACACTTTATTCAGTTTCATAAACACTTTATTCAAGCATGCATTCATAATCAACTCTAAATAAACTCGTCTTCAGTGTTTTATTGCTAATTAATCAACTGAACACTGAATAACTTTCTTGAGTAAATGCAGCATTAATTGACATTCACAAGCTGTTTTATTGACTTCTCTCTGCAGGTTGAAACACAGATTGAGTGATTATATGAGACATGATTCATTTCACTAGTTGCACTGCATCATGCATGTTTTTTCATGCTATAACTTTTAGTAAAGTGGAAGAAAAGACTCGCATTACAATTAATTAGGATCCATCACGTTACAATTAAGAGCATCAAAACAGCATTCATTGTTTGAATTTCATGATAAAATGACAATTTCAAAATCAATAAATCTCAATTTCAACAAATCTCTATGTGATTATCAGTCTGTACAAATAATGACTGGTGTAGGAAAAACTGCAGATCTGGCAACCCTGAACTGTGTGTGATTCACAAATTAAATAGTCGATATTATTTAACGCACTAAATCTAACATGAGAAGCGTAATTCACATACAGTATGAGGTTGGCAGAATGCAATCATATATATTTTTAAACAATCAATGGCTGATAATAATTGCTTTTATCAGCCAATACTGATACAATGTATCAATCAGTGCATCTCTAATATTCATACATGCTTACATCACAGCCGTTATGAATTAACTCTCATTTGGCGCTTGGAAAGTGTTAGTTTTGGATATTGTTTTCAGTCACAGGGGAAACGGTGGCACTGTATATTCCTGATCTTAATAAGCAAGCGTTAAGGAAACTGTAGAGATGTTTATTGTTAGCTAGCTGATTGATAACTGTTTAATAACGCAGACGTTTGAACTGTATCGCCCCCTACAGCTGGTTACAATGACACAAGAACACTTGAAACCGCCTCATTCTTTTGTTCTTAATGTCCGTCGCATCTCTTCTTCTTTTCAGATCCTGTCCATCGGGGTTCTGGATATCTTTGGCTTTGAAGACTACGAGAACAACAGCTTTGAACAATTCTGCATCAATTTCGCCAACGAGAGACTTCAGCACTATTTCAACCAGCACATCTTTAAGCTGGAGCAGGTGATGTTCATTTGCTTCACAAGCTGAGATAACCATCAGCGTCTCTCCCCACACACAACTCTAGATTATAGCATAATAACTGATTTATTGCCAGCAATTACGTTTTTTTTTCCTGCAGCACACAGAATAAATTAAGGACCCATGTATTGCTTGACTGAATGTTTTCCGCTCTTGAAGTGCATGAATTGAATCAGCCCAGGTTATATATTCGACTGATGGAGATTAATGGAAATATCAGGACATGTGTTTTTCATTTCCCTATGATCTTTATTTTCTGTGGTATTTTTGGCGGATACTTTTGTAACTCTAGATCTGCTGCCCAATACGTGGATCTCAATCTGCCGGTCGATGGCAAAGCTAGTGCGGGTCGAGAGTAGACAACAGTTTATCATCATCATCCTCACTATGAAATATACAGAATGTTACAGAAGTTTGGGCATGTTTTATGTTAATAAACCCTCCTTGACAAAAATGTAATGCATCCTTTGATTTTGATGGACTTACATTAGTTTGTTTTATTCGTGTCTTTAGGCTGTGAGATCATGGGAGGTTGAGTTTCGCACAAAGTAAACCGTTTGATAATGAGATGATAAAAAGGTTGCTTCACTCCAGCCTCAGACAAAGAATTGTGTCTCTGTAATAATGTGTGTTTTCTCAATGAGGTCGATGACTAAAGAGGCAACCAATTACGGTAATGACAGCCTGTCAAAGCCGTGCCTTTGTGACGCACCTCAAAGTATATGTTTGCTCAGAGAGGGTTTGTTAGTTTAAGTTTCTAGTCAGTCCAATGTCCAGATTTGATGAACTCACTCTGACAGATTTGCTTGCTCAAGGTACATTTCTCCACATAAATCACACACTGTTAAAGGACGCGTTGCTTTACGCTGATGTGTGAATAACAGACTATCTCTTCTGAGTTTATCACTGCTTTTCTGCTTCTTCTGATGATGCTTGAAAGCCAATCGGTGTTGACATGATGTCATTTACCCATGACTTTAATGGCATTAATGGAGCACAACATCATTTGACTTCATTCTAGTTTATTTAGATCATTTTTAATGATAACCTATGATTTCATTTTAATGATATTTCATAGAGACATCAATATCATTGTTGGTTTCGGTAATACTGACCTTCTTTCATAAAAACATGCCATTAAACACATTTTAAATATAGGCTACTGTCTTTGTACATTTGGAGTTTAAGTATGGAATTATTGCTATATAAAAATATATATAAAAATTATAATGTTAGGTGTGAATAATCACAGTGAATTCTAAGAAAATACACACACACTATATATTTATATTTATACACACTATATATATTTATATACACTCACGCTATATATTTATATACACTCACGCTATATATTTATACACTCACGCTATATATTTATATTTATACACACTATATATATTTATATACACACGCTATACATTTATACACACGCTATACATTTATACACACGCTATACATTTATACACACACGCTATACATTTATACACACGCTATACATTTATACTCACGCTATACATTTATACACACGCTATACATTTATACACACGCTATACATTTATACACACGCTATACATTTATACACACACGCTATACATTTATACACACACGCTATACATTTATACACACACGCTATACATTTATACACACACGCTATACATTTATACACACGCTATACATTTATACACACACGCTATACATTTATACTCGCGCTATACATTTATACTCGCGCTATACATTTATACACTCGCGCTATACATTTATACACTCGCGCTATACATTTATACACACGCGCTATACATTTATACACACGCGCTATACATTTATACACACGCGCTATACATTTATACACACGCGCTATACATTTATACTCGCGCTATACATTTATACACTCGCGCTATACATTTATACACTCGCGCTATACATTTATACACTCGCGCTATACATTTATACACTCGCGCTATACATTTATACACTCGCGCTATACATTTATACACTCGCGCTATACATTTATACACACAAGCTATACATTTATACACGCACTACATATTTATACCCACGCTATACATTTATACACACTATGCATTTATACACGCGCTATTTATATTTATAGACACACTACATTTATTCACACACTATATATTTATACATGCACTATATTTATACACACACTATATATTTATACACGCACACTGTATATTTATACATACGCTATTTATATATATACACGCACACTATATATTTATACATACACTATATTTATACATGCACACTATATATTTATACAAGCACACTGTATATTTATATACACAAACGTTGTATGTTTATACACACGCTGTATGTTTATACACACTATATATTTATATACACACACACACACACACACTATATGTTTATACACGCACTGAAAAATAAGAGGGTATATTTTATGGCATAGACTGTAATCACTGACCTTTATTCAGTCTTTTAATCTAAAAACCATTGACTTCAGGATGAAGCAACCAGAAATATTAACTCACTTCCGTGTTTTTTGGCCAACGACAAATATGTCATCACAGTATGGAGAGCTCATTCTGAACCCACATGGAGGCATTCTGGGTAATTTTGTTAAAAGGATTTTTGATGTTCTTGCTAATGGCATTTTTGAAGGGATTCATTCCCATTGCCACAACAGTTTTGCTGTTTGTTACTTGATAAAAGTACAGGAATCTTACTGCATCTGCCAAGTTCCACAGTTTAATTGCTCTAAGAGTTGGAAACCCTTGGATTCAGATGTCAGGAATGAATTCACATCCTGAATGCACTGCCAAGTATGCCGTGTGGTAACACTGAATGTTTAATATAGACCATACCCAGGTTATCTACACACAACATGGAATGTGTAGATTCATAGTTTATGATTATTAGGTAATGTTTGACTTGGGCGATTGCATTGGTAACTTACATTAGTTAAGATTGATATATTGCATTAATAACTTGCATTAGTTAAGATTGATATATTGCATTAGTTAAGATTGATATATTGCATTAGTTAAGATTGATATATTGCAATAGTAACTTGCATTAGTTAAGATTGATATATTGCATTAGTTAAGATTGATATATTGCATTAGTTAAGATTGATATATTGCAATAGTAACTTGCATTAGTTAAGATTGATATATTGCAATAGTAACTTGCATTAGTTAAGATTGATTGGCTGAATTGAGTTCAGCATTAAGGTAATTGTACTAGTAGAAGTAGGTTAGTGTTCGATTATTGGCATTGAGGCAGGAAAACATCTGATGTTCATAAATATAGCCGTGCTGGAGCCACACACACTTTCATTCGTCTATTAATGGGCTGTTTTCATATGGAAAGCAGTTTTAACTTTTGCTTTCATTGGCATTTTCATTATTCTTTATCAGAAATTCAGTTTTGACTTGTTTTAAGTCTAATCCTTGATATCAGGAAATAAAATAGGCAGTTCTGGATATCAGGAATTAAATTTCAAACGTCACCATTGGCTGCCATTCAAACTCAACTGTTGATATCAAGAATTACTAGTTAATATTTAATTGATATCAAGAATTGATATTTCTGTGTGTAAAGACATAATTCAAGAACTGGCTTTTTAACTACTGAAAAATCAATTGTTGATATCAAGAATTGATTTCTTTCTTTAAAATGATCAGAATTGCAATGCTTACTAGTAATCTTTTATAAATAATTTTTCGATATCAATTGTTAATAGTAAAAAAAAAATAGATTCCTGATATCAAGAATTCAGTTTTCACTGGTTGAAATGTTAATTCTTGGTCTCTGTGAATGTATTTCAACACGTTGCATTTGTTATTTCTGATATCTGTAAATGTATCTCTGATATCAATAATTAAAGCAATTTCAGAGATTTAAAATGGCTTTATTATTAGTAACGATCATATTCATGATATCAGAAATGAACACTATGGACAATCAAATTATTGATTTAAAAGACGAATATTTTTTTATAGTAGCAATTAAAGTTTTGATATCAAGAACAGACATTTGCACTAGTAACCAAGTAATTACTGAGAAAAAAAGTATGAGTTTTGCTAGTATTAATTGCATTTCTGCAAGTAATCAAGTTGTAAGTAATCAACAATTGAGCCTATGATGCGTAATGCTTGCAACACCAAGGTCATGGGTTCGATTCCCAAGAAAAGCAAGAACTGATTAGAATGTCAATGTGTTTCTTGAGTTCTTTGGATAAAAGCATCTGATAAATGCATGAATGTAAACTAGTGAAAATACAATTACAGATATCAAGAATTAGCATTTTTAACGAGTGAAAATTGAATTGTTGACGTCAAGAACTCCTGTCCTGGGAATGCATAAGTCAAAAAGGCTTGCTGTACATAGATTTTATTTTATTCTCCTTGTATCATTATGAACTTATTATGTCATTATATACAACTTATGACATTCGTGAACACAAAATATTGTTTTCTTCTATCTCTTGTTGAAAGAATACTCAATAGGATTAAACTGTATATAGTCAAAAGGTTTCTTGTCGTTTTAATCTGCTCTTTTCTTCCTTAGTTGAATGAGAAGTGTAGATAATCTGCTTTGTTCTGCTGATTTTATACTTCTGCCGTTTAATGTGCAAACAGCAGAGAGATTCCACTGATTGCATGAAGCCCTGCTGGGATTACATCCTTTATTGTTTCATTTACTTTCCCAGCGATCCAAGGAAACAGTTGAGGAGAAAAAAAGCTACAAAATGTTAAGAATGTCTTTCATATTATTAAACCGCAAAGAGCATGAAACCTCGGACCGGCGAAAGGAAGTCTCCTCTAGAGGAACATGAAAACACTTCACAGCCCTTTTGTTTTGTTGTTCTGGCCGCAAGCCCAAAATACAAACCCGTATAGTTTTGTGAGGTGTTCGTTTGTTACGTTATGCACATCTCGTGTTACTCTGCTAGTGATAAACACTCTGGAACAAAAAGGACGATTGAAATAACATCAAAACAACGTTTTTATTATTATTAAGAACTGATTAGAATGTCAATGTGTTTCTTGAATGCAATGCAAGTCGCTTTGGATAAAAGCATCTGATAAATGCATGAATGTGAATGTATTATTATTACAAAGAGTCACTAAAACAGCAGCAAATTTTAAAGAGGACCTATTATTTTTGGTCTCGACTAGATCAGGTTTTCCTGCTTGAATGTTGATTATTTTCCCCATATTCGTCTTTTCCCAGTCTGTCAGAAACGCTCTGTTTAGTTCCTGTCTCTCTGAAGCTCCTCCTCCTGAAAGCACACTGTGCTCTGATTGGTTGGCTGGATCGGTGTGTTGTGATTGGTTGAGAGCGTGTGTTTGGGAAAAGCCCCGCCCCTTCCCATAACCGGCAGTTTCAACACACGACTCACTCACTCAAGCCCCGCCCCTTTATTCTGCGCATGAATTATGATAATGAGGAATATTGTGAGTGTTTGTTCCCGGAAGAAACTCAAGAATCAATGGAGGCGTTTCAGGAGTTCAGGAACACTGACTCTGATATAGAGAAGAAGAACTGCAGCTTTGCAAAGCTTAAAAACAGCAACATTAAACACTAAATGATAGCTCAATCAGGAGAGAGTGGTGCTTGCAACACAAGGTCATGGGTTCAGTTCCCAGGGAAAGCAAGAACCGATTCGAATGCAATGGATAAAAGCGTCTGATAAATGCAGAAAGATAAAAGTAAATGGAGATGAACATGGAGAAAAGCCATCAGGAACCTGTGTTTGTTGACTCCTCATAATTATTGATTATTGTTGTGTTTCATACAGGAAGAGTACCGAGCAGAAGGCATTACCTGGCATAACATTGATTACATCGATAACAGCGGCTGCATCAATCTCATCAGCAAGAAGCCCACGGCACTGCTCCACCTGCTGGACGAGGAGTGCAAGTACGTCTGCTCTCTTAAACATCTGGGGAAACGGGGAAAGCGTGAGAAAGTTAGACGACGTCTCTGAATGTAAATGCAAAATATGCTTGCCTGTAAATCAAATAAAGCTAAATATCTGATTATGGTAGTAACCTAAAGCGAAAAGAAAATAAGGTTCTGCCTGCTTAAAATAGCTGGAAATCTGAGCCTCCACATCAGCGTTCCTCATAGCTCAAATCTCTAATGCCTCGTTCTTCCTCTTCCTGTGTCTGCTGCTTTTCTCTGAAGTTTTGGCAGCAGCTCTCGTTCTTCTCAAGGCCAGAGGAACTGCAGAAATCAGTCACGCTCCCTCCGTGAGCACTTTACCTCGCAAGCCTTTCAGGAAAACAATAAATCTGCATGCGTGTGATTAGTCACGTTTCGCGATGCATCATTGGTGAAAGTTTATCATTTGCATGTGTCGTCAGTTCTGTTATGCGTAAGGGAACATATATTTGTCTTTCTCTTCTTTTTGGGAGTGAACGGACACAAACGCTCAAAATGATGCCGTATTATGAAGGAATAATTATTACCATTAATTGAGTGTCAGTCAATTATGAAGTGATGCTTGTTACAGATACTCGAACAGTCCTTTAATGTTTATCAAACCACAAATACATGAAGACTTTTGCAGCTTTAAAAAAGCAGTTTTAATGTTGTTTTGCACGTTCCAGCTTTCCACAGGCCACCAATCAGACGCTGCTGGACAAGTTCAAGCGGCAGCATGAGGGAAACGGATATATTGAGTTTCCTGCAGTCATGGAGCCGGCCTTCATCATTAAGCACTATGCAGGGAAGGTCAAATACGGGGTGAAGGTCAGTGCCGTATAGAGATGCACACAGTTTTAGCTGATCTCAGACCAGTTACTTTGCTGTGATTTGCATGTTCATGTACGCCTTACTGAACAAACAAACGCTGCAAACCAACCACTGCCAAGATGCTGATCCAGCAATAAATAATTCAGAACCGCATGCTGTTTTTGCTAGGGGTGCGTGATGCATGTCATCTATGATAATATCATGATTGTTGTGCGATCTGATGTTATCCTTCACTTTATAAAAGCATCTAGAGTGCGTACACTTTCACTACGAAGCACTTTCGACTAGCTTTCATTGCCTGATTTACTCTTAAAATGCATTTATAATGCCCTCGATATTCAAGATAAGGGGCAGAAATGCCTCTGTATGACTTTTTTACATTGATATCATTAAATATAGTCCATCAAAATTAAACCAAGAGTGGCATTATTCTCCAAATATCAGCATGATTACAAATGTGTTATAAATTGTATACAGTAGTTCAATAAACAAGGTTATTATTAAGTGACTTTCGTTTTAGACACAATGTTGTCTGTTTTTGCTCTACGAATCACACGAATCACTTGGCTGAATGATTCAGTGACTCACTCATTAAGGGAGTCAAATGCTTCATTCCTGATTGAATCAGTTGTTTGAATGAATCAGTTGAATCTTAATGACTCTCTCGCTAACTGTGAATTTCTTCTTCTACTGGCGGGTGTAAATTTCACATTTAAAGTGTCTTTTTTTTATACATATATCATTTCAAATGATCAATATTCAACGTTTTCTGTTTAAAACATCATTTGTGCGTTTGTAACTGCAGGTTAAATGCGTTCTTGTCCCTCTGATCTGCGTTAAACAGTGTGTAAATGATCGAAACACCACTTCAGACGCTTCTGAGCAAAGGGAATTTCATTTAAAGTGAATTTCATTTCGTTTGATGGGTAACGGCCCTAACAAGCCAGATTATTTTGAATTGTTTTGACATAAAAGATGATGCATATGTATAATTAGGTTATAAAGCTTAGCACAATAAACACACTCAGCAACATATCATCTGATTATTGTTATTGATACAACCCCAGAAAGTACTGAGATAATATAATATAATATATCGCACACCCCTAAATTTGACCGTCTTTCAACGCCCGAAATAGTAAGAGTGGGAGTCGTAAAGAGGCTGGGACTCTTTATTTATAGTATATAATGAGTATTATTCTGCTTCCCAGGTAAAACTTTGACACCAGATGCACCAAGACGTGCTCTGGATTTTCCTAGACTTTACTAAGACTGATATCAAACTTAAATGATGTACCCAGGACATCCCTGAGGTCATAACACAATTTGAAAAGCAACAATCATAAAAGAAAGAAATAAGTGACACAGTGTAAACCGGGCCTGAGTTTGGCAGAGTTTGACAGTCATGAGTAGCTGATCCTCTTATTTATAATATAAAGCCTTTGTTCGTGCATTACATAATGGAGCTGTGCTCTCTCTCTCTCTCTCTCTTCACTGATGTTTCATTGAGCTGATGGAGCCGGTCTGGTTATCTGACTCTCTCTCTCTGTCTGTCTGTCCCAGGACTTCAGAGAGAAGAACACGGACCACATGCGGCCAGACATCGTCGCGCTCCTCAAGAGCAGTAAGAACGCCTTCATCTGCGGCCTGATCGGGATCGACCCGGTGGCCACCTTCCGCTGGGCTGTGCTGCGCGCCTATTTCAGAGCCATGGTGGCCTTCAGGGATGCTGGGAAGAGACATGTGGAGAAACGCAGCGGTGAGTCGAACCAAACACGCACTTTCTGTTTCCTGGTCACAAGATCCTTCAGAAGATGCATGTCACTCTGTATCAGAGTATTGCACATGAATATGACTTCAAAGTTAAAACGTGAAAATATGTTGACAGTGATGCCTTGAGATACTAGTATAATCCGTACAGGACGAGCTCGTAACTCAAATCATTTTTTTGAAATAAGAAATAACAGGGGAAAAATTCTGTTCTGGCCCTCTAAAAAACTCCCTTATTAGTGCTGATAACAATGGAAAAAACATGTTTTTAATTGCTATAGACACACACACACACACATAATTATAGTATATAAGGATTCCTGTGATCTAAAATAAAATATGGTTTTAATTATGAGTTCTTACCTTCGAGACACACGATACAGTAGCGGAGGAGGAGGGATAACGCAAACACAATACAGAAGTGTAGTGTTTCTTCCCGTGTTGTGTATTGATAGACTCAGAAGCTCATATGTATTATTATTGAACACTCATAACTGGTGCTGCTCCCAGCTTAATACTGGTGAATCACTCGTTGCCCCCGGTAACCCCCGCTGTAAAACCAAGCTGCCTCTAGTGGAGATCATATGCAATTACCCATAAATGAGGAGTTTGAGCTGCTGCGAGTGCTGAACACCTCTAGCGTCTGGAAGCTGCTCGTATCTCGTAGCACAATAGTTTGCAGGCTTGCTTGTATCTCAAATCTTTGCTCGTATTTTAAAGCAAAACTTTTGCTTGTATCTTGGAATACTCGTATGTTGGGACGCTTGTATCTCAAGGTATTACTGTATTTATTTTTTTGGCCAAATGCAAGACCCTCTTGGACCAATAAATGATTACATTGGATAAATATACAGTTTTTTTTTAATCTAGTATTCTTTCCCTTGTTACAAATCATGCAAATTGACTTTGAGCGATGCAGTTCTAACCATCAAATGCATGTTGTGTTATAAATCATTTGTTGCATGATATTTCATGCAGCTGTTTAAATGAGTTGTATCTCTGTTAAGTTATGGTTAGTACTGTAGGAAGAAGAATGAATCATCCTCCGTTCACAGACTGTCATGCTCTCGTTTGTGAGATGTTTTTATCATGTATTAAGCATTAAGTATTAAGCATTTCCTCTTAATATAAATGTTGAATACCGTTCATATTTTTGTGGAAATCATTTTTTAAATTTTTTTTATTGGAAAGATAAAAAAAAAAAAAAATCTGAAATTGTTTGAAATGGGAAAACTCTTATAATATTAGAATTATCTCTACTGTCACTTTTAATAAAATTAAAATTATTATTTTAAAAACATACCCCAAACTTTTGAACGGTAGTGTATACTTTTTATTTTATATATATATATATATATATATATATATATATATATATATATATATATTTTTTTTTTTTTTTTTTTTTTTTTTTTTTTTTATAAAAAAAAGATAAAATAGCAATACAAATATATATAATATATTAGGAATATAATATAACATTTATATATATATTCTTTATCATCTTTTATTTTATTTAAATTAATTTGTGTATATATACACATATATATATATATATATATATATATATATATATATATATATATATATATATATATATATATATTGTTTTTTTAATGATAAAATGAAATGTTATTTTATCATTATGCTATAAATGCAGGTCCATGAGGGTTTGGTTTTTGGCATTTCAGGCTTTTCTCACATTTAACAGAGTAGTTTGTACTCGAGCTTCTGTATGTTTTGTCAGTCAGGCACATTTAGTTCTTAAGAATGTGTTCGACATCTGAACTGTGTGTAAAAGAGTGTTTCTCTGTACGTCACGTCAGCTCAACTCCTCCTGCTTGAGTTCTGTTGTCCCGCTCTCCGCTCTCCTTTCTTCCCTGGATTTTGAACATTAGTAGTTCATCTATGAGTTTGAACCGTATGAGTCGCTTCATCCAGTCGCAAATCCATGTGACGTAAACATTCGGCTTCTCATTCTCCCTATTTAATCTGTCTTCTCTCTCTCTTCTCTCTTTCTTGTGTGTTTTTTGGCTTCTAAGGGCATGATGCTGCTGCTCCAGCTGTGAAAAGTGTGGATAGCTTTAGTTTTCTGCATCACCCTGTGCATCAGAGAAGCTTAGAGATCCTGCAGAGGTGCAAAGAGGAGAAATACAGTAAGGCTGCCTTTCCTTCACCTCGTCTCCTCACTCGTGCACCCTGGGCCGGACATGAGGGCCGCTGCCGCTTCGCTCTGAGCCTCGTGGGTTTATGACAGAATCAGTGGACTCGGAGCTGGCAAGCCTTGCCCATGGAGGTAGCTCGGTCATCCACTGGACACACAATATTCATAATAAAAGACTTCCCGATAGAAACATTCTTTCGTAATTGATTCCTGTAGTTAAAGCTGGGTGATAAAATTGCAAAAATTATCATCTTAAAACTTGCATGTTCATAGACTCTCAATGTTGGATTCAAAGTTTAATGGATTTAAGGGTGTGTTCGGTGCTTTTGTAGTAAGGTGACTGCATTGTTGCTTACTTAATTACAACCAGTAATATTAGTAATATATGGTATTTTTTCGATGTATCACCCAGCTTTACTTGCAACGAGTCTCCAGGTTTATATGTGGATGTCTGAACCCAGTTTGAACCCAGTATTTGTGTGTGTGTGTGTGTGTGTGAGTGTCTGATTCACAGAGCATGTTTCAAGTAATTCACCTCTAATTAAATGTTCATACATTTCATCAACCGCAGTGAATTAATCAACATCACTTCCTTTTATTCTCCTGAGAACAACACAGTCCTCTCATAAGCTCTCACTCAGTTTCCTCATTACCCATGAGCCTCGGATCAGTCTGTTGTACAGGCTTTGTGATCTGATCTGTTTCAGGTGTGAGCAGGAGGAATCGCTCTCCACTCTCTGATCTGCAGGGAAGCAACGCACTTAATCAGCGGTAAGAGCATCTCACATCTGTCCCGTCAGAGACGGCGCACCTAAACATGCTTGTACAAATATGATTGCAAATAAATAGGGTTTTACTTTGTTCTGTTGACAGCTAGAGAGTTTTAGGAGAGATTGCCAAGAGTCACGAGTACAAATGGGTCTGAATAATTTTATGTATTTATGTGTATATATATATATATATATATATATATATATATATATATATACGTCTATTTATACTGTAGGAAGTGGATTTTTCATGGGGTGATCTTAATATTTTGGGGTCTATTATGTATATGTGTGCCATCCATGGATGAATGGATGGAGATGGGTGGATGGATGGATGGGTGGATATGTATGGATAGATGGGTGGATGGGGATGATGGATGGATGGAGGGATAGATGGGGATGGATGGATGGATAGATAGATGGATGAATGGATGGATGGATGGAGATGGATGAATAAATGTGTGGATGGGGATGAATTGATGGATGGATGAATGGGGATGGATGGATGGATAGATGGATGGGAGGGATGGATGGAGAGGGAGGGATGGATGGATAAATGGGAATGGATAGATAGATGGATGGATGGAGAGGGAGGGATGGGTGGATGGAGGGATTGATGGATGGATGGAGGGAAGGGTGGATGGATGGATGGATGGATGGAGGGAAGGGTGGATGGATGGAGAGGGATGGATGGATGGAGAGGGATGGATGGATGGATGGAGAGGGATGGATGGATGGATGGAGGGAAGGGTGGATGGATGGAGAGGGATGGAGGGAAGGGTGGATGGATGGAGAGGGATGGATGGATGGAGGGGGATGGATGGATGGAGGGAAGGGTGGATGGATGGAGAGGGATGGAGGGAAGGGTGGATGGATGGAGAGGGATGGATGGATGGAGGGGGATGGATGGATGGATGGATGGAGGGAAGGGTGGATGGATGGAGAGGGATGGAGGGAAGGGTGGATGGATGGAGAGGGATGGATGGATGGAGGGGGATGGATGGATGGATGGAGGGATGGAGGGAAGGGTGGATGGATGGAGAGGGATGGATGGATGTATGGAAGGGTGGATGGATGGAGGGGGATGGATGGATGGATGGAGGGATGGAGGGAAGGGTGGATGGATGGATGGATGTATGGAGGGGGATGGATGGATGGATGGAGGGATGGAGGGAAGGGTGGATGGATGGAGAGGGATGGATGGATGTATGGAAGGGTGGATGGATGGAGGGGGATGGATGGATGGATGGAGGGAAGGGTGGATGGATGGAGAGGGATGGATGGATGGATGTATGGAAGGGTGGATGGATGGAGGGGGATGGATGGATGGATGGATGGATGGATGGATGGAGGGAAGGGTGGATGGATGGAGAGGGATGGATGGATGGATGGATGTATGGAAGGGTGGATGGATGGAGGGGGATGGATGGATGGAGGGATGGAGGGAAGGGTGGATGGATGGAGAGGGATGGATGGATGGATGGATGTATGGAAGGGTGGATGGATGGAGGGGGATGGATGGATGGATGGAGGGATGGAGGGAAGGGTGGATGGATGGACAGGGATGGATGGAGAGGGATGGATGGATGGATGGATGGATGGAGAGGGATGGATGGATGGATGGAGGGAAGGGTGGATGGATGGAGAGGGATGGAGGGAAGGGTGGATGGATGGATGGATGGATGGATGGATGGAGGGAAGGGTGGTACCTACACACACTTTAATGACGTTGCATTGTGAACACATTTCGAATTTCAAATGTCGCTCGCATGACTTCAATTATCATAACTGTTCAGGCTCGGTACACAGTG
The DNA here is from genome assembly GCA_037043235.1 of Rhodeus uyekii. Taxonomy (NCBI): domain Eukaryota; kingdom Metazoa; phylum Chordata; class Actinopteri; order Cypriniformes; family Acheilognathidae; genus Rhodeus; species Rhodeus uyekii. The sequence continues at coordinate 1,002,199 of JAWRVZ010000109.1, forward strand.
CTTGTGCGCGAAATTCACACAATAAAAACACAAACACAAGTCAGAATCAGAAGAAAAGAAGGCAGTCTCTCCTCTCTGCGCTGTGCAGCGGCTCGTCCCTTTAAGAAGGTGTTGGATGAGATAAGAGCCTGCCCTCATGCAGCACAGCCAATCACGTCGTCTTGCATGATTGACAGGTCAGACAGCCTATCAGCGCCAGTTGTCAGAGTGACAGTACAAGCGCTGTCAGAGCGCCAAAGACAACAACCCTCGCAAGAAAGAAAAAAGAAAATATATTTATGTACATGATGTGAGTTATAATGAGAATTTACATCAAAAACAGAATGTGTTTTTGTTGTCTTTTTACACAGTGTTGCCGCGATTTGTTTGAAACGATCGGCATTAATCTAAAAAAAATGTGCATACACTGTAGGCCTACTGTGTAAATGCATATGTAAAACCACCACAATAAAAACCACCTTCGACTCGAACCAAACCTTTAATTATATTCTCCAACAATGCAAAATCGTGCGGTTTGCTACAGCGTGTTTTCCCTCAGACGAGATCAACAACAGGGAGTGAACCGTGAGCGGACCGCGATCCACGTGCAACGCAAACTCAGCGCATGCGCAGTGAACTAGCTACGCAGTTGGTCACGCAATAACCATGTGAAGTGGCGAATTTGTCTCTGTTTTGTGCTCGAGATATGAGATTTCGGCGACATTAACGAATCGACATTAAAGAATCGAAAATACTAAGACAAATAGGGAGTTTGACGGTTCCACTTCAAAAACGTCGACAATGGTATTGGCGAGTTAACCGAGCTCGGTTAACTCGCAAACATCTGAATTATATTGCAAATTATAGAAATAATTCGAATGGATGTGTGCATGAAGTATATGATGCATCTCATGACGTACTGCTCTTGATACGTTTGTAACTTGATACAGCACATGAAAAATGCATATCATTTGTTTCTACTGTGAGTAGCCAGGTTTCTGAAATCCCCACTGTGCTGAACTGACATCTGAGCGGTAAATAAAGCGTATTTTTGGGTGTAGAGTCAGAGCAGTGACTCGACAGATACCCGGAGGATGACCTGCGCCCTGCATGGCACTGAGATTAATCCTGATGTCCAGAACAAGTGGCAAGAGCCGAGCTCACAGCAGCTCTTTTGTTGCGCTGTGAAGTTCCCCTAATCTGTTTTGCGACCCCACACACTTTTTTGGGTTACTAAGTGACCACAAAACACAGAGAAACAGCAGCTGCTTCCTGTGTGATGTCAGAGTGGAGGTATTTCTCATTTGGAGGATGATGGGTAATTGCTCTCAGTTCATGGCCTCATCAGGGGCGGATCCGAGGATGGGCCGAGATTGACAGCTCATATCCAGGGAAATATTAATGCAATTTTCTAACGTTTAAATGTGTTTTTTGAACTCTATCCTAATATTAAAAAGAAAATGCCAATCCGTCTCATCAGTTGTAATATTATGTTGTTCTTCGCACCAATATTCACCCTTTATATGTTATTAGAGATATGGCTAAACCGCTATCTGACACATTTAAGAAAGAAACTCGAGTAACATCTTGAGACTTTTGTCGTTTAAAGAGAACTAACAGATAATTGAATAACGACAGTATTATCCAGATCTTAAATTCAAAACTCAGACTTGCTTAAAACAGACGAGGTTTGGCCCACTGTGTCACGATTATGCAATATTTACATTTCATATTTCTGAGCAATGGGTTTTCTGACATGCATAAGCCACATGTACTGTATTAGCAATGGATTTAGGACTCAGACATTGCGGTTTCTTGTTGTGATATAGTTGTTATCAGGACTTGGGTTGCACCTTTCTCTCCTGCTTTGTTTTTGTTTTCATTTTTTCATGTGGCAGACACTCACACGCGACTTGACAGGTAGAAACGGACTATATTACAATCAAAAGGTCCAACATTTGAGGAATACAGTAATGCCTTGAGATACGAGCATAATCCATTCCAGGACGAGCTCGTAACTCCAGTTGCTCGTATCTCAAATCATTTTTTTCCATAAGAAATAATTCCAGAAAAATAATCCGTTCCGGCCCTCCGAGACAGACGATACAGTAGCGGCTAATGACGGCATGTGCGGAGGAGGAGGAGGAAAAGGGAGGGATTACGTAGATAATGCAAACACAATACAGAAGTGTAGTGTTTCTTCCCGTGTTGTGTGTTGATAGACTCAGAAGCTCATATTTATTATTATTAACACTCATAACTCGTGCTGCTCCCAGCTTAATACTGGTGAATCACTCGTTGCCCCCGGTAACCCCCGCTGTAAAACCAAGCTGCCTCTAGTGGAGATCATATGCAATTACACCATAAATGTATATAACACACACCACAGGAAGACTCGCGGGAGATGCGTACGGAAGTCGACGAACACGTGAAGGAGTGAGGACACCAGCGTCCGTGTCTCTCAGCTGCTCGTATCGCAAATATTTACTCATATCTCAAAACTAAATTTGCTTGAAGGCTTGCTTGTATCTGGGAATGCTCGTATGTCGGGACGCTCGTATCTCAAGGCATTACTGTACTTCTCACTGTGTTGTTGTGCGTCATGAGTAAGAAACACTTCTCTAGAGCGAACATGCATCTCTCTTATAAATCTATAACATCTGCCACTTTTGCACCACAACTATTTGAGGCTGTTCACATCAAATTAAACTTTATTGGTCACACTTCAGTTTAGGCTCCAGTTCTCACTACTATGACTTTTGCTTCAATAAACGCCTAATTACTGCTTATTAGTCGTTAGTAAGTTAGTTGTTAAGTTTAGGT